>CM024637.1:18103143-18238629 GCA_014182715.1 Eucalyptus cloeziana
AAGAAATCAAGGAGCACGAGGAATGCGAACAAGTTGAAAGTCCTCCATAGACTTGACAGTTCCTTCCAGACTTCCTTAAATCTTTCCCCAGTAGTTGAGCAAGAGCAAAGTGCCTTTGCGTGGCTTGAACTCCGACGTTGAACATCTTTAAATTGATCATGCAAGGAGATGAACATAGCATGATTCTCATTCTCAAGAGTCTGAAATTCACACCCCATAGCATAGATTTGGCCTTTGAGCTCCAAAATGATGTCAAGCAATCTTCCAAAAATCTCTGAATTATCGGTACCGTGTGCTGCGTCAACTCGTCGATGGTGGAGTCAAGCCGGTGTGAATATCCAGCGGGAGATCAATATTTGGAGATGATGCCTCTCCCTCGGGAAAATGAGCAGCATGAACATCTTCGCATCGGGCGATTGACTAACACCCGCCTTTGGTAAAAGTCGGTAGAAGAGAGTACATTCTCTTTGGACATCTCCCTGTTTAAATGTCTTCTAGAGGAGAAGTACTCTTCTTTCTGAGGAGTTTCCTCGGTGAAGATGTCTTTGATCCTCTTTTTCTACTTGAGAATCTCGCTTTAGCTTGGAGAGTCCGTCTTTGGCTGGTTCTTCATCTTGTTCTTCTTTTTCTTCTTCCTCTTCTTCTTTTCCTCTTTCTCTTTCTCTTTCTCTTCTTCTTTTCTTCTTTCTCTTCATCTTTCTCTTCTTTCTCTTCTTCTTCTTGTAAGGATCCCTTTCCTCGAGTCCTTTCTCGGTGTCTTCTGCAAAATGTTGTTCGGGGAATTGAAACAGCAGTGCGAAGGCGAGAAACAAGAGCGAGAGATAGGCAAAGCATCCTCATCATCTTCATCCTCCAAGATGATTGCCCTCCTCTTTTTGATAGGACCCGATCCACAGGTTCTTTTCCTTTCCCTCTTGGCCGCGAAGAGTCTAGTCTAGACTTAACAGAGTCTTCCTTGAACCGCTCCAACTTCTTCTTGAGTTCTTTTAGACGCATCTTTGTAATCATTCTCAATCCGATGACCATTTGATCAATAGTCTTCATAGAGAGAATGTGAGGAGGCTAGATGTTCAAGTGTCTCAAGAGACGAGTGATGAGAGCAAAGATAAGGGAGTTTTCCCTTGTCCTTTGCCATAGACCCGTACATGTGAAACATGATAGTGTGTGGCAGAGAAAAGTTAAGACCGATCTTGATTGCATACATCAATTTGGCCTCTGAGACGGACACATCTGTCTTTGAAGTTGATTTCGATCTAAGACAATTGATCACTATCTTGTGAAGCGAGTGTTTGTAGCATTCATCACGAGTAGGAGAGACGACCTTCACCAATTCTATCTCTCGCAAGTTCTAGTGTCGCATGACTCACAAACACAGAAATTGATTGGAAAGCACCTCTTTCCACACCAATTACATCCGCCAGTGTGTCTGTATCAACCACATATTCTCTATCTCTCATGCTGAAGGAAAAGCTATTGGCATCAAGAAAACTGACATTGGAATAAAAATATGCTGTTAATTCGGGAATAAGCCACATCACATTGATACATGAGAACTTATGAAGTTGAAGTTTCTCAAACTTCTCTCTCAGATTGATGCTTAATAAATCCAAAAATCAAAGTCCACCATCCGTGATTCATCACCCCACGCTTCAGCCAGTTTCTCATACATCTTCCTGTGTCCTTCGATTGAAACGAGATCATCCTTCTTTCCTTGAAGATTTGCAGCCACACCCATCCAAGGTTTAAAATGTAAAACATTTTCTCATCATCATCCTTTCCCTCGGGTTGATTTACAGCACCAAATCGAGGGTCAGGGAAAGTTTGCAAAGACTTTTTGCAGCCGTTCCAACAGAACAACGCCCGATCGCTCCATCACGGTGAGAAAGTGTGTTCATTTTTATAACATTTTTCTTTCAAAAATTCATCAATGAAGGTCATTGCAGAACCTCCTTCCTTCAACACAAAGTATAGCCTATAAACAAAAGCAGGCTTGAGGGATCTTACAGGTTCAACATCTTCAAGAACTTCTTCTGCATGTTGAGGACGACAAACATGAGATGTAGTCGAGGAGGTGCGCTGTTGAGATTGTTGATGAGTACATTACATTGGAAAGTCACTTTCTTCTATAAGATCAAAGTGCGTAGGCCCCTCACCGAGCCACTGTGTCCCCTTTCTTATCCTCTTGAGGATTTCCTTTGGAAAGACATTGTCGCTTTCTTGGAGAAACTTTCACACTTGTGTCGCAAGAAAGTCAAAAACTTGAGAGGTAGAAATTTAGGAGAGAAATTCCGAGGAGGAGTGAAAAGCCTTTGAACTAGGGTTTCTGGGTAAAGTCAAAACGAAGAAGGAGAAGGAGTATATAAAAACTGATACGGGGTAACTCAAGCGTCGCAATTTGGAAATATTAAGAATTTCCTTTTTTAAAAAAATAACTGCCTTAATAAATCTATAACCACCCTTTTTTAAACTCAACTGCCTTAATAAACTCAATTTGAGATAAACAGACAATCTTACCTTTTCGAAATATCAGTTTAAGTAAATAAATGAACTTACAGTCATGTCGATTGGTATTCTCGCCTACAACCTTTGAGTCTATACTCGTCGACTTTAAGATTGGTATTCCAAGTCTACAACCTTTGAGTACGATACTCTGTCAGACTTTAGATTCTGAGTCTGGGCTTCAACATTCTTCAAGAGATAAAATATTGAGTCTTGAGCGAATAGACTCAAATAAGCTTTTCTCAAGTGGCTTTGTGAAGATGTCTACCAGTTGATTCTTTGAGTCAATGAATTGTATCAAGACTTCTTTGTTCTGAACATGATCTCTTATAAAATGATGTTGAATCTCAATATGTTTTGCTCTTGAATGTAGGATAGGATTCTTTGTAAGATTGATTGCCCTGGTATTGTCACATTTGATCTCTGTGCAAGAGTCTTCAATACCAAAGTCTCGTAGTTGTTGTTTTATCCATAGTATTTGAGAACATCAACTCCCAAGGGCTACGTACTCTGCTTCAGCTGTTGAAAGAGCCACAGTATTTTGCTTTCTTGAAAACCAAGATACTGCCATGTTTCCAAGTAATTGACAAGTACCGATGTGCTTTTTCTTTCAACTCTACAACCACGCAAGATCTGCGTCTAAATAACCAAGAAGAGTAAAGTCTCATTCTTTGGGATACCATAGACCAATCTTAGCAGTAGTAGGAACATATTTAATGATACGTTTAGCAGCACTTAAATGAGATTCCTTAGGATCTGATTGAAACCTAGCACATATGCAAACACTAAATAATATGTCAGGTCTAGATGTAGTAAGATAAAAAAGTGAACCAATGATACTCTTGTATAACTTTTAGTCGATTTTCTTCCCTGCTTCATCTTTGTCTATCTTTAAGGAACTTGACATAAGTATGTCAGTCTTTTTGCAATTCTCCATACCGAACTTTTTAACAAGTTCTTTTGCATATTTCTCTTGATGAATAAATATTCCTTCCTTTAGTTGTTTCACTTGTAGACCAAGGAAAAGGATAGTTCACCCATTATGCTCATCTCAAATTCATCCTACATAGACTTAGAAAATTTCTTGCACAAAGTCTCATTAGATGATCCGAATATAATGTCATCAACATAAATCTGAACAAGTAGAAAACTTTTACCTTCCCTTTTAATAAACAAAGTAGTGTCTACCTTTCCTTTAGAAAAGCCATTTTGAGTTAAGAAATTACTTAGCCTTTCATACCAAGCTCGAGGAGCTTGTTTCAATCCATATAAAGCTTTCTTCGGTCGAACACCGAGTCAGGTTTCTTTGAGTCTTCAAATCCAGGAGGTTGTTCCACATAGACTTCTTCTTTGATAAATCCATTCAGAATGCGCTTTTGACATCTATTTGAAATAACATGAAATTCTTATAACAAGCAAAAGCAAGTAGTAATCTAATTGCTTCTAACCTTCCTCTTGGAGCATAAGTCTCATCATAGTCTATCCCTTCTTCTTGCGTGTATCCTTTAGCCACGAGTCTTGCCTTGTTTCTTGTTACTTTGCCTTTTTCATCGACTTTGTTCTGAAAACCCATTTAGCTCAATAACAGATTTACCTTTTGGTTTAGGAGTCAATTCCCATACGTCGTTAATACTTTTGAATTGTTCCGAGCTCTTCTTGCATTGCTTCAATCCGGTTTTCATCAACTAAAGCTTCTTCAATACTTTTGGGTTCTATTTCAAAAATAAGTGCAACATTTAGCTAGACTCTTCTCGCCTTTTGGATCTTGTTCGAATTCCCTCATTAATGTTTCCAATAATGAATTCTTCAGGATGACTAGACTTGTGCTTCCAGTTACTGGACAGTCTGATAGATTGTTGATCTTTTTCTTCAGTTGTTTCTTCATCAGTAACTTGTTGTACTGATTCTGAATTTTTAACTGCTTCATTGGAGGTAGATCTATCGAGTGCCGGAATGCATTCCCG
The DNA here is from genome assembly GCA_014182715.1 of Eucalyptus cloeziana. NCBI lineage: Eukaryota > Viridiplantae > Streptophyta > Magnoliopsida > Myrtales > Myrtaceae > Eucalyptus > Eucalyptus cloeziana. The sequence continues at coordinate 18,107,607 of CM024637.1, forward strand.
ATTCTTGATACTGAATTTGCTGAATTTGTGGAGAGTCTTGAAATTTGACGTTCATTGATTCTTCCACGGTCTGAGTTTTCTTGTTGAATACTCTATAAGCTTTGCTTGTAGTTGAGTAACCAAGAAAGAATCCTTCATCTGATTTTTCTTCAAACTTACCAATACGATCATTTGCATCCTTTAGAATAAAACATTTACAACCAAATACTTGAAAATAAGAAACTACTTTGGTTTCTTTTCTTTAAAAATTTCATAAGGAGTTTTCTCAAGAATTGGCCTTAAAACACTCTGTTTATAATATAGCAAGCGGTTGAAACCGGCTTCAGCCCAAAACCTTGAAGAAATATTACTTCAATTAAAAGAGTTCTTGTCATTTCTTGTAAAGACCTATTCTTCCTTTCCACAACCCCATTACGTTACGGTGTGTATGGAGAGGAGAATTTGTCTTGAAAACCGATTCATCACAAAATTTAGCAAAGTCTTGATTTTCAAACTCACCTCCATGGTCTGTACGAATGCTTGAGATAGTGTGACATTTCTCATTCTGCACTTTCTTAGCAAACTTTGAAAAGAGAAAGTCTCGTAGACTTACTTGAAAGAAAGTAGACCCAAGTAAATCGTGAATAATCATCCACTATTACTAGACAGAATCTTTTTCCACTAATGCTTTGCGTTCTGGTAGGTCCAAATAAATCCATATGCAGAAGCTGCAGTACACGATTAGTGGAAACTTTATTTATTGGTTTGTAGGAGTTTCTAACCTGTTTACCCAGTACGCATGGTGTGCATAGATCAGATTTTGAGTAATTGAGATTAGGTAATCCTCGAACAAGTTTCTTGGAAGAGATCTTGGTGATTTGCTTCATATTGGTATGGCCTAGCTTTGCGTGCCATAGATTAGCTTCATCTTGTACTGATATTAAGCACTGTGATCTTTCATGATTCACATCCAGAAGATAGATATTTCCATGTCTTCGTCCAGTAAAAGATTGAGTAAAGTCTTTACTGATTCCAGAGCACGTTTCTTCCTGGAAATTTATCTTGAAACCAGTATCACATAACTGGCTTATGCTAAGCAAGTTGTAATTTAATCCTTCAACTAAGGAGACATTTTTTATTGACAAACTTCCAATCTTTACTGTTCCTCAACCAGTAATTCTTCCTTTGTTGTTACCACCAAAAGAAACTTTTCCTCCGTCTATCTGGACAAGTTTTATGAAGCAACTTGAGTCTCCCATCATATGTCTTGAGCAGCCACTATCAAGATACCACTTAATCTTCCTTTTGATAGTAACCTGCAATTAAGACGAATTCAAGCTTTCTTTGGTACCCATATCATCTTGGGTCCAAAAGCATTAGAGTAAAAAACAGTCTTTGCCCAGTTCCTTTTAACAGGTCTCCAAACCAAAGGACATTCTTTTTCAAAATGTTCTAAGCTTTTACACTTGGAACATTTCAAAGCATTTCTGCCAACAGGTTTTACAAAGACTTTTTGGAAATGATTTTTATAAACAATTCTTGCTGGTCTCTATTTGATTCTTTCCTTCACTTTTGGGAAATCAATCAGTGGAATAGTTTCAGAAGTCATACCAAGACCTAACTTATCAAAGTATGGTCTTTGTATCGAAAGAATCTTATCCAACTTTTCAGAACCATTTGAAAATCTTTTTGAAATGTTAGTAATATCATTTTTCAAAAGATTATTTTCTTTTGAAATAGAGTCTGAGTTTTCTTTTACAATAGCAAAGTCTTTTTCCAATTTTTCAAACTTTTCCTTCATAAGTTTTTCCTGTTGCTTCAATGTAGAATTTTCCCTTTTTAATTCGGAGATCCTCTTAAGATAAGTTTTTAGACTAAGACAAAGTTCATCAATATATTTAGAAACCTTGACAGGAATTTTTAGGTTACTAACCTCGAGTTCACTGCAGTACGTAATCGAATCTGATTTTGCCATTAAACGGATATTGGCATAATCGTCATCACTTTCTTCACATTCGGTATCACTCCAAGTCTCTGCTTTGAGTGCATTCCTATATTTCTCGCCTCTTTCCTTTTCTCTTCTTTAACGAGTAGGACAGTTGGGTCTGATGTGTCCCTTTTCTTTGCATTCAAAGCAAGTCACTTCTTTGTTAGAATCATCTTCTTCTTTGATTTGTTTTGAAACCTTTGTGAGCTTTATTTCTTCCAATTGAATTTCCTTCCTTTTACTGTTCAACTTTCTGAATCTCTTTATCATGAGTGCCGGTTCTTCATCATCTAGATCTTCTTGAGTGCAGCAGCATCGGAATAGTCATTAGACTTTAAGGCAATAGATTTCTTACCTTTTGAATCTTCCTCTTCGTTGGTCTGTTCTACTTCATAAGATTGAAGAGTCCCAACCAGTTCGTCTACAGAGAGTGAAGCAATCCTCTATGTCTCTCTTATTGAGGTTTTTATGTAATTCCAGTCTTTAGAGAGTCCTCGTAGGAGTTTGTTGACCTTCATATGTCCTGAGATTGGATGTCCCTAATATTCAAGACCATTCACAATTTCAGTAAAGTGACTAAACATGTCAGTTATTGATTCTCCTGATCTCATCTTAAAGACTTCATATTGTCCCAAAGAATATTGATCCTTGTTTCTTTCACTCGATCGGTCCCTTCATAGGTAATGTGAAGCCTATCCGAGACTTCTTTTGCTGTATCACAAGAAGATATTCTGTTATACTCGGTAGGGGATAAAGCACAATATAAGGAGTAAATGGCTTTAGCGTCAAGAGTCCGTCTCTTGGTGATTTCTTCTTGAGTCAAGAGTGGGATCAGCAACTTCTTTTCCTCTCTCGATTCGATGCAGCAACAAGAATGATTCCTTTATCTACCATTTCCCATTCCAAAGGATCTTTCGATCTTAGGAATGCTTTCATCTTGTTTTTCCATATCTTTGTAGTCTTTTCCATCAAAGTATGGAGGTCTAGTATTGCTTTGACCTTCAACCAACCCCATGGCAACATACTAGCCATAGATCTTTTACTCGAAGTAAAGACACTTCTTATGAACGAGTACACAAGCTCTGATACCAATTGTTAGAACTAGAATTAGCACCTAGAGGGGGGTGAATAGGTGATTAAAGCGATTTTAACAATTTAATCCGAATGAGAGATTAATGAATTAAAAACAACAATCACTGCAAATGAAAGTAATGAAAGATAAAAGGATTAGGGATAGAGAATCAAGACTCAGTTTATAGTGGTTCGGCTTAGACCAAGCCTACGTCCACTCTCCCGCACGGACAGCCCTTCTAGCTGGATTTCACTAAGAATCAAAAAGAGTGATTATAGTCTCACGCTCTTGAGTCCACAGTGTAGAAGCTCTACTACACTTCCTCAAGGTCTCACCACAATATGATCTCTCTTTTGATTACATATAACGCTCGAAGAATAAGATCACAAAATAATAAAGGAGATTCAGACTTTGGAATTCTTCTATTCGACACCTTTAAACAACTAGAGTGTCTCTCTTATATACTTCTTCATGCCTTCATTACCGTTGGCACCTTCCAAAGAAGTTCTTCCAATCAACCCGTTGGACAAAATCAATTAGAGAGATCTCGAGCTCTTTAAGGTAAGTGTTGATAGCCCATCAATCATGCTCGTCCATACAATCAAGATCTTGGTTTTTATAAGTAGAACTTGTTGGATAAATTCTCTTCAGGTATTTTGAAGTTGACAAAACATTTTCCTCAGTCTAGTCTGAAGACTTACAGACTCTATTGGCAAAGTCTGAAGATCAAAGTCTGAAGACTTACAGACTCTACTGGCAAAGTCTGAAGCTAGCAAGACTCAAGTTTCAAAGTCTACCCTCATGGACAGTTTCCAGACCAATAAATAAAAACTTCTATTATGATCTAATATGGTTTTTACTCCAACGGCTAAAGAATATATTTCTACTGGATTCAGCACTAGAAGATCTTATTTTTCATATTCGAATATATATAGATTCTCTAAAGGTTCGCAACTTATATTCGAAAGGATCTACTTATGGAAACCAAGATCCTGATTGTATGGGCGAGCAGGATTGATGGGCTATCAACACTTACCTTAAAGAGCTCGAGATCTTTCTAATTGATTCTGTCCAACGGGTTGATTGGAAGAACTTCTTTGGAAGGTGCCAACGGTAATGAAGGCATGAAGAAGTATTTAAGAGAGATGCTCCAGGTTGTTGAAGGGTGCCTGGATAGAAGAATTCCAAAGTCTCGAATCTCCTTCTATATTTTATGATCTTATTCTTCGAGTGTTATATGTAATCAAAAGAGAGATCATACTTGGTGAGACCTTGAGAAAGTATAGTAGAGCTTCTACACTATGGACTCAAGAGCGTGAAACTATAATCACTCTTTTTGATTCTTAGTGAAATCCAGCCCCGAAGGGCCTGTCCGTGCGGGAGAGTGGACGTAGGCTTGGTCTAAGCCGAACCACTATAAATCTGGAGTTTTGATTCTCTATCCCTAATCTTTTTATCTTTCATTACTTTCATTTGCAGCGATTGTTGTTTTTAATTCATTAATCTCTTATTCGGATTAAATTGTTAAAATTACTTTAATCACCTATTCACCCCCCTCTAGGTGCTAATTCTAGTCCTAACAGAACTTTCCAAATAAGTTGTGAATCTTTAGAGAATCTATATAAATTCGGATACGAATATAAGATCTTGTAGTGCTGATTCCAGTCGAAAGATATTCCATAGCCGTTGAAGTAAAAACTGTGTTGGATGGAATTAGAATAGAAGTCTTCAACTTGTCGGTCTGGAAACTGTCCATGAGAGTAGACTTTGAAACTTGAGTCTTGTTATCGTCAGACTTTGATTTTCAGACTTTGCCAGTAGAGTCTGCAAGTCTTCAGACTAGACTGAGGAAAATGTTTTGTCAACTTCAAAATATCTGAAGAGAATTTATCCAACAGATGGGGGGCTACGAATTTGCAAGGATTCCTCTCCAATTGGACCTTCAATCCTTCTTAAATCCACCCAATTTGGCCTCTATAAATTCAACCAACACTTCATTGATCCAATTGGTATTTTTCCTCACCAATTGATCCCACTTGCATCCCAATTACGCGATCAAAAACGGTTCCCGACATTTTCTGGACAAAACAACCCTACCTCGACTTTTTCCCAAAAAGTCTCGGTTTGCAAAAAAATCTTCGGAAACTAAGTCGATGTTCCTAAAGTGACTTATGACATGACAAAACTTTCAATTTCTGAAATCAAGTTCAAATTCGCAGTTAATTTCAATCCGACGCAATTTTAGCGTAACCTAAGCTACCGGGTAGCTTTCAGAATTTTTTAGTGCAAATGACCTGTGGTCGATTTTCTTCAAGCCACAATATACCACTTCGACACATCGGCAACTCTCGATAGTCATGAAAATCTCAATGTTTCAATTACGGGCATAGGGTCCTCAAAACGGTAGAAAATCGATCTAGTGCCGATCAACGAGAATTTTGCAATCAGGTGGAATCACCCACACTTTGATCATACATCTCAATTGAATCGACCTATCCTTGATCTCTAATTGATTTTGACAATGCCATAATGACCTTTGTAGACTAGCACGATCCAGTAGTCAATTTCTGGTCGAATTCTCAAGTCCATTGCATTAAAATCTCTTAATGACTTCCCCAGATAGTCTAGTTATCTCACGAGTGATCGGTTCTGAGAATAGCACTATAGGTGCGTCGATTAAAGGCTCAATTTATTCAATTGAAAATAGGACTGAAAATCTATGATGTCACAATTTTACCTCTATACCCACCCTAAATAAGTGAGACTGTTCAAAATTTTGTACAACCTTAATTTCCCCAAATGCACGAATGCACAATAGAAATTACATTCCTCATTAGTGACAAAAGGAAGTGTTCACAAATAATGTATTCAAAGTCAAAGAAATCACTAACGTCCCAAATAGAAATGTCCTACACAGAGCCATCATTGGGTGAATCAAAGGAGTCGCATGAGCAACCAAAGTTTTCAATTTCTACCATCAATTCATACCATTGCGTAGACTTGTTTGCTACTATCACAATTAGTGAATAGACACATTTTGTCTCTCGCTGAAGAGTTTTGTGAAGGAGACCATCTTATAGTTGCTATGTAACTCCTTGATTTGCAATTTTTGGACCGACTGTTGGCTCAAGTCTTCGATGCAAATACAAACCTATCGGCAGAATTTTCAATCAATGAATCATTTGTCAATTCATCCCCGAAGTTTTTCTTATATTCCCCGGAAGCTACACGTTATGGCACTGCACAAAGTCATGCTGTTATGGACCTAAAGATTCATGGCCATTGCCCATATTTTGTGTGTGTTATCATGGCCAAAGTTATTGGTTAGATGCTTTGTAGGGGGCAATGCGGCATGCTCTTACCTCTACGCATCAACCACTGCCTATAAAATCTGCTTTCCTGATAGTATTGCCCTACACGAACTTAGAAAAACACATTTGAGAACGAAATCGAAACCTGCCATAAATCTTTGATCATTCATCTAATTACAATCTCTATCCAAAAAAAAAAAAATTGCTTTTATATTTTTATCACCAAAAATGAATAACTCTTTTATTTCTCATATATTGAGTAGAGTTTTACCGAAATACGCATAAGAATAACAAATTTACTACAATTTAATTACCAAGATATACGTAAATCTATTATTTCTTGCACAGTGATTAGAGATTTGTTATAAAAATAAGAATAAAAAGTAGGGGCTTGTTAGGATAAGAGATTATATAAAAAGACCATAAAATTAAATTGTTGTGCACAACTCACACGTGAGAGTGCCATGCTGTATATTGCTTTTGAGTATTTATCATTTTTTTTAAAAAATTTAATATTTACTAGCCCCCCCCCCCCCCGGCCCCAAAAAAAAGATAGCAGCTTCTAATGTGCAATTTTTCAGTGATGAAACTTGTTTAGAGAGGTATTTGTAAGATAAGTGTTCCATTTTTATTCGTTAAATTTGTTTTAGAGCTTGATGATGCCAACAACTTTGTGGTTTTGTCTACAGTTTCCATTTGTCTTTACGATATACATAGAACAAGGAGCAAGAAATATTAGGCAACAATATTAGGTTATTGCACAGTACAAATGTCAAATTGCTCATAGACAAATGCCTCTATTTTACCTCTATCCCCACCCTCAATAAGTGGGACTATCTAAAATTCTGAACAATCTTAATTTCTCCGAGTACACTACACAATAGAAATTACATTGCTCAACAGTGACGAAGGGAAGTGTTCACATATCATATATACAAAGTCAAAGAAAGTAGTAGCATCCCAGAACAAAAAGGTCCAACACAAAGTGATCATTGGGCGAATGAGAGGGGCTGACTAGGCAGCCAAACTCTTTGATTTCGATGGTCAATTTGTACCATTTCATTGAATTGTTTACCGCTGGCACAACTTGTGAATTGAGACATTTTGTATCTCGCTGAGGACTTTTTATGAAGGGGACCATCTTACTGTTGCTATGTGATTCCTGGGATTGCAATTTTTGAACGGACTGTTGGCCCAAGTCTTCCATGCAGATACAGATCTTTTTTTTTTTTTGGTCAAAATATAGGAATCTCAATTGCTAGCCCACTAAAGGGGCATCATCAGTTGGAAAATCTAAACATAGAATTGAAATTAAGGGCTAAGGAGGATTTGAACACCAATTACTAGGAAGAGTATTTGCTCGGTGGGCTTTAGGCTGCGCATGACAACGTTTCTTGGCTAGGGAAGACTTTTTTTTCAGAAATAGTTCTTTTCTATTTCTATTCCAAGGAATAATTTCTGAGCAAAAGAACGCATTTGATAACTATACAAAATTTCTATTTCTGGAACGAAAAAAGAACAGAAACATATTTGATAACTACACAAAATTTCTATTTGGAATAGAAATTTTTTAAAAAAAAATTAAAAATAAGAAAAAGGAATAGATTGGATATTACATAAAATTGACAAGATCAAAATATTATTAGATTAATAATACATTTGCTTAGGTGTAAGAATTCTAGTCGAAGATGAACCTGTAACATAGGTGGTATTGTAATGGAACGTGAGCTATTATCTTATATCCGTGTGTGAGGATCTTTACTCATGTAGTTTATAGCCTATTGAATTTAGGTAGCGTTTTGAACTATAATTCTCAACAATATATTTTCTTTTTGCAAATTTTAATGTTTGGTATAGCAAATATTGTGGGAAAAGCAAAAAAGGATATTGTCAGCCAAATGAAAAAAAAAAAAATTGTAATTCTAGTGCATGCGTGGCTTAGGGATTTTAGCCTTCTAATCTTGACATGGATGTCGAGTTGGGGTTGGAAATTTCCAACTATTGGAATGGTGCATGCATGGCGTGGCTTTGTTGTCATTATGCATTTAGTTCATAGTATGCTCCTAAAACACTTAGTAAAGACCTCGATCTCTTGCATTTTAAGCCATCGATGCATCCCATGTTGATGCTACTTTTTACCTTACTTCTTCCGAATTACAAACTATTTCATTTTTGTGTTTCACATAAGCTTATAAGGTTTTGGCTAATTTTGATGAAGGGATGTGTTTTTCCTCTCCTCTTTTGCTTTTTTTCTTTCTTGACTAGGATGCAAGCTTCGGACGGCGGTTTGTAGGTCTTGAAGTGTCAACTATACAATAGCTTACAATTTGCTTCTCTTCTGTTTGTCCACATTTATGATACATTCAATGGCATTTGTGCTCACGGAGATAGAATTTGATGACCTCAATACTATTAATAGAAATGTATTCATAATAGTTTACAAACATATCACAAAATTTTTCACCAAAAAACAAAAACACATTGCAAAAGTCAGAAATAAAAAGTCATGGAATATCTTGCATATTGTGATCCCTTGCCGTCATATTTGCAATATTTTTCCTGATCATGTTTATCTCAGCCGCCTCATCACCTGATGTATCATCTACAACCTCGTCTTGTGTAGGTCCAAATGGATACTCCGGATCTCCATATAGGGCAAAGTTCTTGTCCATCTTGTCTTGGTTGCAAATATAATTATGGAGAGTATAACATGCGATTACAATATATGCTTGCTTTAGAATTGAAAATGGAGGCATGTGTCTCAAAATAGAAAAGCGATTTTTTAATGCCCCAAATGACCTCTCGATAACATTTCTCAATGAAGAATGCTTATGGTTGAACAATTCTTTTGCTGTTCTGGGCCGTCTCATTCTACCCCTATAATCATTCAAATGATACCGTTCACCTTTAAATGGAGTCAAAAATCCTAGAAGTGCTGCATAACTAGAATCTACTACATAATATTTTCCTACAAGAATATATACATAAATTTCTTATGATAATAGCTATACAATCATAAAGAAAATCACTTGATATAGACAAAGCAAATACCTGGTGGTGGTCGAGGAAATTGCAATCGAGGAATCTCGAGTGCTGCCGAGAGAACCTAACAATCATTGGCAGATCCTTCCCACCTAGCATATACGAAAGTAAATTTCATATCAAACGAACAAGCACACAACACATTTTGAGTGGTAGTCCCTTTCCAGCCTCTAAATGGGATTTGTTTCGATATAAGGACGGATGCATTAATGTGGGTGCCATCAATAGCACCAATGCAACCCTGTGATTTTATGAAAGTATAACGTTAGACAATATTATCAGCTATATATATTTTAATAATGTAAAATTGATATAAAAACCATACCTTGAAGTAACGTCTATGGTTAGGATCGATAAGAATCTCCTCTGGAACAATATCAAAAGAAGGCGGCCTGATAATCTCTTTTGATAATTCGAGAAATGCTTTTAATACTAGAGTAAAAAACTTACTGCTTGTTTGTCCCGAACGTTGAAATCTCTCACATAAATCTCTATTGGAGTTTTTGTGACCAACCATAGATAAGAAAATCCCAACTTGTTCATCTACCCTTATGTATCGAGTATCTTTCAGCCAGCCTCTTGCCTTCATTAGATCACATAAGTTAAGAAAAACATGTTTCTCTAACCTGAATGCTTCATATATCCTATCTAAATGTCCGTAAACAATTTCTTTTACCCATTCGGCTCCTGATAATTTACAGTCCCTAATAGGCTCTTTCGTATGCAAAGACATGTCCAAAGTAACAAGAGATAACCATGCTATTATTATGTCAATATCAAACTCATCCAAATACCATTCAACTGCTGCTACCTCTCCATTAGACACACTATTTGATTCATCTTCCATAGTACCTATGCCATCACACAAATACAAGAAAATCAATATAGATATATGTACCAAAAAAAAAAATAGAAACCAATAACGTAAGTAATAGAGTGAAAGCAAACCAAATATAAAAATTCAACACAATCCATCATATCCAAACCACAACACAAATGCAAAATTCTCAACATCAATATCTTGAACAACAAAATAACAACCAACAACATAAAAAAACATAGTCTAATAAAACTCCACGCAATCCATGATACATTTCCTAACATCCACTAAAGACATCAGAGAAGTCCATATCTCCTTTCACTTGGGGTTTTGATAAAAGCCTCCCTCCACGTGGCATTAACGCAAGCTCGTTCCACAGCTTTGTTGTAAAGATCCGGCTCTAATGTAGGCATGGCAAGTAGGATATCAATCACAGCAGATACGGAGAATGGATCTATAGGTGGTGATGTGACTTGTGAGTTGATAGAACCACTCGTTCCACAGCTTTGTTGTAAAGATCCGGCTCCAATGTAGGCATGGCAAGTAGGATATCAATCACAGCATATACGGAGAATGGATCTATAGGTGGTGATGTGACTTGTGAGTTGATAGAACCACTCACAGATTGACTAACCCTACTTTTGATCATCTCTTGTAAGACTTTGCAGGTGCTAGAAACACCAAATGATTGACTCCTCCTTCTCCTCTTACTATTTGGAGTTTTATCCATCCTATGTTTGTCATGAACTGGAGTAGGAGTTTTGTCAAACATAAAAACTTCTTCATCAATATGATGTTCATTAAAATCCGCTGGTCCATCGTCTGCATCATCACCACTAATGCCAAGTTCATCCGACATCACCAAATCTTCGGCATTTCCTACTGCATACTCCCCAGTAGCATATATATCACCAAATACAATACACAAGTCGGAATATTGAGGAAACCTATCCTTCTTGAATTTTTCCCACTCAATATTATTTTGCAATTTTCACAATGATGACATATATCGGCAATACAATTAAACATCTTGCCATGTACATCTATAGTGATCTCAAAATGATCAAAGGTTAAATCATACCTTGACGTGAGATTCCCATATACTTGGATCATCAACAACAACTGTTTTGTTCACATTATCCCAGCCAAATCCGGATTGTGAAAGAAGCTTTTTGAAACTACCATACTGCTTTTTCAATTTGATCGCCTTGTTCTTCAACTGTACTTGAGTATATTGAAGTTCTGCTCGTTTATTGAATTCCGTCCGTATGTTATTCCAGCCTGCTTTGTTGAAAGTAGAAGATGTGCGATTTCCCTTTTTGACCTCTTCTACCAACAAACCGACGTACAAGTTGGTTAGAGGCTCAGTCCATTTTGCAGTGAATGCCTCTTTTTGGGATGCCATGTAACCTTCACTAGTTGAGCATCATATGAGTTCAACACAATTAAAAAGAGAGTGCAACATGCTGCTTCCTTCCTTTCTCATCACCATTTTTTAGACTAAAGAAAGACACAAGTACCAAATCCAATTATAGGATGATATTATCTCTAAACCTTGGATAGCTATTCAGTAATAAAAATGTCATTGCATAAAAGTTCCTAAAAATGTCAGTATCTTTGTCCTTTTGTATCATAATCTAGAATCTGAAATGTTCCTTAGTGCACTCGGAGGAATGCCCTTTTTCACTTTACTTTTTGCCTTTCAATGCGTAAATGCCGTTATACCTTCAGTCATTGCAACTTCTATGTAGGTCGTACATTGCCATCCAAACATACTACGCTTGCCCTACACAACCCTTGGATTGGCTAAAACAGATCCTTTATCACAGCCTATCGCTAAAATAGAACATCAACAGCTTCAACTACTCACGCACACGCACACGCGCACACATACACAACCCCTGGATTGGCTAAAACAGATCCTTTATCACAGCCTATTGCTAAAACAGAGCATCGATAGCTTCAACTACTCACGCACACGCGCACGCGCACACATACACAACGATCTCATTTCATTTCATACTCCCACTGGTTTTGAGAGACAAAGAAGCATAGAGAAAAGTGCACCAGAATTTTGGTGTTGTTCATCATATCAGCTCTAGTTTGTTCTAGTTAGCCTAGCTGATACATGTGAGAATCAATGGCGACACAAGCATGAGGGAAGCAACGTGAGAGAGGTGAGCACAAATAGAGGCAATGCGACGGAGGCGACACAATTCAACTTCAGAAAAAGTGAGAATCGCCACTAGAACAGGTACAATGAGAAGGAATCAAAAGCAACAAACCTTATTTAGGGCAAGACAACCTCGAGGCGACGCAACTAGAGGCGATGCGATCGGAGAAAGGTGACCAGAGGCGACGGGACTAGAGGCAACGGGATCAGATAGAGGCGATCGAAGGCGGCCGCACTATAGGCAACGGATTCAACTTCAGAAAAAGTAAGAATCACCACTAGAACATGTACAATGAGAAGGAACCAAAGCAACAAACCTGATTTATGGCAAGATGACCACGAGGCAACGCGACTAGAGGCGATGCGACTGGAGAAAGGTGACTGGAGGTGATGAGACTAGAGGAAACGGGATCGGAAAGAGGTGATAGGAGGCGACGGGACTGCAGGCGACGGGATCAGAGAGAGGCAACCCAATCGGAGCAACGTGACCAAAGTGAACGACCAGAGACGACGGGATTAGAGATGACGGCATCGAAGAGAGCGGGCGACGGAACTAGAGGCAACGGCTCGAAGAGAGGCGACCCAGCGGAGGCGACGCCACTACGACCGGAGACAACGGACCGAAGAGAGGCAGTGACCGGATTGGAGAGAGGCAACCAAAGGCTACGAGCACGGGACCGGAGAGAGTCGACTGGAGGCTACAAGACTAGAGGCCCCGAGACTAGGGACAACGGGACCGGCGACGATGGGACTGGCGGTGACGGGATTGGCGGCGATGGGACCGGCGGCGACGAGATCGACGGCGATGGGACTGGCGGCGACGGGACCGGAGAGAGGTGACTGAAAGTGATGAGATCAGAGAGAGGCAAGCAGACGAAGGGAGAGGTGAGGTGAGAAGGGGCATGAGTTGAGAAGGGAGTAAAAGAGAATTTAGGGTTAGAGAAGTCGTTTCTTATTTTTGTTCTTGGGAACAAGAAGCAACCTTTTTTTATTTCTCGTTCCTATTCCAAAACCATTCCCGGGCTAAGTTTTTATTCCGGGGAACAGAAAAACAACTTGGCATTACCAAACGAATTTCTGTTCTTTTTTTGTTACAGGGAACAAAAGAACAGAAATTATAGAAATGTTACCATGCGCTGCCTTAGCAACCCAATCCGCGACCTTGTTGGTTTCCCGAGGCTCATAGATGACCGAAATTCCACTTAGCTAGGCCAGGATTTCTTTGCAATCATCAACAATGGACTGGGTTGACCAAGGGGGTTCTTCTCGGCCCGATAAGCAACACACGAGTGATAATTGGTCTAAAGATAAGACAACCTACAGATTAGTTCTGCCCTTAGCTTGCTTCTGGAACTTAGTTCGTGCATATATGTTCTACTTTACCCATAACATTACCTCTCTCACTGCTAGGGTTTCGGCTACCCAAGCAGACGATGAATGGACCCGCTTTGTGAAGCCAGAGATGAGGAGACCGGTAGCATTCCTGCAAACGCCAGCAACTAATCCCTCCTTCGTCGAGCTGCACCAGGAGCAGTCAACGTTCATCTTCAGCTCGTTCATTCCAAGAGGGACCCATTTCAGCATGTGATTTGGGGCTGATGCTGGTCCTCTAATGCTGCTCCTCACTTTGGCGTGCCATTTCGTATACAGAGCAACAGCAGTTCGAGCTTCTTCTTGGGTGGTAGTCAAATTGGGCGTCCTTCCTTGGAAGACCGCTGAGTTGTGGATCTTCCAGATCTGCCACAACAAGCTTGCAAAGAGGGTTTTTGAGTTTGGTCCTGCTCTTGAGGTGAGATTTTCAAAAATCCATTTGTCGATTCGAGTAATACGTGCTGGAGATGTGTCGACTTGAAAATCAAGGGCTGACCATAAGGATTTTGTCCAATCACATAGGAGGAAGAGATGCTCTGCTATCTCTGGAGCATGACCACAAATCTGACAGATCGGACCAGGTATCATGTGTCTTTTATTCAGGTTTTCATTTGTTAGAAGAGCATTACTGCATATGTTCCAGAGTAGGAATCGAACTTTAGGGAAGGTCGGGAGTTTCCATATCGCATTCCATAGGGATTTTGGAACTTGGTAGGACGAAGATGGGTTAGGTTTGGTGAGGATTGCTACTCTGTTATGTATTTGGTTGTAGCCGCTCTTAACAGTATAGGACCTCGAGCTATTAGCTGTCCACACAATCTTATCAGAGTGATGATTTAGACTAAGAGGGTTAGCCAAAATCTCTTGGGCTATGCTTTCCTCAGAAAATTTATTAACTCTTCGAATATCCCATTCATTTGCTTCATTGAAAATTAATTCAGCCACCACTCTTGGCTCATCCCGATTTGCTGGGCCTATGAGTCTTCCAAAAGGAAGCCATACATCTTCTCTAATTCGGATTCTTTGTCCATCTCTGACCTTCCATCTAGTAGTTGATTCGATTGTATCTCTCCCTACCAATAAACTTTGCCAACCCCACGAAGGATGGAGACCTTTGTTTACTGCCCAGAAATCACCTCGAGGAAAATAAGTACTTTTAAGAACTTGACACCATGGGGCATTCGGTTGTTGAACAATTCTCCAAGCCTGCTTCCCCAACATTGCTTTATTAAAATCCACTAAATCCTTAAAACCTAGGCCACCACAGTCCTTCCTCATTTTCATATCTTCCTAGTTTTTCCAATAAATACTTCTTCTATCAGCATTCTTTTTCCACCAAAATGAGGCTATTCGCTTCTCAATAGTGTGGCAAATGGAGATTGGAATTTTAAAAATTGACATAGCATATTGGGGTAGGACTTGAATAACTGTCTTAATGAGAACTTCTTTTCCTACCTTCGAGATCAACCTCTCTTTCCATCCTTCAAGTTTCCTCTCAACTTTAGCAAGAATCCAGGTAAACGTTTGCTTCTTTGTGCAACCCCAATCCGATGGGATTCCAAGGTATTTCCTTATGTTTTCTGAGATTGGAACTCTCAATTCAGCTGCTAAATTCTGTTTAAGGTTCTGTGGGCAATCTCTCCCAAAGAAAAGGCCTAATTTATTGAGGTTGATAGCTTGTCCTAACACATAACAATATTGGTTCAGTACATTGGCAACATTTTGAGCTTCTCTTATCGTTCCATTTAAGAAAAAAATGGCATCATCAGCAAAGAGGAGATGCAAGAGGGTTGGGCATGTTGGATTTAGGCGAATACCCTTTATACTCCCATCGTGGACAGCTTTACTCATGAGGGTCGAGAGGGCATTGGCCATGATAATAAATAGATAGGGGGAGAGAGGGTCTCCTTGCCGAATACCTCTAGTAGGCCTAAAGATAGCTGAAGGCTCACCATTAACTAGGATGCTGAAAGACACCGATGAAATGCATTGCTTTATCCAATTGACTCATTTTCCATGGAATCCCAGCCTCAGCATATAATCACATAGAAAATCACATTCAACTCTGTGATACACTTTTTGCATATCTAGTTTTGGAATTGCTTGAAATTTACGCTTTCTCCTTCTCACCCTTAGTTGGTGAATCACCTCTTGAACAATAAAAATATTGTCTTGGATCTGGTAGTCGCTTATAAAAGCAATTTGCTCCACAGAGATTATCTTTGGCAGCCAAGTTTTCAGCCTATTAGCCAGTACCTTCGCTATAATCTTATAATTGAAGTTGCAAAGGCTTATAAGTCTGAATTGGGTGATGTTTTCTGGATTTGTTACTTTAGGGATGAGAGTAATATGCGTTCTATTGAGCTCTGAATCAAACATACCTTGGTTGAGAAAAAAGATTGCACCATGCTGAAAATGTCTTCATTGATGATGGGCCAATGACTTTGGTAAAATAATCCATTTAGCCCGTCCGATCCCAGTGCCTTTGTAGCCCCTAGCTGGAAAACAACAGCTTTAACTTCCTCTTTTGTGATTTGTCTAATTAGATCTGCATTCATCTCCTCATTGACCACTACTACACATTGATTTAATACAGGTTGGTAGTTCCGGTCACCCACTGAAGTAAATAAATATTGGTAGAAGCTTCGGATGTGGTGTTTGAGAGTGAGGGGATCCCTGCACCAGGTTTGATCATCAATTTGAAGCATGGATATTTTATTTCGTTGTCTTCGTTGGACTGTTGTTGCATGGAAGTACTTGATGTTTTGGTCCCCCCCCATTTTAACCAGTTGATTTTTGACCTCATGCACCAATACATCTCTTCTTGCCTCCACAAATCTTTAATTTTCCCAACAATGTTGCTGATCTCTTCTTTGTTTTGCTCCCCATTCATTCTGTTGGTCAGCTCCATAAGTTGGGATTTAAGGGTTATGATCTGTTTTGGAGCACTTCTAAATTTCCTCAGACTCCATTTGTTTAATCCAGCAGCAACCAGCCTTGTTATATGTACAAGATTGATTTTAGTCATTCTATTTTCATGCCAAACTCGCTTGATCACCTCCTCACACTCGGGTTCTTCTAGCCAAAATGATTCAAATCTAAACATTTTCTTGCTTTTCTTTTCCTTTTGCTCTAGAGATAGTATAAGTGAGCTATGATCCGAACCTATCGCTAGTAGTGCAAAAGCCATCGCATTTGGATAGAGGACTCTCCACTCCAAGTTACAAAGTGCCCTGTCTAATCTCTTATTTACTAATGCATTGCCTTCTTTGTTATTGAACTAAGTATAAGCGTAGCCCTTACTTTCAATGTCCATCAAAGAGCAATCATATAAAAACCCCTCGAAAAGCTGCAATTCGATAACGGTCCACCTCTCTACTCCCAACTTTTTCCCAATGGTAAAGTATTTCATTGAAGTCTCCTATGCATAACCATGGGATGAATTGTTGTAGTTGTTGTCTTTCACAGAACACCATAGCCTCAGTCTCTCTTGGAAATTTGTTGGTGCATGTTAAAAAGATATCCGCATTAGGTCACCTCGATGAGATCCTTGCATTATATTGATTAGCTCCCCGAAACTTCCTTCCACTTCCACTTTGACCTCCTCATCCCACATTAGCACCAAGCCACCAGCTATACCAATTGGCTCAATGATAAAAGAAAATTTGAAATGAGTTATTTTCCTCACTCTCTCTACAATGGTATTCTGATTTTTAGTTTCCATGAGAAAAACCAGATTGGGCCGTTCTTGAGCCACTAAGGCTCTGAGATGCTAGACTGTCAAGGGATTGCCCAGCCCTTGATAGTTCCAGCTCAATAGTTTAATCTATTCTTTGGTGGCTTATTTGGGCCAGCCACCAAAGCCCATGCACCACCCTTTCCCAAGTCTGAATTGGGGTGTCTAAGAGTTATTTGTCATCCACCAAGAGATCCTATGAGGTTTTCTTTTCATAGGGACTAACCCGCTTTTGTTTTTTTGCCACAGGAGCTTTATACACCGCCTTTCCTTTCTTAGAGATTAGTGAGGATCTCATTACCTGCCTGAGAAGGGAGCAGCATTATATTCTGCTCTGTGCTTTGCCCACTAAGTATAGTAAGTTGCTCTGGCTTTCCTAACTCTTCCATAACCTTCTGTGCTTATGTTGTACAGCAATGATTACCAGTTTATTTGGTTCATCTGCTTCTAATCTCAGGGGCATTTCAGTAGCCATTGTTAGAGTTTCCATTACGACCTCTTCCTCCATGGCAACAAGTTCAGGTTTGCCATAAAATGTCTTCCAATAGGGGCTGACTTCTCTGACTTCTGCCTTTAACCACGAGCCATACCGACCTGGTTGATCCTAGGCAAGTCCAGTTTCTTCATGGGGTATTTCAGTGCAAAAGTTTGCATAATGTCCAATGCAACCACAAGAATAGCAAAAGTGAGGAAGCCTTTCATACTTGAAATCTATGCACCATTTCTTTTCCCCATAGTTAATCACAGTTCCTGTTTTGAGTGGACTGGACAGGTTCAGCAACACTTTGGCCTTTCCATTTTTGCGTGCATTGTAATTTTAACCTCCTCAACTTGCCCCAATCGAGAAGCTATCAAGCGTATGGCATTTTCAGAGATTCTAGCACGAGGAAGGCCTATAAAATGCACCCAAAATGCGTAATGCGTAAACTCATAACAATGTTCAGGTATGTTTGGGTCTCCTTCTTTGAGGACTAATAGGTTACTCGCAAAGGACCATGGTCCCGATTCTAACATCCTCCTTTTTTCTTCACTTGATTGGAAAAGAAAGGAGAAATAACCTGGTTCAATTAACTCACATTTGACCAAATCTGTTTTCCATGCTCTCTACATAGTGTTGATGAAAGCCTGGAAATTAACATTTGGCTTCAAAATTCGCTTGCCGTAGAGAGTTAACTCACTTTCTTTCTTCTCTTCCTCTGGAATTTCATCCCCTAGGTCCGTGATATCCTCATTAGACTACAAGTCTCCCATTCTCCTACACAGAGCTGTCAATCGGAGATTGTTGTCCTCCTTGCCTTCCATTTCCTGTTACCTTGACCGAATGGACTAAGAAACTTACTGGTTTGTTGTGGATTGAAGGGATCTCTAAAGATGATGGCCGATCAAAAGGGGTTTTATTGAGAACAGAAAACAAGGGTTTCGCTCCGAGCAGCTAGAGCAAATAACTGAAGGCGCAGAAACCCAGAGACCCAATACTTTCTAGCCGCCTTAAAATGATAGACAGAAAGGTACTAAAGCGCGATGATTCCATGGGGCACCTGGGAGAAAGAAAACTTTGGGAGCTGTGATGAAACCTAGTGAAAATTACAAGCATTTGTCGATCTCCTGGAAAATGATGATCTGGGGGAAATGCAAGGAAATCTAGTGGAGACTGCACGCGTTCTGCCCTAGGGCACCATGAAGAGGGAGGATCTGGATGGTGGAGGATTAATTGGGGGAATATGCCTAGATTCTGCCATGGGTAGATAGGATTAGGGTTTTGAGAGTTGGGAAATTGATAGAGAGGGTCAACTATCACCTAGAGGGATAAAGAGAAGCTCAAACCATGTTGAGAGAGAGATCATGCAGATACAGATCTATTAGCTGAATTTTCGGTCAATAAATCATTTCTCGATTCGGCCCAAAAAATTTTTATTTGTTTCCCAGTAGGTACACCTTACAGCACTACACAAAGTCATGCTGTCATGGACCTAAAGATTCATTAGGCATTGCCCTTTTTTTTTTTTTTTGGTGCTTTGTTACTTGCTAAGTCATGGATTCGATGCTTTGTAGTGGGCAATGTGGGATGTTCCTACCTCTACATGCCAAGTGCCGCCTATAAAATCTTCTTCCCCGATAGCATTGCCTGCACAAAGTAACTGCTTCCTTGATAGCATTGCCTGCACAAAGTTCAAAAAAAAAAAAAAAAAAAAAAACGTTTGAGAACAAAATAGAAATCTGCCATAGATCTTTGATCATTCATCTAATTACAATCTCTATCCAAAATAAAATAAATGTTTTTGTATGTTTATAACCAAAAATGCATAACTCTTTTATTTCTTATATATGGATTATGTGCATAAGAATAACTGGTATGCTAGGATTTAATTACCAGAATATTCGTAAAGCTATTATTTTTTGCATAGAGATCAGAGATTTGTTACGAAATAAGTATAACAATTAGGCTGCGTTTGGTAGTCAAAATAAAAATCAGGATATGGCATGATTTTATCATATCCTATGTTTAGTGTTTCCTCAGGATATGATAAAGTCGGATATAAGAGAGATATAGGCTGGATAAAATTATCTCATGAGAGAGATGGGATAAAGGTAGATAGGATTTCTGATGTCTATAATAGGAAAGTTATTTTTCACAAATAACAAACTTATTAAATTAACAAAATTGAAATTATATTTCAATATAAATAATATTTGAACTCTAATTTAAGAAATAAAAAATAAAATTTATTTTTAAATTTAATCTTATTTTAATTTATATATTCAACTTTAATTTTATCTTATAATAAACGTTCAATCTATAAATTAAATATTTATATTTATTATATATTTTAGGTATTTTTGTATTTTAAGTATGTTAGTATAGTTTACTATTTGATAAAATTTTATTAAAAAATGATGAGATGGGAAAAAATAAATAATAAAGAAAATAATTTTAAAAAGATGAAAAATTAAAAATTAAAAAAAAATTAAGGAATAGTTTCACGAGAGATTTTTACCATATCCATTTATGAACTTTTATGTTCATTTACAATGATATGCCGTTTATATAAATAAATAAAAATGTACATGATATGATGTGAATATCTTACTTTAATACTTGAGATTCACCAAACAAAGGATAGAATATAGAAAAATCTCGGGATTTCTATCCTATCATATCCAGTCCTATCTTGGTTAGAAATCCGAACGACCAAACATGGAGACTTGTTAGCTTCAAAGATTTTTTAAGGTACCATAAAATTAAATGGTTGTGCAAAACTCACTCATGAGAGTACCATGAATTACATGCTGTCATGTATTTATCTTTTTTTTTTTTAAATTGTTATAGTTACTTAGCCCAAAAAAAAAAAAAAAGAGAAAAGATACCGGCTTCTAATTTCTAATTTTAGGTGATGAAACTTGTTTAGGCAACGATGTAGTTTTGTCTTGAGTTTCCTTTCATTTTGATCGTATACATAGAACAAGCGGCAAAAAAAAATAATTAGGCAACAATAGCAGGCTATTGCACAATACAAATGTCTAGATGCTCATAGTCAATCGCCTAAATTTTACCTCTATTCTCACCCTTAATAAGTGAGACTGTTCAAAATTCTAAACAATCTTAATTTTCTCCGAATGCACTACACAACAGAAATTACAATCTTCATTAAAGACGAAAGGAAGTGTTCATAGATCAAGTATTCAAAGTCAAAGAAAGCACTAACATCCCAAACAGAAAGGTCCAACACAGAGCCATCGTTGGACGAATGAGAGGGGCCGAATGAGCATCCAAAGTCTTCAATTTCATCCCTCAATTCCTACCATGTCATAAACTTGTTTGCTGCTGGCACAACCTATGAATACACAATTTGTCTCTCGCTAAGGAATTTTTGTGAAGGGGGCCGTCCTACTGTTGCTATATGACTCCTTGGTTTATAGTTTTTGGACTGACTGTTGGCCTAAGTCTTCCATGCAAATGACAGGATCTATTGGCTGAATTTTCAGTCAATTAATCAATTGTCAATTTCGGCCACAAGTTTTTCCTCATGGTCCACAATAGCTATATGTGACAGCATGGCACAAAGTCATGCTCATGCTCCTAAAAATTGATTTGTATCGCGCAAATTCTATGTGCTTCATCACTTGCAAAGCCATTGATTTGACGCATCCTAGGATGAGATGAGGCATGTTCATTCCCATAGTCACCAGGCACTGTCGATAAAATTTGTTTGACTCTCCGTACTGTGGCCATCGAAACAAAGTTCTCTATTTGAATCAAAATGGCTCGCTGGCCGTGCTTCTACATATTCATACGCTTGCTTTTATTGTTCTTGGGGCCACATCCTATTGGCACACGCAATCTTTCTCGTTCTGTGAAATCTTTGTGTCTCAAGGACAAAATGTCTGCATTGCTACAGTTTAAAGAGAGATACAAAATCACCAATGTTTCCGATGATCCTTTGGCTCATCCCAAAACTATCCTGGAAAAACAATCAGGATTGCTGCTCCTGGATGGGATTGAGTGCGAGGAGAACACAAGCCATGCAATTGTTCTCAGCCTGGGAAGTAGTTTTCTATATGGTTCTATCAACAACAACAAACCCTCTTCCAGCTTGCTCATCTCGAAAGGCTCAATCTCAGCAACAATTGCTTCAACTACTCCCAAATACCATTCCAAGTTGGAGGTCTCTCGAGATTGACCCATCTCGATCTATCTGCTTCCATTTTTTCGGCAGAGTCCCCACAGAGATGTTCAAGCTAATGAGGTTGGCATACCTTAACTTGTGTTGCAATCTGGATCCATATGTGTTGGGAATTACAGATTTCCTAAAAATGGATTCGACACTAAATCGAACCCCTAAAACGAATGCGAAAGACAAGCCCAAGAACAAACATGAATCACCAATCCTAAAGCACATCACATAATCGAACGTACCTTATTTCCACAGACTAAACCCCGGTGTTGCGACACAAGGAAGAATCCACACTGTTCTTCAGAGGATAATCATGTTCTGTTCTTCGGGAGAAAACGGTATGAGAAGACGTAACGTCTAGAGAGAGTGTAATCTCTCCTTTCAAAAAAATACGTAACCTCTCTTCGATTAACCGCCTCTTTGATTTTCCCTTATCTTTAATAAACTTCCTCCATGGACCCTCAACTCATGGGCCGGGCCTTTGGGCCCATCATGGGCGGACGGGCCAACTTAGGCCCATCAAAAAAGGAAAAAATCCATCATCTCCCACTCGCACATGGTGGGCCAAAACCAACATAGGCGGACGGGCCCTACTTAGGCCCATCAATGAAAAAATCCATCATTCTCCCACTCGACATGGTGGGCCGAACAGAATCCTCTTTTCCTCACTGCAACATTCATACTGGTGAATAGTCCATGCGACCAGCATACTTTGAGAGCTCGTTGCCATACATCTGTTAGGAATATATAGCAGCTCATAATGAGCATCACATCCTGAGTAGATTTAGTATGCAGTACCCTAGATCGATCGATCATATTTATATCTCTCTTGATCTCTTTTAAATAATAATATATTGTATTCACAATTATGATTATCTCATAAACAATCATAATTGGTCGACCAGTGAATACAAAACTAGAATGTGATTCTCCAAATTCGATCTTCCTCTTTCTTTCAAACTCTCAATTTCAGTTCGGCTTGCTTTTCTAGAAATGTCCCATCAGATCGAATAAATTCATGATCATTGGCAACATCCTAAGATAGCAATCACTGAATAGAAATCTTGAGAATAAGTAAAGTCATGAGAGCACTCAATTGAGGAACTCTTTTCCTCAAGAGTCTCACACGGCACAAAAAGTTGAGATGAAATTTTTGCCACTCTTATTGGTCGTCTTATGCATACGTAGTATAAAATATGTATTACGGTATTAACTCATTTCCCATGGAGCGTATGTCTACACCTTCAATACCGTACAGATGATAGTTCAGACATACATAATGTCTAACTTGAGTTCACATATCTACTCATACACAAAATTCATCAGAACTCACATTTGGCATCATAGACAGATAAAGTAAAATATGTGGGTTATTTTACTTTCGGACATAATAAATACTATGTCATTATCTTAACACTTAGTTAAGGTGACATATATATTTTAAGCTTGAGCTCTCGATTATCACCTAAATAATAAGCTTAAAAACCGTCTCATCTCTATTTATCACACAGTAAATAGAGGCGATTACCCGTGTGAATGGGCTAATCTTTTATCTGTCCGACATACTTTCTCAACTTAATATAATGCACTAAGCATTAAGATGCATAAACGTCAAACAAAAATTCATAGGCATTAATGATAAAAATACAAATTCATTAAATGTGAACATTTCAGGGAAATTACAATATTCAGTACATCAGCCTCTACGCAGTCCTAGAGATTTTACATGACCACAAAACACATCTCTAGGTATTGGCTTTATCATAGGATCTCCTACCATTCTATGCGTAGATATATACTGTAAGTTCACATCTTTTCGTGCAACCATATCCTTGACAAAATTATATTTGGTATCTATATGTTTGGTATTGCCATGATATTTTGGATCTTTGGTGTACGCTATAGCTGCTTGGCTATCACAGTTAACCAATAATTGATTTGTAGCATACCTAATAACACCTAAATGATCCAAAAATCTCTTAAGCCAAACACCTTCTTGTACTGCTGCTGATAATGCCACGAACTCAGCTTCCATCGTTGACAAGGCTATACATGTTTGCTTCTTACTGCTCCAAGATATGGCGCCATTATTTAGTAAGAAAGCAAAACCAGAGGTAGATTTTCTTTCTTCTAAATCTCCTCCCCAATCAGCATCTGAATAGCCTTCAAGTCGCAGATCCTTTCTTTGGTAATTCAACTTGTAATCAGCAGTTACCTTCAGATACCTCAGTATTCTTTTAACGGCATTCCGATGTACTTGACCTGGATTGGATTTGTATCTACTCACCATTCCAACTGCAAAACATATGTTAGGTCTTGTGCACATCATAGCGTACATTAAGCTCCCAACAGCACTAGCATAAGGAACATGTTTCATTTGTTCCTTCTCTTGTGGAGTTCTTGGATACAGTCTATGGCTCAATCCTTCACCTTTTGCAATAGGAGTATCTATTGGTTTACAATCTTACATACGAAATCGTTCAAGAATCTTATTTATGTATGTTTCTTGCGAAAGAGATAATGATCTCTTCGAATGATCTCTTGAAATCTTAACTCTAAGGATGTATGCAGCCTCACCCATATCTTTCATCTCAAAGTTGGAAGATGACCAACTCTTCACAATATTAACAAACTCCATATTGCTTCCAATAATTAGTATATCATCAACATATAATGATATGATCACAAATTGATCTTTGAATCTTTTGATATATACACAATGATCCTCATCTATCATTGTAAAATCATATGACATTATGGCATTATGAAAACGTATATACCATTGTCTCGACGACTGCTTAAGGCCATATATTGATCTCAAAAGTCGACATACATTTCCTTCTTGGCCTTCCATAATGAAACCAGCAGGTTGTTCCATATATATATTTCTTCCTCTAATTCTCCATTAAGGAAAGCAGTCTTTACATCCATTTAATGTAACTCAAGATCCATACTAGCCACTATTGCCAGAATAATGCGAATCGAGGTAAATCTCACTACAAGAGAAAATGTTTCTTCATAATCAATTCCTTCCTATTGATTATACCCATTCGCCACAAAGCGAGCTTTATGCCTTTCTATCGAGCCATCAGCTTTACGCTTTATTTTGAGAACCCACTTGTTCCCAATAGCTTTGCGTCCTTTTGGAAGATCAACCAGTTCCCAAACTTGGTTTGACTTCATTGACTCCATCTCCTCTTCCATTGCATGCATCCATTTTTCCTTACTATGGCAATTTAGAGCCTCATTAACATTTCTTGGCTCATCTTCATCTTGTGGAGCAACCATAAAAGTTTCCCCTTCAATGTCAAAACATCGACGGGGAATACTTTTGCGGCTTGTTCACTGTATGGGAGATTATGCACTTTGTACATCATTCCCCATCATGCTCCCACTCGGATTAGATAATGGCGATATCATCTCATCATGTGGTTGTAATTGAGAGTGAGTTGAATTAAATTCATTACTTTTCATGTTACTCCCACTTGGACGAACTCCACTAAGTTCATTATCTTGATCCAATGTTTCAAATAGGGAGTAATCCTCACCTATTCCGCCCTTCTTAGGAAATTCATTCTCTAAGAATGTGACGTCCCGTGATTCGAATTCAGTTATACTTCCACTTTCCTGCTCACCTATGAACACATATCATTTCGAGTGTTCAAAGTATCTTATGAAAATACTCTTCTTTCCTCTAGGACATAATTTCCCAAACTTGTGAGAGGACTCATGAGTATAGGCAGCACAACCCCATGGCTTAAGAAAACTTAAGTCCGATTTTCTACCTGTCCATAACTCATATGAAGTGGAAGTAACTGATTTGGAAGGCACTCGATTAAGTATATAGGCAGCAGTTAATAACGCATCACTCCAAAAGGTGATAGGTAAATTAACATGTGCCATCATGGACCTAACCATTTCCAGTAGGGTTATGTTCCTTCTCTCCGCAACACCATTTTGTTGAGGAGCATATAGAATAGACAACTGTCTTTCTATTCCTTTTTCATTACATAATTTTCTAAACTCATCAGATAAATATTCTCGACCTCAATCAGATCTCAATACTTTTATTTTCTTGTCTAATTGATTTTCTGTCAAGTTCATAAACCTTTTGAAACAACTCAATGCTTTAGATTTACGAGAAATCAAATCAACATATCCAAATCGAGTATAATCATCTATAAATATGATAAAATAAACAGCCCCGTGCCTTCCTCTCACATTCATCGGACCACAAACGTCAGTATGAATTAAATGCAAAGGAAATTCAGCTCTTTTACCTTTTCCAAATGGTTTCATTATCGTTTCCCTACTAGGTAATGCTCGCATATGGGCAAATCGATTTTTTCAATATTGCCCAACAAGCCATCTTTGGCTAGTCTATTCATACGTTGTTAGCCAATATGACCAAGTCTAGCATGCCACACATTCACATCATTATCATATAAATTAGAAGACATGAAAAGGGAATAACAAACATTGGCATTACCATAGTCAATATTTAATACAATGAAACCATCTAGAAAATAACCACAACCATAGTAGTTTGTATCCAAATACAAATCCACACCACTATTATGGAAGTTCATATTAAAACCAAGCTTAACCAACACTAAAACAGACACTAAATTCCGACGAATCTCCAAAGCATACAACACATCATGTAGGAACAAAGTGCGTCCACCACGCATGTTCAATTGACAGATGCCAATTCATTTTACTTCTGCTCTGGAGTTGTTTCCTACATAGATCCATTTAGTTCCAGTTGGTACTCGTCGGAATTCCACGAAGGATTCTCTATCCTTTGCTACATGGTCTGTTGCTCCTGAATCTACAGTCCACAAAGGATTAGACTCAGTTAAGAATACAGAACTTGACACATAAGCAAAGTTCTCAATAGTACAGGGGGTGTGTACCTTCTTTAACTCCCGACAATCACGGGCATAGTGACCCTTCTGTTCACAGTTGTAACACTTCACCATTGTCAGCTTCTTCACTTGAGGACATTTTCCTCTCTTATGTTGGTTAACTTTTGGTTTCTTGCAAAAAGGACTTGATCCCTTGCATTTCCACATATTGAACAAATCAATGCGCTTGCGTCTAGAACTTAAAGCCCCTTTTGAGCTGAAAGCAACACAGCAAATATCTGTATCCCGCTCAAATGCCTTGAGGCAGTCCTCTTCTAGCTCAAGGTGATGCACAGCATCCTCAAGTTCTTCCATAACATGGTCAAGAGCTTTTAGTGCTTCTTGCTTTTCAAGCACATATTGAATTTTCTTATTTAATATTTCACAATTCTCACCGTTCAATCTGTCTTCTTTATTCAAATCAGCAATTATGTTCTTAGTTGCTAAAGCCATTGATTTGAACATATCAGACACATATGCACGAATTATTAATGCCTATCATTTATGCATCCATTTTGCACAAACTCATCATATTAATGAATAATTTTAAGTAAGGTTTCAGAATCAAAAGGTCACTATGTTTCCAATCATCATCCAATAATCCTAACTTGGAATTATTATTAATATAATCCTCTATGCAAAATAAATTTTTTGAAATTACAAAAACTTCTATGAACTACCCACAACAGTTAATAATAACAGAAGCAAATAATATTTGACATCCAACAATGATAGAATAATAATGCTTTCACATAATACAACTAACATATCAGTTTCTACACCAACAACAACTTTTTGTCCATAAAGCATACTAAATAAAAAACATCTCGAAACATCTAAAACAAAGGCATTATACTACGAACAAGGAAAGCTTCTACTTGGTTCAATTTCTTGTTCTTTTCTTTCGTAAAATTTTCAAGCATTCTTGATAGCCACGGAAAAACTGACGGACATCCCCTGGAATTTCTCCTTCGCACGTTCAACCTCCGCCTAATCGAAGTCATTCCTTGGATAGCAGTCTTTGTGGCTCCAACCCGATGATATTCATCTACAAAAGCCATCACTAGCCTCTTATACCTAGTGGCTTTGTTGACCTCTCATAAGCGATTCAACACTCCTTGCCATTCTGGTGGAAGAGTGTTCATGAAAAATCACACCATCTAAGAATCTAGCATGGGATAACCGTTCCATATGACTTCTTGTATCCTTTTGTTGACCTCAAGAATATGATCAATTATATTGTCACTCTCCCATCGATAATCATTCAAATCGGCTATCATCCCTAGAAGCCTTTTCTTTTGTTCATCTGTAATTATGCGAATAGATGTGCGTGCCTTAAAGGGAGGCATTGTTCCTGCAACAAATGCAGAACAAAAAAGGATTAACATATAATCCATAATGAACAAAAAGGGAAAATACATAATTTTCCATGGTTTCTGCAACAAATGCAGAACAAAAAATGGATTACTTATAATCCACAACAAACAAATTGGAAAATACATAATTTTCCTCTCTCCTTTTTTTTTTTGGGGGGTCAACGGTCAAGGTCAACGGTCGTGGTCAACGGTCAGCCGAGTCGGAGTCAACAAGCGGTCAGGTCGGACCGGATGGGCCAGGTCGGACCGGTCGAGCCGGTCGGACTAGGTCGGACAAACCGACCGGCATGTGCCACGCGCGTGCGCGGATGACATCACGATGACGTCAGCTGGTGTGTGCGTCACACACGCCTGGGCCGAAATGGCGCATTCGACGCTCCAGTCGCCGCGCGCGTGCGTCGCACGCGCCTGGGCCGAAATGGCGCGTTCGACGCGCGCGCCTACGGGGGACCAAATGGGCGCGTGCACCCCCGTTCATTCCAGCCGCGCGTGGCTGCGCGTCACGGCGGCCTCCGACGGCGATCCACGACTCGTTTTTCTTGTATTGACAAGAGCTTCGACCCTACACTATCAAAAACGAATTTTGACTTGCATAAAATCACAAAACAGGGCGAACAGTGAGCGGGTGTCGGGTTTTCCTTCCCCGATCGACCGGCAGCGGCTTTTTTTCGAATTTCGACCACAAAAATAATTCAATAACATAAAAAAGGGAATCGGAAACATGAACTACGGCTCGATACCAATGTTGGGAATTACGGATTCCCTAAAAACAAATTCAACACTAAATCGAACCCCTAAAACAAATGCGGAAGATGAGCCCAAGAACAACATGAATCACCGATCCTAAAGCACATCACATAATCGAACGTACCTTATTTCCACAGACTAAACCCCAGTGTTGCGACACGAGAAAGAATCCACACTGTTCTTCAGAGGATAATCCTGTTCTGTTCTTTGGGAGAAAACGGTATGAGAAGACGTAACGTCCAGAGAGAGCGTAATCTCTCCTTTCAAAAAAATGCGTAACCTCTCTTCGATTAACCGCCTCTCTGATTTTCCCTTGTCTTTAATAAACTTCCTCCATGGGCCCTCAACTCATGGGCCGGGCCTTTGGGCCCATCATGGGCGGATGGACACACTTAGGCCCATCAAGAAAGAAAAATCCATCAATATGATTCTCCACTTCTGTCGGAGATGAAAGCGCTAGGCCTAAGAAGCTTAGGTCAAAGTCTCACTGTGATGTCCCAATCTGCCACCTTACTAAAGCGAGATATTAATCTTTCTCTTTTTAGCACAAGTGGAAGTCAAAATTAAAACATCAAGTAAATCATCAACAATAATGGATGAACGCAAGAGAAATACAAGCAATAGCTTTCATTTCCGGTATTATTTTTAAACATCGGTGATAACAGGGCTATACTAGGAGGTCAAAAGGATGTACTACTTGTCACGAGCAAGCTGTGACTTCCGAGTCCGCCATCTTTCTAATGCGAGATATTAATCTTTCACTTTTTAACACAAGCGGAAGACGAAATTGAACATCAAGCAACCATAAAGGACAAACACAAGAGAGAAACAAACAACCGCTTTCATTCTTACATTATTTATGAACATGGGTGATAACAGGGCTACACTAGGAGGTCAAAAGGATATACTACTTCCACAGGCTATCCACTCAGCCATCATCGACGCCATTGAAACTTTTAACAACCTTTTACCCATCCACACGGTCGATCTCAAAAAGTGCCAAAACCGTGGTCTGGTGCCCAGTGAGCTATCTTTAGGAAGCATTTGTTAATTCCCTCGCCATCCTAAATTAAATGCTTCCTGCTTGTGGAAGGCATCGAAGCAACAAAGTCAAATTACCAAATGCTATGTGTTATCGAGTTCGTAATGGGGCTGAGATCGATGTTCGGCGTGATCCGTGGAATCCCTTTGAATCAGAATTTCAACCACAAACTGCTATGGGAAAATTTGATACTGATCGGCTAATTGTCAGCAGCGAGAAGCCAAATGGTTCTGTTCCTCATTTCATAGTTCATGGGACTGTCATACATCTCTAATCAACGTATATATTTAAAATCTCCAACAATTCACATTATGTAAAAGACACATATCTTTGAAGCGAAAATAGGGAAGTCGCCCAATTATCCTCCTCCCTCCCTATTCCTATGCATGTCATGTTACTTTCCACTCCATCGTACGTTCCACGCACCCTTGAGTGTGCTTAGTGCTTGAAAGTAGATATCTAATTTGCATGGATGACTCGCCCTGAATCGCAACAACATCACCATCGGCAGTTTACAGAGTCAACACAAGGATGCAGTCTACAGCCATACGCTCATCCTTTAATGGAAGCAGCATCTTCAATCACCACACCCAATCAACTGTTGGGGTTTCAAGAATCATGTATACGTAAAATTAACAAAAAGAATGCAGCGGAAACAAGAAGATATATTTTACATGATTCTCCGAAGGCATTGTTCGTGCGTTTTAATCAAAAATCTGAATGTAAAAAGAGAGTTACACGAATTACCTCTCAAAGCGTGCTTTAAACAAATTGGTTTTGATGTTCTACAGTTCAAGCCCCACAAACGTCGGACCTCTAGTTCAGACACACCAACAATTGACGTCGAACAGAAGAGAGAACTTTCGGATATTCACCACTTTGATCGTGCTAGCAATCTCGTGGAGACGATCTGCCATATCCTTGATGTATTATAGTCACGGCCCGAACGAGAGAAATTCCTTTTCGTTTTCGTGTCTCTCAGACACAAAAACACACGCACACGGTTTTTCTCTTTGGTTTTTCGGCAACCAGAACCACACCTTTTTGTTGCTGCAGCATTTATTAAAAAAAATATAAAACCGACCAGCAACGGTTGCTGATCGATGGACGATCAGCAACCGTTGCTGATCGTCCCCGCTCATGCACGAACGATCGTGCGTGAGCGGTTGCTCATCCACGACTTCGTGCATGAGCGGTTGCTCATGCACGACATCGTGCATGATGGTCAGCAACCGCTGACCGTTCATGCACGATTTCGTGGATGATGGTCAGCGGTTGCTGACCATCCAAGTTTCATGCATGTGCTTCGTGCACATGCATGAAGCTTTAATATATATTTTTTTATTAGTTATTAAAAGACATTAATTAATTAATTAATTAATTAAACGAATAAATAATTAATTAATCAATTCCTTTTAAAAGGACATAATCTTTATATGTACAAATGGAATATATTAACATGTATCCACTTTGGGCATACGTGTGCATCATATGCAAGTAGGCACGTGACTATAATACAAATTAAATTAAATCTCATTTAATTTAATTTCAAATCGACTCAATTCGATTGCAGTAATTGCAAACACATTTGCAATTATATTTCTCTCTTGTTCCACGTTATCCTAATTGTTTATGGTGTGTGACATCCCTAGGTTCATCACTAAGCTGATAGTAAGACTTGTACTAACACATTAGTACTCCCAAAAGAATTAATTGTCCCGATTAATCTTTGGGTCCTACAAGCCATGATTGACATCTAGCAATATGTCATGGCTACCCAGATAGTGTGAATGCTTTAAGAACATAATGAACCTGTCAGCTTTGGCTACAGTGTAATTCAATCCATCTGTCTTACTATGTTCCGATCAAACAAAGACCATGGAATATTTGTCAAGTCATTAATTCGATCATATGCACAAATCTAATTGACATGCATTTTATTCGAGACATAAACAATTTATTCTCGGTTACAACCCCGGCCGAGGATTTCAATGTAGTGTCACAATTAGATCGCATAGGACATCATTATCATACCTTGCATATAACAAGGAGACAGATTCCATATTGCGCACACGTGTAACTTCGTATATGAACAAAATATGACCATCAGGTACAAAGACAAATCAACAACCCAGCAATATGTGCACCTGTGAACCATAGTTGTTCGACACACAAGTTAACATTGTGCCTCAGGTCTAAGGATTATTTACACAAGACCAAAGCATGAACAATTAGACATTGACAACACTAAAAGCTTCCATGTCGCTAACTGTTCCATATGCGTCACGTTCAGTGAACTTGTCTAATACAAACATCTGTGTTCTAACTCGGGCATCATAATACCCAATGACATGTAACTCATCATTCCCTTAAGTATCCAATACTTAATGGTGCAGTTAAGAACACACCGGTCTCAACAGGATTATTAATATCCACTCTATAATCCATCAACCGGGAACAATTTAAAGATTCAATCTAACTATGAACCCGTCACATATATTCTTGACGTCTCAAGAATAGGTCTAGTTGCAACTGATCTTATGGAATCATTCATAAATATAAAATAATTGGACAAATGAATGAATACGTCATTGCCATTAATATTAATAATGAAAGTACAACTGAAATCCCTAATATGTAACTATTACATAGTAGTTTTAGGGCATACATCCAACATCAACTCCAACAACACGATCCATTAAAAGCTACTCTGATAATCAATCCCTGGTTCAGTCAGAAATTACAGCGGAGATAGAATCAAAAAGCTTTCTGCTGATGCAGCGAGAAAGCAGATGGTATCATTTGCAACTCAGTCCCCATTATCACTGCTTAGACCGCTATTCTTGCTAATCACTCAGATGTTTTCCGTACTATATAGATTTTCATGTAACAACCAAGCAATATCTCTTTCTAACAGAAAACAGAAACACTACAAACATGATGAAAGGACACGGAAACGTAACCAGAAAACTCACAGAAGCAACGACTGTCACATGGAAAAAGTCACTCTCTAAAAGTCACGTCTACTTCCACAAAGGAAAACTGGACTTAATACAATCCAAAGCACTTGCGGGAGAAGGGAAGTTCTGAGCCTATCTATTTCCACACATCCATCATTCAGACAGATATTAATACCATAAAAACCAACTAAGGAAAGCTAACGTAATCGAGGAAAACATGTTCGAAAAACGTGAAATACCTGTCATTTGAGATGTCACTGGTCGCACTGCCAAATCACTCACGAATACTTTCCTTTTTTCGTTTTTTCTTTTGCCTCTCCACAACGGGTGAAAAAATTCTGCTCATCAATTAACATGAAATACGTCTTAAGCACGCATTTTGACTTCTTCTTTTTTCTTAATTTTAAATATCTTAAATCTTTCACAACATACTATTGTATCTTAAATATTTTGTAATTATTCGATAACATTATAACAGTGATGGTAAATAATTTTTTTTCACTTTCGATCAAAAGGAAAAAAAACGCGGTATTAACTCAGGAGTTTTGCAAGTAATTACAACAAATAATTGATCATTCATTTGTTCCAAAAAGTAATAAAACATAGCAAAAACTCGAAATTAAAACTTGGGATCCATTGGAAAAATGGCATTATACGGAGGAGAATTATATTTTTTAAAAAAATCATAAAGTTTGGTGCTCTTTTCTGTGAGCACAAAATAGATTATTTAGTCCTTACAGTGATTATGAGCAGAGGTTTACATGAATACGGATCTTTACCTATTCTAGTCAAAAGATGCTATATATATTGGAAAAGCATTTTAATTGATCTCTTGATTGATTCCCGAGTCAGATTCCAATCTCGTTATTAATACAGTAAATCATAAATTCGGAATATTTAGGGATATAATATTGTATATATTTTCTTCTAATTCTTCTGATTTCATTTCTTGTAATATAAAAATACAAATGCATACTTGTATATTGAATATGACAAGAAATACAGAATAGCTTTCTCTCCATTGTTCTACATTTCCTTTCATGGTATCAAAGCAGTGTTTCTGATCCACCTTCCACAAACATTTTTTTCTCTTCTTCCTAAATTGCCTTCGACCATTTTTCTGTTTTGTTGCTACAAAACACTACCTTCAAAACAAAATCAGCACATCACAAAGGAATTCAGTCTTTCATTCATTTTTTTGTTCAATATGCAGAAACCCAATAGTGAAATTCAAGACCCGCTCCTATCGGCAATGAAGGAATCATCCGATCAAATCTCGGAACAAGTCGAGCAGGTTGCTCAACATCCATCTATTCCAGTCGTGAACCAATTCTCTACTCTAGTTCAATGGCGATATGCACTATGGATTCCTGTCCAGGGCGCATGGGCTGCCGGACCCAATCAATGGGCCTCTGGTCCCGTCAACAATGGGCAAACTACGGCCCACAACACCCAAGCAGAGATCCAAACCCGACTTCTCCGGGTCACCAACTCGAATTGAACTCGGGTTGGTCGAGAGCAAATCCCTACCCGAGTTTCCCACCCAGGTTCTCACTGCTCATTTTTCTAACCATCATCGGTCGCCCTAAGCCAGGCGAACCTCTTTATGTATCACCGGCCAATGGGCCGGAGTTACGGCCGATTTCTCTTCAGCTTGCCGGACCAGACCACTACTCAACCTGCACAAGAGATTTCCAGCAAGCCCTTATCACGAAGGACAAGGAAGAATTCCTTGACAGATCCGTCCCCTTCTCAGCCAACGACTGCATGCAACGCCATTGGTGCAAGTGCAATCAATTAGTCCGAACTTGGCCGGGCTTCCCCCGACCGAGGATGCACAGAAAATGTGGGACAACATTAAGGAAATGTATGGCAAACTCGATTGGGTTAATGTATGTATGGCAAACTCGATCAGGTTAAGGTTTTTTCACTCACCCAAGCTCTCTCAGAGTTCAAGCAAGGGAACCTCTTGGTTACCGCTTACTTCAACCGTCTCTCGGCCCTTTGGAATGATCTCAAGGCGGCCGAGGAGCAACTTGAGGAGCTAGAGACGACCGTCAAGCAATATAGGGAAATTAAAGAGAGAGATAAAGTGACTCAGTTTCTTTTGGCCCTAAACGAAAGCTACGTACCTTTCAGCCCGCAATCCTCACCATGGAGCCCGTCCCACGGCTCGGCCACATTTTCCAGCTAGCTGTCCAAGAAGAGAATCAACGGCTTGCGACCGCCGAACATGAGAAAGGAGGTGAAGGTGTGGCCCTTGCTGCGCTGGCAAGGTTCTTCGATCGGTCTCACGGTAGCCTTCGCACACCGCAACGAGCTGGTGGGTCAAGCTGCAACCCTAGATCAGCGAATGAGGAAGAAGATGGAGAGAACTCTAGAAGCTACCACTTCAACGGTCACAATCACAGGAATGGATCTGACAACCCCTATTCCTTCCGAGCCAACGGTGGAGATCAAAAATATGGACGTGGATCTGATGGCTCCTATTCTTTTCGAGTCGACGATAGAGATCACAAGATTGGGCATGGATCTGACGGCCCACATCTTCCCAGATCTAACGGCTCAAATCAACGGCGAGGATGTGCATCCGATGGCTCTTATTTAATCTCCCATGGTTTCAAATCCAATGGTCCTCATAGAGCCACACCATCACAAAGAGGAGGAGGCCAAAATAAGGGTAAGTATTGCAACTATTGTCGGCGTCCACATCGTACTATTGAAACATGTTGGAAATTACATGGTAAGCCCACTGACAAAGAAAAAAAAAAGGGAAAGAATTTTCTGCTTATTAGGTATCAGCACAAAAAAATTACAGGGTTCATCAACCAATTACTCATGACCAATATTAGCACATCATGAAGGCATTGAGTCAGTTAAAGATAGTGGACAAAAGTGCAAACTTTTCAGGTACTTCCTTATTCAAGAGTAATGATATTTTAGTTGATGCATGGATTATTGATTCAAGCGCCAGTGACCACATAATTTGCCATGAATATTTATTTTCTGATAATCATACACGACCCAATTCATCCATATCTATTCAACTCCCAAATAGGAATATTACTGATGTCTGGAAGATTGGTATTGTCCATCTTAGCTCAAATATTATTCTTAAAAATGTTATATTTATTCCAAAGTTTGAATTTAATCTCATAGATGTTTCCAAAATCTAAGAGGACAATTTTTGTCAAGCCAATTTCGATTCTAAAAATTGTTCCTTTCGGGACCTTTAGACTGGGAAACTGATGGGCTTAGGTAGAGTGGAACAAGGATTGTATTTTTGGATCAACTTTCCCAAATATGTTGTTTTATCTTCTTTAAATAGAGGCATATCTTGTAATGCAACTGCTAGCAATCAAATCTCTCTTTCTCATAAACGTATGGGTCATAGTGCTCATTTACCTTGTCCTGATTGTAAAATATGCCCCTAGCAAAACAATCACAAGCATCCTTTCCAACTAGTGTGTCTCAGGCTACTAGTGTTTTCTCATTAATTCATATGGATATCTGGGGACCTTATCATACACCACATTGCGATGGGTCTCGTTTTTTTTTTTACCATTATAAATGATTATTCTCATACCACTTGGGTATTTCTCATGCAATCCAAGAGTCAGACTCTTTCATATCCATCAAAATTCTTGTCCATGATTAAAACTTAGTTCGATAAACATGTCCGATAAACATGTCCAAAGGATTCTCACAGATAATGGGAGTGATTTTTTCTCAACTGAGTGTCAATCTTTCCTGTCCTCTCAAGCAATACTTCACGAGACTTCTTGTGTATATACTCCCCAACAAAATGGAACTGTTGAACATGAACATCGACATCTTTTAGAAGTTGCACGTGCACTAAAATACCAAGCTTCTATTCCTGAGTCTTTTTGGGGAGATTGTGTGGTCACGGCAGCTTATTTATATAAATCGTATGCCAACTAGAATACTCAAAGGGTGCACTCCATTTGAAATGCTCTTCAAAAAGCAACCGGTCATTGGTCATCTTCGAGTATTCGGCTGTCTTTGCTATGTAACAAATGTGCGACATCAACATAAACTGGATCCTCGTGCTCTTTGGTTTATTTTTATGGAATACACTACTCTACATAAGGGTTATCGAGTTATGGAGATATCTACGAGACGGTTCTTTGTTAGCCAAGATGTCATGTTCCACGAAGATATATTCCCCTTCCAAGAAATGGCTTCTTCAAATGAGCCATCAATGCCAACATTGAATCATCGACAGTTCTTATCGAAGGAAGATATTTCTATGAAGCCCTAGTACGTATTAATTGTATCGGACTAGCAAACCTCCAGCTCGTGCCCTACAACGACCTATTCTAGATCATCAAACATATCAACTAAGACTCCTACTTCTCCCATTTTAGCATCACAGCAAAGCAACAACGGGTCTCCATCATCATTGCAGCAATATCGTATTGGCTCTCCGTCACCAGTTGTCAACAATTATCGGAAAACAAGCCTTGACATTCGGGGCAACAAGTTTGTCCTCCCACCTGGACCAAAGACTATAATTGTCCTACCTTGAGAATATAGGTATGTAATATCTGATATCTTCTTATGTTTCTTTCAGTCAATTATCGCCGGAACACTTCTGCTACATCAATTGAATTTCTGAAGAACGGGAACCTTCTTCTTATAAGGAAGCAGCATGTGATATTCGATGGCAAAGGGCCATGAAGGAAGAACTAGCCGCTCTTACAGAGAATCATACTTGGGAAATTGTTTCCCTGCCTCCTCATAGAAAGCCCATTGGCTGCAAATGGTTTATACAAAATAAAATATAAAGCGGATGGTTCGATTGAGCGATATAATGCTCGACTCATTGCTAAAGGATTCACGCAACGTGAAGGATTCAATTACCATGAGACCTTCTCTCCTGTTGCTAAAGAAGTCACTGTTCGCTCTTTTCTGTCTGTTGCTACATTGCGAAATTGGGATCTCCACCAGATGGATGTCAACAACACCTTTCTTCACGGTGATCTCGACAAGGAAATTTACATAGAACTTCCACAGGGATTATGTAGACAAGGGAAGTCTCGAGTATGTCGTATTCGCAAATCCCTATATGGACTTAAGCAAGCCTCTCAACAATGGTATGCAAAGTTTACTACGGCACTTACAAATGCAAGTTTTCGACACTCCAAGCATAGGTACCTCATTGATCTACTTGTTAATTTATGTAGATGATATACTTATCATGGGAAATGATGATGGTGCAATTCAAGACTTCAAAAGATGACCTTCCATATTAAAGACTTGGGACCTCCCAAATATTTTCTTGGGAATGAGATAGCTCAATCCAACGAGGGAATTTGTCTCAGTTAGTGAAAATTCATCCTGGAAATCATATCAGAAGTAGGATTGTCAGGATGTAAACCAGCTGCTATACCTATTGAGCAGAATGTCAAATTGACAACTTATGAATATGATGCAAGTTCTTCTTCTCCAAATGAAGACCCACTGCTCAAGGATCCATTAGGATATCAACGACTTGTTGGAAAATTGATTTATCTCGCTATGACCAGACTTGATATATATTATGCAATATAAATACTTAGCCAGTTTATGCACGATCCAAAGCAATCACATATGAATGCAGCATTGCAGTTTGTAAAGTATTTAAAGGGATATCCAAGACTTGGAATTCTATTATCACATGAATGTAGCATGAAGATGGCGGCCTATTGTGACATGAATTATGCTACCTGCCTAATGACAAGGAGATCTATTACTGGCTTTTAAGTCAAATTGGGAAGATCCTTGATTTCATGGAAGAAGAAGAAGCAGTCAACAGTTTCATTATCATCAACTGAATAAGAATATCGAGCCATGGCGAAAACTGTTTGCGAAATAGTTTGGATACGAGGATTACTTTCAAACCTTGGTGTGCAAGTCAATGACACAAGTGAATTATTTTGCGATAATAATGCCATACTTAAGTTAGCAACAAATCTAGTTTCTCATGAAAGAACAAAGCATATTGAAGTTGATTGTCATTTTACTCGAGAGAAAATTCAAGAATGAATAGTTACAACTTGAGGAATTGGCACCGTTGAACAGCCCGCAGATATTTTCACTATGCCCTTATGTTAGAAAAAGCACACATATTTATTGACCAAGCTGGGCGTCTTTGATATATATATGAGCCGCCAGCTTGAGGGGGAGTGTTGGAGAAAGAATTTGAATTGATCTCTTGACTGATTCCCGAGTCATTCCAATCTCGTGATTGATATAGTAAATCGTAGATTTGGAATATTTTAGGGATATAATATTGTATATAATTTCTTCTGATTTCATTTCTTGTAATAAAAAAATACAAACGCATACTTGTATTTGAATATGACAAGAAATACAGAATAGCTTTCTCTCCATTGTTCTACATTTCCTTTCAATAAACCATTTCACGTTTCCCTTACGGTTTATATTGGTTTATGAAAATTCTGAGCAGCGACAATATGCTGTAAACCACAAGTTTCAGAAGGAATTTCAGATAGCTTAGCCCGTTCGATAGCGTTATAAACTGTTGCAGCGGTGTTGTGGCTGTGATTACTAAAGGTATTCGGCGACGTCTTTTTGAGGTTGTCACACAAGCACATTTTGACAGACTTGTTTATCAATATCTCAATTTACATAACTTGAGGCACAACAGTAGATAAGGGCACCAATCGTGACATCAACCTTAGCCTTTAGTTACATCGTTAGTGTCTTTTTGTGCAAGCAAAGTATATGAATAACACATCGGAAGAGCTCATGTGCATGTGAGCGGTAGATGAAATTAGACATAACTATGAACACCTTCATAGATTCAAAACTTGTTTACATGAAAACAACACTAGCGAAGTATAGATCTTTACAATTGAGAATCAACAACTTTCCGTTCAAGGGCTTTAAAAGAACCGATGAGCTTGAAGTCATCTGTACGGTACCAAGATTCGGTACTTACCCAAAGACCTCTAAAACCAAAGAATCGCTTAACACAAATATCTCAACACCAAAACAAAACGCTGTTACAATTCTTTCAGGAGAAACAAGACAAGCTTAAAGATGATGAACTTGACCTAAAAAATTTGGTCAAGAGAAAACAAGCCGGTTCAGCTCTAGCTATCTAGTCGTATCTCCTTGTATTGTACTTCTTGTTAACACTTTTGACACTCCTCGCTTTTTGATGTGATGTTCGCATCAATCTTGAGCATTTTCTCTACAAAGGAGAAGTAGCCAAAAGGAAATAATCCATCACATTCCTAAGTCTCCGAAGGAGATAAACAAAGAGATGAAAGATGTAATAAACAATAAATCAAAGTCTCTCGCTACTTACAAGATTTGTTAGGTACTGGAACCGGTTAATTGCTCATAGATTTTACTGCAAGGCTTACACTATTTAATAGTGGCATGGGCGATGTAAATTGCAGCAGCGGCCAATACCAAAGGTCAAAATGTGTGTGTTTCACATTGAACTAGGCTAGGATCAATGAAGAATAATGACAAGTGCTTGATCGAATTGGAGGTACAAACAAATCCCGACACAAGGACACCAGGAGTGCCAAAACTTGGCACAAAGGAACACTTAAGTGTCAAAACTTACGAAAGTGACACTTAAGTGCCAAAATCGAAGCAAAATGGATCAGTTAAGTGCCAACGGCGAAAAAATCTGGCCAAAACACTGACGTGGCAATTCTCCGGCGAGCTTAGTGTAAAATGACGTCGTTTTGCACACTGATGTGGCTAAACAATGCCAAAATGACGTCGTTTGGTGCTAACATGGTAAATAATTAATATAATAATTAATTAAATTAAATTAAAAACAAATTAATTAGTTAATTAATTATTTATTTATTTAAAAAAAAAGGTGGGGGAGGAGGAGGAGGGGCAGCCGGCGGGCGATGGCTCGGCCCTCAACCGCCGCCGGAAGGGTGGGAGAGGGTCGGCCAAGGCTGCCAAGCCTTGGTTAGGGGCCGACG
The DNA here is from genome assembly GCA_014182715.1 of Eucalyptus cloeziana. Classification (NCBI taxonomy): domain Eukaryota; kingdom Viridiplantae; phylum Streptophyta; class Magnoliopsida; order Myrtales; family Myrtaceae; genus Eucalyptus; species Eucalyptus cloeziana. The sequence goes on from CM024637.1 coordinate 18,148,785, forward strand.
CATTAATTAGTTTGTTTTAAATTTAATTTAATTAACTATTATATTAAAATTCGACTTATACCAAAACGACGTTGTTTTTTTGTGTGTTTTGCTGAGTTAGCCTTCCAGCGAGCCACGTAAGCGAGAAAATTAATAAAAAAATTGCCACGTAGGATTTCCGGCGGCGTTCGCTGGATGTGGCACTCAAGTGTCCCATTTTTCATAAAAAGTGGCACTTAAGTGGCACTTTCGTAAGTTTTGGCACTTAAATGTCCCTTTGTGCCAAGTTTTGGTACTTGTAGTGTTCTTTTCTCAACAAATCCCTAATCATTTTCTACAGTAATGTAATAAGATAAATTCATAACAACATCAAATAACATCAACAAAAGTCAAGTACCTTATCATCAGAGTGAGTTTCGTTAAGGAACTTCCACATAAATGTGGAGAGAGTCGAAATTGACAAGTCATTATCTACACTGTTCAAGATAAAGTCCTCTTGCATAACGCCAAGGACATGAGAATTATGTATTAAAAAAAAAGGAAAAGTTAATGGAAAAACATGAGCAAAACAGGGAATGGGAATTTCCTTTCTCTAAATCTTACCATTTCTGGAATCTACTCTACGGAGCATGAAATCTCCTTCATAGGGTGTCATGCCCCGAACCTTGAGTGCGCGTCCATCCCTCAATGGTCAATATGAATGCGACGTTCTCAGGTCTCGTCGCCAACCCAATTCGTTTTATAAACAACGGGGTTTAGGTACAAACGAGTCTAGTCAAAAGCCTACAAAAGATCGATTTTCAAAGAAGCTATCCTACAACATACTAGTAGGTCACATACGCCGATCCCTAAGACTCCATCTTCCGAGACTCCAAGGCTTCGATCTTCCACGACCACCATCTAAGGACCTGAAAATGGTTATACAATAACCAGTGAGACAATGTCTCAGCAAGTCTACCCCATAAACCCTTATTAGGAAGGAAATACGCCTCAGGGCGCTCTAGCCACACAATCACACAATGATAACAGAGGACTTACCTCGCCTCAGTTCCTTCCTACATGTTAGCACAATTCATATCACAAATGCATATAATTAATGCACTCATCAATTGGAACATCTCACTATCAAACCAATCAAACATAGAAGTCCCGATTATAAGGCCAAATTGTTATGACACGTCCCATTCTGTGTCACACAATTTCGTCCCATAATCAAGCGCAGGTAAATCATATCGGTGGTTCAATCCACTCCCGATATTCACTCTCACTAATCCAATTTCCAATTCCACTCAACATCCCCGCTCAATAAACAAACTCAACGCTCTAGAGGTAGTTCACATGCGACTCAAGTCGCGATAATCTAAGGCTCTAGAGGTGACCCACACGAAGTCTCGCCATCGTGTAGTACTTAGTCATTGACCACATATAACAATAGTGAAAGGCTCTAGAGGTGACTTACACAAGTTTCAATATCATGTAGTACTTAGCCCTTGACCACAAATAGCAATAGTACAAGGCTCTAGAGGTGACTCACATGAGTTCCAATATCGTGTAATACTTAGCCCTTCACTATGCATGACAATACTACAAAGCTCTAGAGGTAATTCCCATGCAACTCAAGTGGTCATGCAACACTTAGCCCTTGGTTACAATAAGCAATAGTATAAGGCTCTAAAGGTAACTCACACGTAGTCTCGCTATCCTGTAGCACTTAGCCCTTTACCTGCTCACAACCTACCGGGTTCTCTCTACACAACACAGATCACCTCATAAGATCAAAACACATGAAATTAGACAATTGTTCGTCCTCAGGTGAATAGTGCACGTGAAAAATGTTTCGTGAACAGTGTTCGTATGAACAGTAATTTTTCCATAATTAAATAACTAATAAATTAAATCCACAAGTCATTAAAAACACTAATTAAAGCAAGCAAAGCATCAAGAACCATCACCAAACTAAAATCGGTCATAATTAGTAGAAACCGAACCACTCGCGCGTCTTCAAGTATAAATCCGAAAACCTAATCAACCGAACTCGGAAAATTCCCAAATTTGAATATGTTGTAAGGAAACAAAAACAAACATTTTTCATGAAGACACCTTAACCCAGATCCTTCTAGATTCGGCCCAATAAATCGCTCAATCCAGTACCAAAACTAGGTCCGTTTTCCAAAAAGTTTGTTTTCCGAAATCAGTTTGGTTAGAGGTCCAAACATGTTCGTTTGATCCAACATTTGAGTATGTTAAACTAGAAGATGTGACAAACAACTTTTGTGAAGAAACCATTTTGAAATTCGAATCCTAAGAGTGGATAAAAACCCGTAGAATCCCAAAAGGTCACCAGTTTTAGCAAAAACTGAGGTTCTATTTGCAAATGACGGAGCTGATATCTCCTTCTTTTATACCCCTAAAAATCTTTAGAAAAATATATGTTGTAGCTGAGGATGTCTAAAACATTTCTCAAGAAGACATCAACCTCAAATTCGCAACTTATTTTGATCTACAAAAATGACAAATGGCGAGGGTCCAGGAATCCGAACTGCAGAAAGTCCACTGAATTGGACTAATCCATCATCAATTGTGCTAATCTCACTAACTAGATTAACACTAATCAATTATAAGGCTAATCTAACCATTCTAGATTATCACTAATCCATACTTAAACTAATCTAAACAACCCTTAAGCATAATTAACCTCCTAAGCAAGGTTTAGTGAGTAAACTCACCAGTTTAGCATTCCGGTAAGTCCACGACGGCGGCGACGCCAAGGCGAGCGACAATCCTCCTAGTGGCGACACCAAACAAGTCCCAAAGTTTTGCCAGTTCGGCTTCTGTTCTTAGCTGATCTGCAGAGAGGAAACCAGCTGCTGCAACGGCAAAAACGAGTTGATCGGAGCTCCGGTGAGGGGGTGGCTGGCAACCGGCGACACCCAGGAGTCAAGGGGGAGTTGCTGGTGGTTGGTATGGGCAAATGAAGGGTCAAAATGGGAGGAAAAACGAAGAAAACGCGAAAAAGGCGAACTAGGCGAGCGAACCAACAGACCGGCAAGCGGCGGCTTCTAACCAGTGGACAATGGTTGGTTGAGTGTGAGCTGATTTGCACGGGAAGATAACTTTTAACTCGGTTTTTCACATAAAGGTTGTTGGCTTCAAGGGGACAATGGCCACCAAAGTCAACCAAAAATATCCAAGGCCCTCAAGTGGCTGCCCCACCATATCCAACCCTATCCTCGGCCTCTTTTCCTTCATCAATCTTCCCCAACAAACCTTGGTAGAAGCTGAAATGTTGCACCCCACTGGGACCTACGAATTTTGGACATTAACCCTCCAATCTTGATTCAATTCCTCTCCAATTAACCTCCAATTGGGCCTAAATTGGAGTCCATAAATCCCACCAAGATGTCTACCATCCAATTCATATTTTTCCTCGTCCATTCATCCAACTCAAATCCCAAAAACGGTTCTCGGATTTTTCCGGTCCAAAATACCCTTACCTTGAAAATTTGCCGAAAATCTTGGTTTGCAGAAAAATCTTCGGAGGATGAGTCAACGTTCTTAAAATGAATTGTAACCTTATAGAACTTTCAATTTCTGAAATCGGGTTTAAATTCGCGGTTAATTTCAATATGGCGCAATTTTAGTGCATCCTAATATACCGGGTAGCTTTTAGGAATTTTTTGCGCATTTGACCTATAGTTGATTATTTTCAAGCCACAATGTACATCTTTGACACATTGGCGACTCTCGATTGTCGTGAAAATCTTGAGATTTCAAATGTGGACACATGGTACAGAAAAGACATAATAATCAGTAATGGTCGTTCGACGAGAATTTTGCAATCAGGTGGAATCACCTATTCACTGATCACATATCTCAGTCAAATCGACCTATCTCTGATCTCTGATCAATTTTGACAGTGCCGTATGGACCCTTGTAGATTAGCACAGTCGAGTAGTTGGTTCCTGGTCGAATTCTCAAGTATGTAGTATTAAAATTCCTTAACGGCTTCACCCGATAGATCAGTTAACTCGTAAGTGGCCAACTCAACGAAAAAGGCTATAGGCGCGTTGATGAAAAGCCCGACTCATTCAATTGAAAACAGAAGTGGAAATTCAGGATGACACATAGAGCACGAATTAAGCGCCAAGCGGAAAAATGATTGCACACAAGGGATGGATTCTCTTATTTCAGTATACTTAGTAGCCAATTGCAAGGTTCGAGTTCCCAACCAAGGCTCTGTATCTTGCCATAGATCTTTTCTACCGATTTTTGGCCGGTCATCCAATGGAAAAGAAGAAAGTGAGTTTGGTTGGAGTAACCCTCTTGCGATTGGCTGCTAAGTATACTCTAATAAGAGAATCCATCCCTTGTGTCAATTCATTTTCCCGCTTGGCGCCTACTATGCCTTTTGAAGAAGACTTTATGCTCTGCAAAGTATATTCTAGAAATGGTAGGCTATAGAGTGAAGTGAAATACCTATTCCTAATTGCTTATCTCCATTAACTTTTCTTTTTTTACATATTTTCTATATGTCCTTTGGCATTATGCAGGAGTACTTGATCTTGAAGACCTTAGAGTATGTGTGAGATCCCGAATTTCCGATTCTATTTTCAATTGAATGAGTTGGGCTTTTCATCGACGCACCTATGGTTCTATTCTCTGAGCTGATCACTCACGAGATAATTAGTCTATCTGGTGAAGCCGTTAAAGAATTTTAACGCAATAGACTTGATAATTCGACTAGAAATCAACTGTTCGGCCGTGCTAATCTGCAAAGGTCATTACAACACCGTCAAAATCGATCAAAGACCAGAGATAGGTCGATTCGACAGAGGTATGTGATTAGTGTGTGGGTGATTCCACATGATTGCAAAATTTATGTCAAACGGCATTAGACCGATTTTTCTATCATTTATGTACCTTGTGCCCGTATTTGAAATCTCGAGATTTTCACAACAATTGAGAGTTGTCAATGTATCGAAGATGTACAATGTGGCTCGAAAATAATTGACCACGGGTCAATTACACTAAAAATTCCTAAAAGCTACCCGCTAAGTCACGCTAAAATCACGCCCGGTTGAAATTAATCGCAAATTTAAACCTGATTAAGTTCTATCATGTCATGATTCATTTTAGGAACGTTGACTCATACTCTGAAGATTTTTCTGCAAACCCGAGATTTCGGCGAAAAATCAAAGTTGGGTTATTTTAGACCGGGAAAATTGAAGGCCGTTTTTGGTCGCATCTTTGGCCATCAAGTTGGTTCAATTGATGAGGAAAAATGTTGAATTTGATGAGGGCACCTTGGTTGATTTTATGGAGGCCAATTTGTGCTCAATTGGAGGGGAATTGAATCAAAATTGGATGGAAATTGTACAAAATTCGTAGACCCAAAGGGGGCGCAACATTTCAACTTCTACCAAGGCTTGTTGGGGAAGATTTGTGAGGAAAATGGCTAAGGATGATAGCCAAGAGTGGTGGGGCAAGCAATGAGCACAAATGGGATATTTGTGTGGACTTTTGGGCAATTAGGACCCCCCTCTCTTCAGCTGGCTTTTTCTTCCTCCTTAGACCTACTTTATCCATTGTTGTACAAGTCTTGAGCTCAAAAATTGCAGAGAGAACCAGAGAAGGCCCCCCTACCCGTTGACCACCGCTTGAAGCCGCCCGAGCCCCCTTCGCCGCCCGTCGTGCCGCGCGCAAGCCGAGCCAGCGCCGTCCGTCCGTCCACTCGTCCTCGCGCCTAGCCACCGTCCCCCATGGCCCTGGCCACCGTCGAGCTCACCTAGCCGCCAACCATCACCGTCCAGCCAGTCGGAACCGCCACCTGGCCCCGCTGTAGCCTCCGCCACCCGTCCCGAGCCATTTCAGCCCAAGCCAAGCCCCGACCAACCCTCTCGGTCCAAGAAGTAGAAGCCAAAGCTCAGCCCTTAGTTGAGAGCTTGTGGCTCATTTTTAGGCCCGTCCGAACCTCTGTTGGTGTCGCCGCAGGCTTGAGTGTCACTCACCTCTGCGTCGCCAACATCATGGACTCACTTGGCCCACTAAACCGGTGAGTTTACTTGCTAAGCTCTGCTTAAGGAGTTAATGACGCTTAGTGAGTAATTAGTTTAGGCTAATTAGGGATTAGGTTGTTAGTTAGTTTAGATTAGTGATTTAATCGCTTAATTATGCATGTTAGGTGGTTAGAATAGATTAATTAGGGACTAAAGAGGTTGTGCTATTTACCTAGATAGGTTCGAAAATTTTCTAGGCCCATTAGGTGGTTAGATTAGCATTTCCGGCCTAAGTTGGTATTTATTGTATTTAAATTGCATTATTTAATTATTTTTGTAATTTATTTAATTATTTTATATTTTTTGGAAATTATACCAAGATAGTCGATGACCAGAATTTCGTACTGATTGTAGTAGTGTGCTTAGTTTATGCAATTGAGTATTAATTTGTGCAAATTGAGTGTTGATTGGAATTTTGGTTATTTATTCCAAAATTGTGAAATTTTGATATTTAATTAGAAAATCCGCGGTGTTGGGTTTTAACACCGAAAATGGTTTTAAAGACTATATCAAACAATGGGATTTTAAAAGGAAGAGTACCAATTTTTCTGGTTCCAATTGACCATGTACCCACACACGATTATTTTACCGTGTATTTTTAATACGAAAAAAATGGGCCAAGTACATTATTTTAATTGGGACATTCGAGTGCAAAGCATGATGTCTTGGCCAGTATTGGGTGGGTGCATGAATGGTTATGAGAACCCGTCCCCGAATTGAGTCGAGTCGACGTGCCCCTATATGGGATGGCCCTCATCAACGGATGCCAGTCGCACTAGATTCTAGACCGATACTCCTTTGTGGAATTGCCGTCTCGAGTAGACGTTGCCGTACTCAGTGGGGTAAGACGATGCTTGGTTACGCCAGAAAACTGCCGAACGTCAAGTAAGCCGTGCCCGTTGGGCCGTGATTAAAAATTGGAACGCATGTTGAGTGAAATTGACGCGCCTAATTATGGGACAAAATTGTGTGGCACAACATGGGATGTGTCATGATGATTTGGCCTTATAATCGTGACCCCTGTGTTTATTAAGGTGAAAGTGGTGGCATTCCAATTGATTGAGTTTGATTATTGCATATGGTTGTGTATATGAACCGTGCTAACATGCAGGAATGATCGGAGACGAGGTAAGTCTCTGTGGTTGTGTTATTGTGTGACTAGGCGTATTTCTTTCCTAGTTAGAGTTTAGGAGGTGGACTTGTTGAGACGTTGTCTCACTCCATTGTGGGCTCAATTCTTTTCAGGTCCTTAGATGGTGGCCCCACCGATTCGTTATGGTCAGCCTCAAAGGGTTATTGAGTTGGTTACTAACTACCCTGTTCTCGAAGGCCACGGGGTCTAGGTCTATGAGCTCGTAGTGACCACCGTCTAGGTCGATAAGGGCCTACCTCAGAGGGTACCTCATCAATTTAGAGCGTGATTTCACCATAAGCTCAATGGATACAGAGTGAGTCCCCTCCAGGGTTTTGAGGTCCCTGCTGTGGTTGCCGACGTCACTTTTAGCAAGGGTACAGCTAACCATCCTGATGGTGCTATGGAGGACCCGGCACCCACGGAGCCTGTGGAGTCCAAAGGGTTAGTGAACGTGTCCGACTAGGGAGTCGTAGGGCAGTTTCCTTTCTGAGGGCTGATCTTTTTGGTAGAAAGACTAGTTCTATATATATAAAAGCGCGTTTTTGTTGTGAAATTGTTATCCTACTTTTCTATCTCATGCTGTTAGCTATCAGGGGATTTGTTTATTCGCTTTCACATATGCAATAAAATGAATGGGTCGACGACACGTCCTAGGACGTCGCAAAACTCACTCTGGTGATATGATACTTCGTTTCTATTGATGTTATTTGATATTGTTACGAAATTATTTTGTTTGTACCTCTAACTAGATCAGGCAATTGTCTTTTTTCTTCATTGATCTTTGCCTAATTCAGTGCAAAACACACACATTTCGACCTTCAATATTAGTTGCTGCTGCAATTTACACCGTCCACGCCACTATAAAAAGGTGTAAGCCGTGCAGTAAAATCTATGAACGTTAACCAATTGTAGTGCCCAACAAATCTTGTAAGTAACGATAGACTTCAATGTATCATTTATTACATCTCTCATCTCTTTACTTATCTCCATCAGGGACTCAGGAATGTGATTGATTATTACCTTTTGGCTACCTTTCTTTTGTATAGGAAATGCTCGAGACCAATGGTGACTTCCCATATAAAAGTGAGGAGTGTCAGAAGTGTTTATAAGAATTACAACACGAGGAGATACAACTAGGTAGCTAGAGCTAAACTGGCTCGTTTTCTTTTGACCACATTTAGCAGGGCCATGTTCATCATCTTTAGGCTCATATTGTTTCTCCTCAAAGACACTTAGGCCCTGTTTGGTAAAAAAAAATTATGTTCCCCGGAACAATTATTTCTGCTCTTTTGTTTCATGGAACGAAAAAAAAAAATAGAAACCTGTTTGGTAAAATTTTTGTTCCCGGAAACAAAAAATCTATGTTTTTTGTTCTGGATAATAGATTTGAAAAAAAAAAATAAGAAGTAGAAAAAGGTAACTTCTTATTCCCAGGAACAATTCATAAGAATCAAAAGAACAAAAACAAAGAATTTATGTGTTTCTTCTCCTCTCTCTCTTCTTCTTTTTTCTTCTTCTCTTTCATTTCTTCTTCTTCCTTTTGGCCGGTTGCCAGCCTTGGCCATGGTCGGCGCTAGCGACCAGCAAGACGAGAGTCAGTGACCTCGTCGGAGCGTTGTTGGCCCTCGGCAACGCCAACCCACAGCGAGGCTTGTCGACTTGAGCCTTGCCAGCCACCTCCAAGTCGGCGGCGGGCAGGCCGAGCCTTGCCAGTGGCTAGGCGAGCTCAGCCTTGCCAAATCGAGCGAGGTCGACCTCGCCTGGCCAAGGTGAGGCCAAGCCTCGCTCAACCACGGTGAGGCTTGGCCTCGCCAGGCCAGGACGAGGCCGACCTCACACCACTTGGGCGAGGTCGAGGCTCGCCATGGCTAGGCAAGGTCAAGGCTTGTCGTGGCTAGGCGAGCCTCCGGCAAGCTTGCGAGACCGATCGCCAGCCATTATCGTGGCCAACGACCGGCCAAAGAGAAAAAGAAAAGATAAAAGATAAAAATAAGAAAATATAATAAAAGTATTAAAAAATTAAAAGAAATAAAAAAATTAAGAATCCTACCAAACGCATTTCTATTCTGGGAATAAAAATTTTATGGAGTTACCAAATGCATTCTTTTGCTCAGAAATTGTTCCCAAGAACAGAATCAGAAAAAATCATTTCTGATCAAAAATTATTTTTTGGAACAGAAGCATTACCAAACGCGCCCTTAACAACATGTTGTTTTGGTGTTGAGGTATTTGTGTCAAGGGATTCTTTGGTTTTAGAGGGTGGGTAAGAGCCGAGTGTTGGTACTGTACATATGATTTTAAGCTTATTGGCTCTTTCAAAGCCCTTGAATGGAAAGTCGCTGATTCTCAGCTGTACAGATTTATACCTTGCTAGTGTTGTTTTCATGTAAACAAGTTTTGAATCAATGAAGTGTACATGGTTATGTCTAATTTCATCAACTCTCCCAATTGTCGCAACCTAACCCTTTTCGACTAGGGAATGAGAATTAGGTTTAGGGGCATTTGTTCATAAAACGGTCCGAGTAGGCATCCTCAAAAGAGATGGATATAGGAGAATATCTTACTATTTACACAACCAAAAATTCTAGACTCGGGCACTTGATTACGTTAGCCCTAAAACTAACGCCCTTTCGATACCTAACTTGATCTTGTTAACTAATGCCATAGCAACCAAATGATTATCAAACGATACAAGCCATATGCCATTGGAAAGCTTGAAGTCTTGTCTAAAACTTTCATGAACAATGTGTTTTCAAATCTTGAATGTATGATTTTGTAAGAATTTGGGAATGCATGGAGGTTTGCCTGTGAACCAAAATTTCAGAATATTACTTCAACTTTAGGAGGATGGCTAAAAATAGCAAACGAACTGTTTATTTTCTGAAAAATTTTGTCAATACATATATGAATGTGATGAACATTTTTCCATGAAGCCGTCATCAGATTTTAAACACAGAATTTTGTAAAAATCAAAGAGCACGTGAAGGTCAAACTGAAAATTAAGATTCCAAAAACCAGCATGTCTCTTTGAATGGTGTTCGTACCGACTAAATCATCTCAAATTTTTATGAAAATTTTCTACGACCCAGAGCTAGACGTGATGAACAAACTCCGAGAGACATCAACACCTAAATCGCATCATAAAACTTCATAAAGATTCAAAGTCAGACATAACAGAACACATTCAGAGTTCATATTCTAAAGCTAAGATCACAGCACAATTTTAGCATGCAAACAGCGTCATATGATGACGTATGATATATCAAAACGAAGATAATGAAGATTACCAGAATTCTCTAGTTGATCACGTGATGAAAATCGGCCATATATATCATCATATTGTCAACATTACGCAATCAATCCAAAAATCGCATTTCCACTATCGACATCCACTAATCATGCCTTAACAGCCATTAATTAACATTATATCCACACATATCCATCTCGAACTATCATTGAGCATTCAGAATGATGATCCTAGCCCTGGCCACTTGTGGGTGATCCGAAAATTATCACAAGTGGTGTCACGCGCCAAACCCCGAGCACGCAAACATCTCTCGGTGGTCAATTAAATTGCAACGTCCCAGGATGCATCGCCGACACATTCTTTTTATCTTTCGATTAAACACACGCGGAAGTGACTTAAATAAACACCTAGTGAATCAACAAAATAGGGACAGTAAAACACAACATACGATTTCCAAAAGCGGCACATTTATTTATCTACTTGTTAACCCCAGGAAGTTTGATATTTACAAGTCTACATCAAAAGACAACTTCCTAACGACCAATAGGCAAAAAGGGTCAGAGAGGGTCGGGGTTAGCTTAAACTTCACTAACAACAAGATCCCGCGTCAACCACAACCACACTTAGCAGTTCCTCACACTACATCCCTGAAAATAGTTAACAACAACGGGGTGAGAAAAATCTCAGCAAGTCAACTTCCTAAATCTCGATTAGGAAGATAATTCGCCTCGGGGACAGCCTAAACACGCACCACATACAAACTTACCTCGCCTTGGCACACCCCTTGCATATTAGCACATCTCACATGGCAATAATAGTGCAACATGTATAAATAATAATCAGAACACATTCTAAAAATTTCATGCACATTGCCAACACGCGTGTTCCAATTATTACGACCCCTCAGGCCACGGCCAACACACGAGTCAGCGGTCTTCCAGCATGACCGGGCATCGTCCAACCCCATCAGGCACGGCATCATCTAGAACCCCCCGGCGCCTAGACAGCATTCCATAAAGGAACATCGGTCCGGCTTCAACTGCGACTCGCATCCGGACCCCTGCCAGGCATTCGACAAAAATCAAGCATCGCCCTTAAACTTCGTTGGGTGACGAGCTCAATTAAATGACCACTTAAGCACACCAATAATCAAACCAATTCTTATTGCTATTAATTAGCCCGGAACAAAAGAGTTCGTTTTCAAATAATTAACTTTAGCACTTTGGCAATTTTTCACATTTAAAAATTTCAATAAAATATTCATACGTAGTCACGTATTTGAAATCAACCTGTCAAACTCTATACACTTCTATTTTAAAATCCCATTGTTTTATTTAGCATGTAAAATTCGGCGTCCAAACCCGACACCTCATATTTTTCTATTTCTTGCCCAAAAACCTCATTTGAGAATAGTAAATAAAAATCTATAATTAGGCAATCAATGGCGTAACATCATATGTGCAAACAACTGAAATTACACACAATCTCATCTAGAAAAACGAGCATAAAATTCTACTTAACGGTTAATCCATCATTAATTACACTAATTGCGATTAATTAAGCTAATTATGATTAATTATTCTAATTACAATTAATTAAACCAAACTCGATTAATTAGCCTAAATATAATTAATTAAAAATTAATCAATGTTAAGTAAAATAACTATGATTAATTAAATAAATTACGATTAATTAAATAAATCACGATCAATTAAACTAAACTTAATTAATTAATCTAACCACGATTAATTAATATAATCGAAATTACTTAAAATAATCGTAATTAAATTTAATTTAAACATCCTTAATCGCAATTAAGAATAAACTAAGATTAACTAATACTAACCGCCATTAATATTAAACTAACCCCCCTAAACGTAATTAACACCATAATCCACGATTGGTAAGTTAACTCACAGGTTTCTGACAACGGCAACCTCGCGGTCACGGCGGCACAACAGCGACGAAAACACGAGGCTCACAACTCGAATGGGAACTCGATGGCGGTGGTTCAGTGAAGTTGAGCTCACGGCCAAGGGGGCTTGGCTTGGGCAGTGGCCATGGTGGTGACTCGGGCGGACGGCGGTGGTGACGGTGAAGCAACGGTCGCACGGACGGCGTGAGCGAGCGGCGGCAAGGGGCGGTGATGGTGGTGAAGATGATGATGTTGGATGATGGTGACGATGGAGACGAGGGTAGCAAAATGAGGGAGCAAGATGAAAAAAGAACAAGAAGAGGAAGAGAAGATGGGGGTTGGCGTGCAGCAACAGCAGGGTAGAAGGAAATGAAGAAAATGAAGAAGAATGGAGGGTTGGGGAGAGAAGAGATGAGATGGAAGGAGGAGTGAAGATCGGCAGAAGCAAAAGAAATGGAGGGGTTGGATGTGTGAGAGAGAGAGAGAGAGAGAGAAAAGACAAAGGGTAGGGGGCTAGAGGGGATGGCGTGAGGGGGAAGGGAGAGGGGAGACGGAGAAATAAAAAAAAAAAAAAAATTGGAGAGAAGATGGGGGTGCAGAAGGTGGAAGCGTGAGGAAGGAGGGAAAGAAAGAGAGAGAGAGAAAGCGGAGAAGTGAAAGAAGTGGGTGAGTGGCAGAAGCGAGGAGGAGATGGACGTGAGAGAAGGGGGAGGAGAGAAAAAAAATAAATTATTTTTTTCTCTACTTTTTTATTCCTTCTTTCTTTTTTCCGGTCTCCGATTTTTCATCTGACAATTCCTTTTCCGAATAATTTAACGGATGATGAGACGACGTCCAATAATTAAATCTCGAAACCCTCGAAAGTTCGATACCCGAAATTGAATTAAATTTCATGATTAAAATCGATCAAACACGACTTTAGTATGACCTAATCAAGTGGCTTTTAGGGATTCTCACGTGATTGACCTATGGCCAATAATTTTCAATCCACGTTTGTGCATCTTCGAATCGCGGATGACCCTCGGTTGTCATGTAATCGCGAGGGTTCAATTACGTATCCTGAATATAATATCAAATAGAAAATCGGTTTATCGTCGTTCGATACGAATATCGTAATCGTGCGGACTAAGCACTTCCGTCGAATCGATTTATATCCGTTCGCTAATTGATTTATACAATGTAGTATTGACCATTGTCGATCATTATGGTCGAGCGGTTTATTCCTGATTGAATTCTCTAGTTTTTCGTATTTTAAAACCGTCTCGCCCAATAGATTAGTTAATTCGTGAGTGATCAATTCAGAATAAAGTGACCATAAGCACATCAATAAAATAATCATTTCATATATTTCGAAATAGGACCCCTTTTCGGGATATCACAAGTGGCCTCGCTTCATTGGATCAAAGGCTTAAAAAGTATTACCTTGGTTTTCTCGTTCGTAGAGCTCAAACGAGCCAACCAACCACCTCTAGACTTCAAGGAATGGCCAAGCGTAGCTCCTCAAGAAATGATTCGGAGAACCGGATAATAAATCATATCTATCTTCCATATCCAGCCATTTCTTGTTACCAAGCGCAACTAACCACCTCTAGACTTCGAGGAATGGCCGAGCATAGCTCCTCAAGAAATGATTCAGAGAACCGGATAACAAATCGTATCTATCTTCCATATCCAGCCATTTCTTGTTAGCAAGCGCCACTAACATCCACCGGAACATGAAACACAGAGATTCCAGCATTCGGTTCAATTCCAACACGTTTTTCAACAAAATTCAGTAAGATTCCAGCATGATTTGACAAGATTCAACTCATTTTGTTAAAATTTCTTCATTCCCATTTTTAGTATGCTTAAACTTCCCTTTTATTCCTCTAATTCTCGGAGGCGACAATCAACTTATCCAGAGTCTATCGAACCATTCAAAACAGAATTCTCTCAACTATAAATAATGTTCCTTGAGAACCACTATAGCTGAACGTTTCAAGATAAAACAAACAGCATATGAGCATTCCTAATCTACCGAAGATCAGCACATATGAATTTGATATACAAAATCACCTACACAAATCTTAAGCAGAGAACAACATATATACGTTATACCTTGACAGTGATCATCTCTGCCCATCCCCAAATCAAAGCTATCAACATATCGACTCCAATCATCAATATACATTATCACCACATCACAGAATCCACAACGAATGAATAAGAAAATTTGCAACAGTGAAAGGAATCAACTTTCGAATATATACTTTGTAAAAATTATCAAGCACCACATCCAATCCATGTCACACAGCCTTAGGAGAAAATATTCAATGGTTTGGTACTATCACGTCAACATCCCACGTGGCATATATTTTTTCACTCCCATCCAATGATATCTTGACGTGTGTTCATGTATCCATGTCAGCGATTGACGTGGACTTCTCTCTCTTTCACCTCTGCTCTCTTCCACCTCCATCCATAGCCGCTGACCTCTGCTCCTCCTTGGCCATTGCCACCAGCGGAGTCACTGGCGCCGTGAACAAGCCAACCACCACTACATTCAAGCCGAACCTGTTTTCTTTGTCTCGTCGTTCTCCAGATCTCGAATCTAATCTTCGTCTCGTCATTCTCCAGATCTCGAATCTGGCCCGTCCATGGCCAAAATCGTCGGCGCTGGTCCATCCCTGGTCGAACGCGTTCAGGCGTCCATAGCTGTCGGGATATGTGAGTTCCGTCCATCGCCCGACAGCAATGGACGCTTACTTCCTCTACTTTTCTTCTTGATATGTGAGCTCCGTCCATGGCCATTGGGATCTCGACCTTGCCCATGACGGCCATGGTCAAGCAGTCATGGCCAAATCTGAAGGCGGCTTCAGATCTGGGAGCCATGCCTTTAGTGCCACCACATCCATTGTTGAAAAAAGCACGACTTCAATTCAGATCTGAAGCAGAGGGAGCAAAAGCCATGCTTTCTTCTCGAGGATGAACCAATCAATCCAGATCTGAAGGCCCGCTAACGACTGAGCGCAATTCATGGCCGTCTGTACCTTCAGCTTGCCGTCGAGGCTCACGGCCATGGACAAGCTAGGCTTGCAGATCTGGAGGCATGACTCCAGTCCAGATCTAAACGGGCAAGTACTAAGCCAACCGCAAGCATGACGAAGGGATAGCTTGCGTCAACTGCATGCGACACCGGAAGCAGTGGGGATGCTAGCCGAACGGGGCGGTGCTCTGTGATGGAGGAGGAAGCGCTGGCGGCCATGGAGGACAACTAGATCGGCAGAGAAAGGAGGAAGTAAAGAAAAAACAGTTTTTTATTTTTTTTATTCCACCTTAGCTGACACTTGTCGATTTATTATTGGACATGGTTGGCAACCACTGAATATTTTCTCCAGGCTTAGATTGTGCTCCAAAAGTGACTCTTAGATTGTGCTCCAAAAGTGACTGAGAATAAGGCAGGAGGTCATGACCATAAAATCGACTGTGTGACGTATTCGGACGCACAAAATGATTTATAACAGAGACTAACTTCTATTGTTTATATTATCATAAGCTGAAGCAGAGATAGTCGCAAAAGCTAACACTGATTAGTGAACACCGAGATTGGATCAAACTCACGTGTGATGGTTTTCGATTCAAATAGTGAATCGGGGATCATAATAACGCTACATCATTTAACATTAAATGCTCACGAATGGACAGTAAGAAGAACAAGTCAACGTTGAAGACATCTAGACAAAACATCAAACAAGTCCTGAAGGACTCGGCCAAAAAGTGTATGTGCGAGATTAGAGTAACAACTCATTTCCAATCCTCAAAATCAGCAAAGCTCAAATCATCGGACAAAAACCTCAATCATGATCGGTTCTCGCATGAGCAGTGACTAGAGCCCTCAGTCTTCGTTTTGCATGTGAAGGACCGAAATGGAAGATACATTCTTACCTTAGCGTGACTGATTTTTCAACTTCAACTAATCGAGATCAATAAAATTCCGAGGATTCTCCCTTTGACTGAAACAGAACTCACAAATCTGGTAGGGATACTGGCGATTCTTATCCTCAAGCAGACGAATCAATGTCGACAAAGCTCGTCGTAATTTTGAGCTTTGTCTTCCAATTCCAAGAGAGAGATTGATAATCTCCCTTCTCTTGATGAATTGAATTCCATGAAGGTAGGTTATTTTAGCTTTTTGCATTATTTTTGTTGTTCGAGTATGTATTCGTTGCAGTCCCTGGACGGATATTATGCTGATTGATTTATACCAAGTTCTGAAAGTAACATTATTTCCAAGGACATGAATTGATTTCCTTTCTTCTGTTGATTAGAAAATATCTCTTACGTGTGTGATAATTGTGAGTCTAGATGCAATGCTAGATGCAATGCTAGAGGCATCTGCTGCAAAGGTTTGAGTTGTTTCCCATTTAAATCAGCATTCTTCCCGCCGAATATAGGGGCCTTGTCCTACTTAGAATCCACATCACCATTCTCGACCTCTTTGGTCTTCTTGCTTGTACTTACGGTGTTAAGTTCGGTTGCGTTCATGGTTGCGTTCATGACTTGATGGTCAGCATTAAATAATTAGTACTCCATGTTATTATTTAACCACCCTTGTGTATCTGGTTTCGCTTCTATTTTGCATCTCTCCACATTTCATTTAACTATCTTTCATCCATTTTAACTATACTCGTTGCTTCCTTGAAACTTTCTTTCAGAAATCCAAAGATTTTGTCCGCAGGGTGGAAGATGAATATTCTGAGGATGTGGAAGACCTGACTAGAACTTGTGCTAGTAATGATGAATCATTGAACAGTGCTCTCAAGGTCAGTAATGCTCTTATCGCCAGCATATTCACTTCCTTGTCAGCTACCTTGAAGCGTGGGAATCTTATTAGAACAGTCTTGAACGTGTTATGCATAAGTTCTGGCTGAACTGGTCATTTGCTTAATAAGGTGCCCATGTATCAGTGTATAGGATGTAGATGGTACTTTAATCTACGTATAAAATCCATGGATATATCTAAAAGTTTGAGCTCGTTTGACGATACTCTGTTGCAAATGCTCTGTTTCTGTGACCATCAATCCCTGATTCAGTATTGATTAAGTTTACCATTGTCTTTACTTGGTGTATCCATGGTTGGGTCCTGAAATTCTCCAGGAATTTTTCATAACTCCCTACTCTTTGAAGTTGTTGATTCTTCAAGAACATGCAAAAGTCTGACGATACACATGACACAGAATAAGCACATTAGGTGACATGGATTAAGCAAAGAAAAGCATGCTATCCACATCAAATCCTCAATGCATATGCATCTGATGCAAAAGTTGAACCTGCTAATGCCAGTACATGCATGTATTTCCAACTTTTAATGGAAGCATCTGCCAAACTTTTCAGAAAGAACACAGTTCACTGGTTTGCTGATTTTGTATGCACTGTCGATCAAACTAACAGTACCTTGATTCGATAAGAAAGAAAGGTGGGTGTGCTTTGTTGTTTAGATTGTCTTCCATGTGCTTTCTTGAGTCTTCTCAAAAGAATTACTAGTGTTCTCTGAATCTCCCGTCTACCTAAGAATACACATTACCAAGTTGGTTTCTATTTCTTCATGTTATTTTTTAGGATTATTTCACAGTTGTTTTAGATCCGATGCGAGCATAAGTTGTTGATTTAATTAGAATTTTCTTTTGCTGTTGAGGCCTAGAGAAAAGCTTACTTATATGCTGGTTTGATTTGAAATGCAGTAGAGAAAATTTTCTGAGGAATTTTCGGACAAGCCAACAGATTCCTTGACAAAAGCGACTACCAGTGACATCTCAAATGACAAGAGGTATTTCACGTTTTTCGAACATGTTTTCCTCGATTACTTTAGCTCTCCTTAGTTGGTTTTTATGGTATTAACGTCTGTCTGAATGATGGATGTGTGGAAGTAGATAGGCTCAGCATTTCCCTTTTCCCGCAAGTGCTTTGGATTGTATTAAGTCCAGTGTCCCTTTGTGGAAGTAGACTTGACTTTTAGAGAGTAACTTTTTCCATGTGACAGTGGTTGCTTCTGTGAGTTTTCTGGTTACGTTTCCGTGTCCTTTCATCATGTTTATAGTGTTTCTGTTTTCTGTTAGAAAGAGATATTGCTTGGTCGTTACATTAGGATCTATATTGTACGGAAAGCATCTGAGTGATTAACAAGAATGGTGGTCTAAGCAGTGATAACGGGGACTGAGTTGCAAATGATACCGTCTGCTTTCTCGCTGTATCAGCAGAAAGCTTTTTGACTAGGGATTGATTATCAGATTAGCTTTTAATGGATCGTGTTGTTGGAGTTGATTGGGTGTGGTGATGGAAGATGCTGCTTCCATTAAAGGATGAGCGTGTGGCTGGAGACTGCATCTTTGTGTTGACTCTGTAAACTGCTGATGGTGATGTTGTTGCGATTCAGGGCGAGTCATCCATGCAAATTAGATATCTACTTTCAAGCACTAAGCACACTTCAAGGGTGTGTGGAACGTGCGACGGAGTACTGCCCAATTGCCGAAGTGGAAAGTAACATGACATGCATAGGTATAATTGGGTGACCAAAGATGCGTCTTTTACTTCATGTGAATTGTTGGAGAGCTTTTAAATATATATGACTGTCCCATGAACTGTGAAATGAGGAACAGAACCATTAGGCTCCTCGCTGCCGACAATTAGATGATCAGTATCAGATTTTCCCGTAGCAGTTTGTGGTTGAAATTCTGATCAGAGAAATTCCACGGATCGCTCCGAACATGGACCCCAGCCCCATTACGAACTTGATAACGCATAGCATTTGGTAAGTAGACTTCGTTGCTTCGATGCCCTTCCACAAGCAGGAAGCATTTAATTAAGGATGGCGATGGAATTATTTCCTCTCAAATGCTTCCTAAAGATAGCTCCCTGGGCACCTGACCAACGTGCTTGAATTCCAGAACAAGGGTCAACAATGCTTCGTTAAAATTGCCCCAGATAACCCAGTTTTCATTCCATTCGTCCAGTGACCCAAGCAGTTACCACACGGACTGGTGATGAAAGCCGTGCCTAACTAAAAATGGTGAGTACATGACCTGCCCAGTAAATCAACATTTCATACAAACAAGACATTTGAGTATGTCATTGGAGTGTTTCCTAAAACTATATAAGATTGTGAAAATATAATTTTTGACATGATGGAAAGACAAGGTAAATAACTGCTGTTTTAGGAACAGATTTTCCATAGTCAGTAGCTTTTATATGGAAGGCGTTTAGCCTGTCCAGGGACAGACAAATCCTGTCTATCTTCACTGCTGAGGGCCTGAGGCCAGCGCTAGAAGGATTCCTTCAGTGCGAGAACAAGTAAATTAAAATCTTGAATTGAGTTTCTAGTTGCATACGCATTCGGTTTTGCTTTTGCTATTTTGGAGGAAAAAGATGAATTGTTTTCTTCGGGCCAAGTTCAAGAAGGGATAGAAAAAGTAAATCTTTGTACTGAATGGAGATAGGAAGCTAACAATTCACGTATCACTAATTTGCCTAAAAAAAGGTGTCACGAAATATTGATATGTCAACTTGACTATATAATGTAACAATGGAATGTTTTAGTCAAAAAGAGCGTGGAAAACACTTTTAATCGCTAAGCAAATTAACACATATGATCAATTATATAAGCGTTAATATAGAGTAATTTACACCTATCTTGTAATAAATACTTTTCTTCAATCCTACTTCTAGTCTAGAGCATCAAAAGCTGGTTAGGATCAATACAATTTTGTAACTGAATCATAGATATCCAGGTATAGAAATTACCGATTATAACGGATCGAATAAGTTCCACATATGAAATTCATCTGAACAATTTCCAATTTTCTCTTAAGAAGTAAGTTTAGAACCGCATCAATTGATTGTGTTTGATAAAATGGAATTGACGTGGTTGAATGGATGCACTGGAATAGCAAGAGAGCCACTTTATTAACAGTCCACCATTTTTTATTCATCGAAATTCCAAGAATGCAAGAGTGGTTGAGTAAATGAACCGGACACTGCAATGATACTTCTAAAACCTAGGGGTATAGAATTTGGTCCACACACTGTAAATGAATATTTTATTGTTCAAGGTGTACAGAGATGCAATATCTAACTTAGAAAAGTAGTGCAAAAATGGCGTGACGAGACTATAATTGGGTATTATTACTTGAGATTCTTGAGTAAGTATTGAAGTGAGTGAACTTTTCTCAAGCACTAAATAAAAGTCTATTGATATTACTAAGGAAATTTGGACCTAAACAAGTCCCCAAAAGGCTTAAGTGGAAGAAACGCACGGGAGATCCATCTTGAAGTAAGAGACCCCGCAATGTCACCCCTGTATTCCCTCTATTCGGGAAGAAAAATATTTGAGGGAATTGAGAGATTGGGTATGCAGGCACCAGTACATTAAAATAAGAAACGTAATCCTGTCGGTCTAACCAGGCAACTGGTTAGGCGGGGCAACCCCAGCTCAGGTGGAAACATCCCGTTCTTTGGTTAGGTAACCCTATAACCAAACACCAAGAATCCGAAGAATACCCTTGGTTTTCCATTTTTATTTTTGGGTAACGAATAAGGATTTATAAGATATCTCTGTAAAATAAACAACTCTATAAGGTTGTTATCCCTACCATGAATCGATGGGGTAAGGAATTTTTTTGTCCTAATAATTCCATGACAAGATCAAAGTGATGTTGAGTGGTGAGCACCACATGAGTTAGAATCATCGCAGAAAGTTGCACAATTTCCTAAAAAGTATAGAATGATAGATAAAATCCAAACATATAAAACAAAACGGTAAATACCCCCTTCTTTTGCCGTGCTTTTTCTGCAATCTTAATTTGTAGATACAATAATATATTCTAATTCCACAAATTAGATTTGTAATCGTGTGAGCTCGCCTCACGGATTTAATTCTTCAACTCATTTTTCCATGAAATCGTTTCACTAAAAATGGGCATGGTGAAAAACTTTTCATCAAAGATTGAACTTTGGCGTCATGTTAAACAAGTTCAATAGTGATTCAGACAAGAATTTAATTGCGTAGCAAAGATGAAGAATGATGAATTTAGAAATAAAAGACCGCAAATGACAGGAATTTAAAATGAATTAACATTGATAAATTGAAAGAGTACATATGAGGAATTTGTTCTCGATGACCTTCACCCTCAACAGTAATTATACAGTACTTTTTATAATCTATATCATATGTAACTTCCTATAAATCAATAGATTAAAATTATCCCTCAAATCGCATGAATACAGGCAACAACCATCTCAGTCAGGCGAGCTTCAGTTATTCCCACGACAACGATTCCAGCGACTCCTGGATGTTGTAAAAGTGTATTGCCTCCACCTATGTTCTAAAACAAGAACATGTCGCCAGAAAATGAGTTGAGAGTACATCTTCTCATATTAGCTAATCATGATTTAGAGAAAATAAAACAGGTTCAGGATTGAAGACACAGGAATTATGCATCACCCATTCGAGCTTATCAACAAATCCTCACAAGAAAAATAATTTCATTGCCAAGCCAATTCATACACAATTCATTCTGTACCTCTTCAGGGCAAAAATTTTCTTCCCCAGTCTTGATCCCAGCTTTCTCGACCAATGACCCACACCCAACCATGCTCATCGATGAAACTGACATCACCCATGTCAAACCATGAAAGACTGCTAGATTTTCATGCTGGAACTGGATCCCATTATCCAATCATCAAATGCGGACCTCTGGAATTTTCGCAGTGCCAATAAAATCATCACTATCTGTCATCAATTCAACATGTGGTGCAGGTTTGCCAACTCAGATGGCCCGTGGCCTTTGAACTGAATTGAGATCTGTTCCAACATGAAAATTGGGGACTGGTAGCGAAAAGGGAAATGTAGGTCATAGAGAGTGATGGATTTTATTGATGGGCCTAAGCTGGCCCGGCCACGATGGGCCTAAAGGCCCGGCCCACGGGAATTAGGCCCTGGAAAAGCTGCAACCTATAAAAGGGATGAGAGAGGCGAGATGACACCTCTTGGCATTTTCGCAAGAACGTCTCCATTCTCTTCTAGGATTCTCTCTCCCTCCAAGGCCAAGAAGCGACGCCGTCTCCTATTCAACGGCGAATTTTCGACATCGGATCGAACGGGACCGAATCCTCTTCCTCAATACCGCGTCGGTGTCTAATCTCGTGGCCAACAAGGTACGCTCGAACTGCGGGTGTACTTTGATCGGTGATACGTTACATTCCCGGCATATCTTCCGCATATGATTTAGGGGTTCGGTTTAGGTGCCGAATCCGGTTTTTCGGGATCCTAATGATCCCAACATTGGTATCAGAGCCTGCGTTAGCGTTTTCCCATCTTGTATGATGTTTTATGATTGATTTTTCGCAAATGAACTTCGGCCGTACGGATTGGGGCGACAAATCCCGACACCCGAGCGTTGTTCGCCATTTTTTCTGACTTTTTGTAAGTCGAAATCAAAATCTGAATACATAGGGAGGAAGGCGACGCCGAGACGAGTCCGGCGACACGCCGTACGCCGCCGGGATGCGCACGCGCCCACACGCGCACGGCTGGCGCGCCGCGCGTGGCGCGACGCCCGTGACGCGCCGGTTCGCCCAGGCGTCCAGTGCGGCACACGCGCCGGTGACGAACCGGCGCTCGCAACCGCCGGCCGGCGAACCGGGTGCACGCGCCGGTCCACGGACCGACGCGTGGTGACGCGCATGACGTCACCCAACGGCGGAACCGCCGGGTGACGTCATCGGCCGACGCCGCACTGGTTCGTTTGGCCGACAGTCACCGTCCGCGACCCGGCCGCGACCCGACGCGACCCGCCGGGCACGCGCGCGCGCATGTGCAGCCGACGTCCGCGTGACGTCGGCCACGCACGCGCGGGCTGCACGTGGCCCGGGCCCGTCCGACCGGCGACCGTCCGACCGGCTTCGACCGATCCGACCGTCCGACCGGTCCGACCGGTCCGACGACCATGACGGTTGACCGTTGACCGACCGTTGACCACCGTTGACCGTTGACCACCATTGACCGGCCGTTGACCGTTGACTTGACCGTTGACCCGGAAAAAAAAAAAAAAAAAAAAAAAAAGGGGAAAAGAATTTGTTTCTTTTTCAATTATGTCTATGTGGATTATATGTAATCCATTTTTTTTTTTTTTGTTCTGCATTTGTTGCAGGAACAATGCCTCCCCGAAAGCCGCGCGCATCTGTGCGCACAATGTCAAATGAACAAAAGGAAAGGCTTTCAAGGTTGATAACCGATTTGAATGGTTATCGATGGGAGAGTGACGACATAATTGATCATGTCATAAAGGTCAACAACAAAATTCAAGAAGTCATTTGGAACGGTTATCCCATGCGAGATATTCGGATGATGCGATTTTTATGAACACTCTTCCACAAGGATGGCAAGGAGTGTTGAATCGCCTACGGGAGGTCAAAGGATTTACTAGCTATAAGGCGCTAGTAATGGAATTCGTAGATGAATACCATCGGGTTGGAGCCACAAAGACTGCGACCCAAGGAATGACTTCGATTGGGCCGGGGCGAATGTGCGTAGGAGAAATCTAGGGATATCCGTCTGTTTTTCCGTAGCCGTCAAGAATGCCCGAGAATTTTACAGAGAAAAAGAAAAAGAAATTGGACCATGTAGCTTTCCCTATTAGTTGTATGATGCCTCGTTTATAGATGTTATGGCTTGTTTTTATTTAGTGTTCTTTGTGAACATCTTATGTAAAGTTAGCTACCCGATTGTTGTTGACATAGCAACCTATTTGTTAGCAATATTGAGTGAAAGCATTATTATTATTATTGTATGTCAATTATCTCACTTTAATTGGCTTGGTTCTTTGGGTAGTTAGTTTGGGGTAGTAATAGAAGTTTTTGTAGCTTCATAGAATTGATTTTGCATATGACAATCATATTAATGATAGTTTTAAGTTAGGATTTTTGGAGGATGATTGGAAACATAGTGACCTTTTGATTCTGAAACCTTACTTAAAATTATTAATTAATGTGATGGGTTTGTGCAAAATAGATGCATAAGTGATAGACATTAATAACTCGTGCATATATGTCGATGTGTTCAGATCAATGGCTTCAGCCACAAATAGCATAGTTGCCGAGCTAAACAAAGGTGAAAAGCTCAATGGTGACAACTATGAATTTTGGCAAATGAAAATTCAATGTGTACTGGAAAAGCAAAAAGCACTAAAAGCTCTTGACCATATTATGGAAGATCTAGAGGATGCTATGCGCCACCTTGAGCTAGCTGATCATCGCCTCAAGGCATTAGAGCAGGAAACGATATTTTCGTGTTGCTTTAGCTCGAAGGGGCTTCATGCTCTAAGCGCAAGCGCATTGATTCATTCAATATGTGGAAATGCAAGGGATCAAGTCCTTCTTGCAAGAAACCAAGAATTAACCAACAAAAGAGAGGAAAACGTCCCCATGTGAAGAATATATCAAGGGTGAAGTGTTACAACTGTGACCAGAAGGGTCACTATGCCCGCAATTGTAGCGAGCCAAAGAAGGTACACACCCTTGGTACAATTGGGAACTTTGCATATGTGTCAAGTTATGTATTCTTGACTGAATCTAATCCTCTGTGGACTGTGGATTCAGGAGCGACAGACCATGTAGCGAAGGATAGAGGATCCTTCGTGGAATTCCGACGAGTACCAACTGGAACTAAGTGGATCTATGTGGGAAACAACTCCAGCTGAAGTGAAAGGAATTGGCACATGCCAACTGAATATGCGTGGTGGACGCACCTTGTTCCTTCATGATGTGTTGTATGCTCCGGAGATTCGTCGGAATTTAGTGTCTGTTTTAGTGTTGGTTAAATTAGGTTTTAAGTTGAACTTCCATAATAGAGGTGTAGATTTGTATTTGGATACAAACTACTATGGTCATGGTTATTTTCTGGATGGTTTCATTGTATTAGATATTGATTATGTTAATGCAAATGTTTGTTATTCCCTTCTCACGTCTCACAATACATATGATAATGATGTGAATGTATGGCATGCTAGACTTGGTCACATTGGCCAACAGCGTATGAATAGACTAGCCAAAGAGGGCTTGTTGGGCAAAATTGAAAAGTCGATTTGCCTATCTCGTAAGCATTGTCTAGAAGGGAAAACGACAAGGAAACCATTTGGAAAAGGTAAAAGAGCTGAATTTCCTCTGCATTTAATCCATTCGATATCTCGTGGTCCAATGAATGTGAGAGGAAGGCATGGGGCTGTTTATTTCATCACTTTTATAGATGATTATACTCGATTCGGATATGTCTATTTAATTTCTCACAAATCTGAAGCAATAAGTTGTTTCAAAAGGTTTATGAACCTGGTAGAGAATCAATTAGACAAGAAAATAAAAGCATTGAGATCCGATCGAGGTCGAGAATATTTATCCGATGAGTTCAGAAAATTGTGTGATGAAAAAGGAATAGAAAGACAGTTATCTATTCCATATACTCCTCAACAAAATGGTGTTGCGGAGAAAGAAACAGAACCCTACTTGAAATGGTTAGGTCCATGATGGCACATGCTAACTTACCTATCACTTTTTGGAGTGATGCGTTGTTATCCGCTGCCTATGTACTTAACCGTGTGCCTTCCAAATCGCTTGCTTCCACTCCATATGAGTTATGGACAGGTAGAAAACCAGACTTAAGTTTTCTTAAGCCATGGGGTTGTGCTGCCTATACACTTGAATCCTCTCACAAGTTTGGGAAATTAGGTCCCGAGGGCAAAAAGAGTATTTTCATAAGATACTCGAACACTCAAAAGGGTATGTGTTCATAGGTGAGCAGGAAAGTGGGAGTATAACTGAATTTGAATCACGAGATGTCACATTCTTAGAGGATGAATTTCCTAAGAAGGGCGAAATAAGGGAAGACAACACCCTATTTGAAACCTCGGATCAAGATAATGATCTTAGTGGAGTTCGTCCAAGTGGGAGTAATATGAGAAGTGATGAATTGAATTCGACTCATTCTCAATTGCAACCACATGATGAGACGACATCATTATCTAATCCCAGTGGGAGCATAATGGGGAATGATGTGCAAAGAGCACAAACTCCCATACGGCGAACAAGTCGCCAAAGTATTCCCCGTCGACGTTTTGACATTGAAGGGGAAACTTTTATGGTTGCTCCACAAGATGAGGATGAGCCTAGAAATATTAATGAGGCTCTAAATTGCCCCAAGAAAAAAAAATGGATTCATGCAATGGAAGAGGAAATGGAGTCAATGAAAACAAACCAAGTCTCGGGAACCGGTTGATCTTCCAAAAGGACGCAGAGCTATTGGGAACAAATGGGTTCTCAAAGTAAAGCGAAAGGCTGATGGCTCGATAGAAAGGCATAAGGCTCGCCTTGTAGCGAAGGGGTATAATCAACGGAAGGGATTGATTATGAAGATACGTTTTCTCCTATAGTAAGATTTACCTCGATTCGCATTATTCTGGCAATAGTATCTAGTATGGATCTTGAGTTACATCGATGGATGTAAAGACCGCTTTCCTCAATGGAAAATTAGAGGAAGAAATATACATGGAACAACCTACTGGTTTCATAGTGAAAGGTCAAGAAGAAAAGGTATGTCGACTTTTGAGATCGATATACGGCCTTAAGCATCATCGAGACAATGGTATATACGTTTTCATAATGCCATAATGGCATATGATTTTACAATGATTGATGAGGATCATTGTGTATATATCAAAAGATCCAAGGATCAATTTGTGATCATATCATTATATGTTGATGATATACTCGATTGCCGGAAACAATATGGAGTTTGTTCATACTTGTCAAGAGTTGGTTGTCTTCCAATTTTGAAATGAAAGATATGGGTGAGGCTGCATACATTCTTGGAGTTAAGATTTCAAGGGATCGTTCAAGAGATCGTTGTCTCTTTCGCAAGAAACATATATAAATAAAGTTCTTGAACGATTTCGTATGCAAGATAGTAAACCCATAGACACTCCTATTGCGAAAGGTGAAGGATTGAGCCATAGATCGTGTCCGAGGACTCCACAAGAAAAGGAACAGATGAAACATGTTCCTTATGCAAGTGCAGTTGGGAGCTTGATGTACGCTATGATGTGTACAAGACCCGACATATGTTTTGCGTTGGAATGGTGAGTAGATACCAATCCAATCCGGGTCCAGCACATTGGAAAGCCGTTAAGAGAATACTGAGGTATCTAAAGGGAACTGTTGATTATACGATGAGTTATCAAGGAAAGGATCTGCAACTCAAAGGCTATTCTGAAATTGATTAGGGAGGAGGTTTAGACGAAAGGAAATCTACCTCTAGGTTTGTTTCCTTATTGAATACGGCACCATATGTTGGAGCAGTAAAAAACAAACGTGTATAGCCTTATCCACGATGGAAGCTGAGTTCGTGGCATTATAAGCAGCAGTACAAGAAGGAGTTTGGCTTAAGAGATTTTTGGATCATTTAGGTGTTATTAATAAAGCTGCACATCCGTTATTGGTTAACTGTGATAGCCAAGCAGCTATAGCGTACACTAAAGATCCAAAATATCATGGCAAGACCAAACATATAGATACCAAGTATAACTTTGTAAAAGATATGGTTGCACGAAAGGATGTGAACTTGCAGTACATATCTACGCATAGAATGGTAGCAGATCCTATGACAAAGCCAATACCTAGAGACGTGTTTTGTGGTCATGTGAAATCTCTAGGATTGCGTAGAGTCGATGTCTTGGATTGTAATTTCCCGAGTTGTTCACATGTATGAACTAGTGTTGTTTCATTATTAATGCCTATGTATCTTTGTTTGATCTTTATGCATCTTAATGCTTAGTGCATTATATTATGTTGAGAAAGTATGTCGGACAGATAAGAGATTAGCCCACTCACACGGGTAATCGCCTCTATTTACTATGTGATAGATAGAGATGAGACTGTTTTTAAGCTTATTATCTAAGTGATAATCGAGAACTCAAGCTTAAAATACGTATGTCGCCTTAACGAGTGTTAAGATGAGGACATAGTACACACGATGTCCGAAAGTAAAATAACCCATACATTTTACTTTATCTGTCTAAAATGCCGATGCGAGTTCGATGAATTTTATGAATGAGTCAATACGTGAACTCGGGTTAGACATTGGGTATGTCTGAACTATCATCCGTACGGTATTGATGGTGAAGACATACGCTCCATGGGAAAGGAGTTAATACCGTAATACGTATTTCATACTACGTATGCATTAAACGACCTATAAGAGTGGCAAAAGTTTGATCTCAACTTTTATGACGTGTGAGACTCTTGAGGAATAGAGTTCCTCAATTTTAGTGCCCTCATGACTCTTACTTATTCTCAAGATTTCTATTTAGTGTTTGCTATCTTAGAGTGTTGCCAATGGTCATGAGTTGATTCGATCTAATGGGACATTTCTAGAAAAGCAAGTTGAACTGAAATTGAGAGTTTGAAGGAAAGAGGAAGATCGGATTTGTAGAATCACATTGTGGTTTTGTATTCATTAAACCAATTATGACTGTCTTTGGGATAATCATAATTGTGAATACAATAAATATATCATTGTTTAAATGAGATTAAGAGAGATATAAATGTGATCGATCGATCTAGGTACGCATACTATTTTTTACTCGGAAAATGATGCCCATTATGAGCTGCTATATATTCCTAACGGATGTATAGCAACGAGCTCTCAAAGATGCTGGTCGCACCTGGATTATTCACCTAGTATGAATGTTGAAAGAGGAAAAGAGGATTTTCAGTTGATGGGCCTAAGTTGGCCTATCCGCCCATGTGGCTTTTGACCCACCATGTGCGAGTGGGAGATGATGGATTTTATTGATGGGCCTAAGCTGGCCCGGCCACGATGGGCCTAAAGGCCCGGCCCACTACGGAATTAGGCCCGTGGAAAAGGCAACCTATAAAAGGGATGAGAGAGAAGGAGATGACACCTCTTGGCATTTTTTGCAAGAACGCTCTCCATTCTCTTCTAGGATTCTCTCTCCCTCCAAGGCCAAGAAGCGACGCCGTCTCCTATTCAACGGCGAATTTTCGACATCGGATCGAATGGGACTGAATCCTCTTCCTCAATACTTTGTCGGTGTCTAATCTGTGGCCAACAAGGTACGCTCGAATCTGTGGTGTGCTTTTGATCGGTGATACGTTACATTCCCGGGCATATCTTCCGCATATGATTTAGGGGTTCGGTTTAGGTGCCGAATCCGGTTTTTCGAGATCCTAATGATCCCAACAGAGAGTCATGAACGTCAAACGAGAATAGGTCTCTGTCATCCCTGCATATTGAAAAAAGGACAAAAAAAGGGTAGCATAATGAGCACAGTAGTTTTCAACAGACATTGCTAGCGGGTACTACCAACTAGCATTGTAGATGATGCACACCACAGGCTGAGAGAATCTTAGCTCTTAGGAAGAAGTTGCCAGCTTCTTTGATGAGATCGATCGACAGACTTCCTCCGCA
This sequence comes from Eucalyptus cloeziana, assembly GCA_014182715.1. Lineage (NCBI taxonomy): Eukaryota > Viridiplantae > Streptophyta > Magnoliopsida > Myrtales > Myrtaceae > Eucalyptus > Eucalyptus cloeziana. Next base: position 18,178,626 of record CM024637.1, read on the forward strand.
ATTAATATCTCTTCCACGCAGTCTTTTGCTCTCCAGTCCTTTCTCCCCGAGGAAACTCAGAAATAAGCAAAAGTACCACTTGAAGAGCGTAACTTTGAACTTACACCATGTAAGTGGCTGATGCTCTCCACATATGATGTTCAGTATTTTGATTGCTCGTGAAAGATCACTCTTCGTAGATAACCTGAGAAAGGATATTAGATCAGCAACCATGGCCAGAAGAGTGATCAAAGCGGTGACCTTGTGTTTCTCTATAACCTCAATGGCAGAATTAGCTTCGAACTTGGGTGTTCAGACATGGCAAGCTCCAGACAATAACATCGCCATGGCCAATGACAGACGCCAATGTGGCACAAAGGAGCAGTGTGCAAATAAACATGCAAAAATCGAATAAAAAAAATTCTATCGTATTATTACTCTGACTCAAATTGTCTGCAAACCTTCCAAATATGGAAACAATCGTTCAAGACTTACTGTGACAATGATTGTAGAATTTCCACTTGCCAATCATGAAGACTATATAAGAGAAGAAATATGGAAAGGGCATACATCATCCCAACTGTAATCACATATGCCTTTTTTTGCCATAGATTTTATGAGCAAAGCTGGATGGCTTATGGAGACTTCAATGGAGACACCTTTTGGCTTCCCAGTAGTCCCTGAAGCCGACAAGCCCAGCACAACTAAACATCTGGAAATAAACACTTGGGATGTTATATCCATAACTACGAACTACCAAAGCCACATTTCTCCAAACTTAGGTGTCAATGTGGTGTATAATTGACACATTGACCCTGCCTATGACAATCACAGAGAGGAAAGAAAATGCATAAATAGAACCTACATCCAAAGAGATCTGTTGATTACTGGAATGCAAGACAACCTTTGAACCTAGAAACCAATATCACATAATGTAATCCTCAATTTGAGAAACCATATAATATTGCCAAGAAAGATGGACAAAGAAGCTTTTCTGGGGAGTCTTGGTAAGAAGTATGGTCAGTAAAAGCAACAGGTGATCAGCCAACAGGAAAGTCATCTATATTTACAGATCCAATACTGTCCACTCTATGGCAAATGATATGATTAAAATGTTTTGAGCGGTTAATCAAACCAAAAAACAGCCATTTGGTATCAGTTTGCATGACAGAGACTTTGAAGAAGGTAATGAAACCTACAGAGTGCCCCTTTTAAATCTCTGTGGGTGTACATGTGTGCTTGCACTGTACGTCTCTAAATAGGATCTATCACTTCACAGAAGAGTAAAAGAACTATCTTTCTCAAAAAAATCACCCACTGAAGACTACCAAAAAGAAAATAACTTGTTATTGGCAATAAGAGGAAGTAAAGATTATTTGGAGGTGAAGCATATTATAACAGCACCGTCACGAGCCCAGACACAGTCGGTGATTGAAAAAGGAACTTGGAGGAGTTATTGGATGCAGATCCAGCATGCCCATAGTTGATACTAGCTTATGAAATGAAAGGATGGATCAATGATACGAAGAATATCATCATTTTGTACATTGCATGATGGGTAACATTAACTTTTCTCATCCTACAACAACTTCGGACTTCAAGAAAGCAACACACCATTCACATTGCTTGAAAATGGCCAAGAAAGCTAGCCCAAAGAAACGTGCCATTTAAGAGAAGGTATAGCATCCTTGTGCAGCACAGAATACCAGGCTGATACAGCTCTCATCTGTCACCAATATCACCGGCCTTATGGCCAACATGGTCAATCTAGCTTAATCGGCACTCTACAATCGAGATTTCAGAATGAATTAACACCGTCAAATAGATGTACATATCATAAAACAATCATCATCATGCCATGTAGCAGTTTGCTCCACTTTCTTAATTTTCTGACTGACAAAAGAGAATTAAGGCCCTGAGATCTGATAATTTTGGCAACCAAGCTACTGAGATTGGCTAATTTCTCCTCCAACATAATATGAAGCAGAGATCTGATCATCCTGTCTCTTTTCCACTTCCACGTAGTCATGACCCATGGTTACACTTCAACATTGCATCCATGAGCAGGTCAAGTTAAGATTTGACTTGATCATTAAAAATTTAGGGTGGTCTTGCTTGCTACGAAGGCTGCTGGTTCAGGGGTGCATTCAAATTTATAATGCCAGATACCCATGGACCGATTCATCTAGACAAGAAGCAAAAATCGGCACAAAAAGTAACGAAACAAACAAAAACATGGTAAGCACAAAAAGCTAGCACCCTGATCAACAGATTGAACAGCAGCTCACTAGTTAGGACAACTTTTGTATCCATGAAACAAATAAAAACACAGTAACCACAAAACTGCCAATTTTCATGCGGAAGAGTAAACATGAAGAGGAAAGAATGAGAAAGGAGTACATCTACAAACAAATATCAAGAGTGAACGTGTTTGATAGAATCCCGGTCTAAGTATGCTTATAAGGTAATATTGTTCTAACATTTTGCCAGTTTAATTCCAAGAAACTGCAATCTCTCGTGATGAATGATTGCAATTCCTGATAACAAAGCCTTACCCTTTTACATGTGGTTATTTTATTGGAATCCCTGCGATCATCTCCCAGAGAGATGGTGGGCAATTACTCGAGGCTTTTCAGAAACAAAGTGTGAAATGATTAGTTTAGCATTCGATTCAACTCTCTCACTGGTATTGGTGAAAAGTGCCATGACGTGATTCTTTAATCAGTCCAGTGCCAGTGTTAAGAACAAAAGCACAACATAAATTGCAGAATCATGAGAAGTATGCACCAAGACGAAAATTTCAAAACGAAAACATTGGCATACAAGATGAGAGCAAAGTTCCCATCAGAAAATACTACTTTGCATTTCTTTTTCCTTTAGTGAGTAATTACAGGGAAGATCGACTCAAGAAACTGCTAATACAACAGGATAATGACTCAAGAAACTGCTAATACAACAGGATAATGAATGGAATCCAATATTCAATCGCCATCTTCACTACTTTCGTAATTTTGACATACCAACTGGAGTCCAATGCTGAAGATTGGATCAACTTTCTTTACCACACCAATTCGCACAGAGGAAGCACTCCGGTCTTCTGATCCCACATAATTTCCTGTTAAACATAAACAGAAGTATTAGTCAATGAACAAGGAACAAGGACATGAGTTTGTCACTGCCCAGCAATATTTATCCCTATAAAATATAGATGCTCGTGGAACAACCAAGCAATACTTATTTCTAAATGAAAATTGAAAGACCACAAACATGATGGAAAGACACGGAAATGTAAGCAGAAAACTTGCAGAAACATCCACCATCAGATGGAAAAAGTTACTTTCTAAAAGTCAGGTCTACTTCCACAAAGGTAGTCTGCATTTTAATACAATCCAAAGCACTTGCAGGAAAAGGGAAGTGCCACACCTCTTTATTTCAACACATCCATCATTCAAAAGTGCGTATGTAATTGAAAATAACATGTTCAAAAAATGTGACATACCTCTGTTATTCAACAAGTCACTAGAAGTATCTTTCGTCAGGGGATCTGTTGGCTTGTTCGGAAATTCTTCAGAAACTTTTTTCTTCTGCATTTCAAATCAAACTTATAAGTAAGCTTTTCTCTAGGCCTCAACAACAAAAATAATTCCATAGTAAATCACAACTTATGGTCGCCCCAAATCCAAAACGCCTGAAAGAATATTCTACTTGCACAAAGAATAGGAAACCAACTCCGTAATATGTATTCTTAGGTAGAGGTGAGATTTAAAGTACAACAGTCGTACTTTTAATAAGAATCAAGAAACCACATGGAAAATGATATATACAACAAAGCACATCCACCTTTCCAAATTATCGAATCGAGGTACTAGTAGTTTTATCAACAATGTATACACAATCAGCAAACCAGTAAATCATGCTCTTTTAAGAAGTTTGATAGATATTTCCATCAAGAGTTGGAAATTCATGCACATACTAGCAATTAACACTATTTTTTTTTTTTTTTTTGCTTTTTGAGGTGGTGATTCGCGGGCTATGACCTAAAAACTTCAATAACATCTTTTGGTGTATCCATGATTAGGTCCTGAAAGTTCTGGAGCAATTTTTTATAACTCCCTACTCTTCGAAGTTGCTGATTCTTCAAAATGCAAATGTCTGACGATACATGTGACACATATTAAGCACATAAGATGATATGGATTGAGCAAAGAAAAGCATGCTATACAGATCACATTGTCAATGCATATACATCTAACGTAAGTGAAGCAAGACAATTGTAAACTTATTCCATACAGAAACAGGGATCGATGATCACAAAAACAGAGAACAAACACCAGATGGACTTCGTTGGCGATACACTTACATTGGCTGGAAATTTATTCGGATAAATCTCGGCATTGACCGGTTGGCATTGGTGACTGGTCAGAAAAATCAACAGAAAAAACAGAGTAAGCAAGATCATAAAACCCATCAGAGAAATCGTAATGAAAGGAGATTTTGAACTAACATGCAAGAGAAAAGAAAGAAAATGGCCCAAAAAAAAAAAAGAAAGAAGAGCAGCAGACGTACTATTTGAGATGTCCTATCTTGATGCGCGACATAGGACCCAGAATATTGCGCATCTGCTTCAATTCAACGCCTTTCGTGCAGAGAACGGCCTTACCCTTAGCCTTACGCTTGTCCAGTGGAATTGCGCAGACAGGTTTCGCCGCAATAGAATTCATGGTCGGACAAGTATTAGCGGAGAGAGAAAGAGACAAATCTCTAGACAGCAACAACAGAGCAAGGAGAGAGCAGCGAGACAAATCTCTTGACAGCAACAAGAGAGCAAGGAGGCAGCAACGAGAAGCTTAGAGACAGAGAGGGGGAAGAGAGAATTGAGAATGGATGAGGAAGACTGAGACGATATGTACCAGATGCAACGTTCTAAAATAGGAAACTTCAAATGTTTTTGGATTGAATTTCAACGTATAATTCCAACGGTATGCCCTTCGACTTTTCTAAGCTCGAAATAACAAAATTTTGTACAAGATGTTTAATAATTTTTTCATATTTCGATAACATTTAAATTTTGATAAGAAAGTTAAAAGAAAAAAAAAATCACCTTTTACGCCAAGATCATTTAGTACATACTTTTGGTAAATTAAACAGGTATTTGCTTTCTAATATAGAATAATATCGTTAGAAACCGTTTATAAGGAAATAATTAATAGGGTGATAGTTTGCAATCTAATGTGTAAAGAAAAAGAATAAAAAAATATTTTTCCTTTCAAAAAACTGAAGTTTCCTCACTTATTGAAAATCACTCTGGGGGATTTCCTCAAGATTTTGGATTTAAATATAAATTTTGACAATATGTAATCCATCAATAAAAAAATCCGTTGTAAAAGGAAGGATTGAAAAAAAAAAAAAAAAAAAAAAACATGATCATGCTAAGAATAATGACACGTGGAATTGCTTCCGCGTATCATTGCTTCATGTGAGTCAATGCTAATGGGCTCAATTTTAGTTCATAGCAATCCAAATAGGCTTCCTTAAGCTAGGAACTTCAAAACATGAGGAGCGCAAACCACATCATTCCCTAAAATTGACCGGACATGATCGAGTTGGGGAAAGGGGAAAACCGTCTCGTTAAGTAAATGGTACGACCACGACTTTGAATTATAAAAATCCCGTGCTGCGGAATCCAATTAAGATATAAATCTCAAGTTGATTGGATCAAGTTTGTCATAAGTCCGAGCCTGATGAGCGACTGTGATTAATTCAATTTATATAAACTAGATTTGAGACGAATGTTCTTCTTATGGAGTAATGAAATGTTGCATCCATTTCAATCACCAAATAATAGACTCATCAAATAGGTGGGTCGGGTTGAAAATGGTTTATTTCAAATTGGTCTATTTCCATTTAATACAAATCTAATAATTCATATTTTACCCAATTCGTACTTAACTCACAACCCTAACTCATATTGCTAAGAAACTTCTATTAGGAAAATTTGTATGGGATAAGAAATGGCAAAATTGAGTGAGAGCGAATGAGTAAAGGCGGTCATATTGCTAAAATTGAAGATAATGCATGGAAACGACACTCAATCAGATCTCCAAAGATAGAAAACCCATGGACCATCCATCAAGAGGACAACAATTACAATTGATAAGAATCATCATCACATCATAAAAAGTCTGACCAAGAAGCGCACAAAGTAAAGTGACTTGGCTCACTTTTTGGTTTGTACAATTTGCAAAGCCATTCAAGCCGCTCTGGGATATTCACTCGGGCCTCATTTGGCTCAATGGTGCAAAAGGGGAAATTCTCTGCTGGTATAGCTAATTTTGTGAGGGTATTAAAGAGCATTGATTTGCCAACATTTAGTAATCCAACCTGATGATCAAGTCGATGCGTTTGAAGAATGCCTGAAGTGCGAATGTTGCACTCAAGTGTTCTTTTTTAATTTCTTTCACTCTATGCTGTACAATCTCTTAAAATATTCCATCCAACGATTCTATAACGTAATCCAATCAGGCAGAAGAAGACTATGTCACATTTGTTCTTTCAGAAGAAATAATCGTTTAGAAAATAATTGGGCCACTACCATTCTCTCTTTGGAGTAGAGAGATTGAGTTTTCTCTCCCGAATGGCAAGCTTCCTCTCCCGAATGGCGAGCTTCTCCCTACCGATTGGGTAGTCTTCATCTTTATTCAAGGCAGGTCTTCGATCCTGTTTCAAATGGAAAACCCTAAGGCTCCCATAATCAACCCATTCGAGTAATCACAATTTCTGATACATTTCCCACCCAAGAACAAAACCCTAATACCCATCCCATCCCAAATCCTTTCTGTCCCGCTGAGATAATCGGCTTTCTTCACCATCGGGAGCTTCAATCGCAAATTCCCCAGCCAGATTCGCACAGTTATGCACCCCGCACACCATCCGTCGGTCACAATCCCAGAGTAACCCTTACAACAACTACCATACCAGAGCTCCCTTCAATCGAACTGGGCAAGCTTCCCCTTATTCTGCTGGTTCCAAAAGTGCAAAGCCAGTTAGAGTGAAGATACTCATAGACCTGGAGATCGAAAGATGGCAGGTCAGTACGACGAAGAGAGGCGTGTCGTGGCTCTTTGCAAAAGTCTTGGTAATCTATGGTCTGAGGATGATGTTGTTGATATTAAAGGTGATATTTCTGAAGAAAAATTGTCTGAATGCCGAAAAACTCTATTCGGGAAACTCTATTCCAAACCAAATGTGAACTATACAGCATTCCTGAATACAATGAAAAGAGTATGGAGAGTTGAAAATGTTACCTGCACTGTGTTAGAACCGGGATACTTTTCCTTCTCATTCCAGTCCGAAGCTAAAAAACAAAGAGTTTTAGACTTGGGGCCATGTTCCTTCTCCAGTAATTTACTAGTACTACAGCAATGTGAACCCGACACTCCTGATTTATGCTATAAATTTACACATTGTGCTTTCTGGGTGCACTTCTATGGACTCCCATTTAGGAGAGTTACTTATGAAGCCACTAGTGATATCCTAGCAAAGATGGGAGAAGTAATTGAGGTGAAACTAGAAACAAAAGGCAACAACAATTACAAGTTTGGTAAGGCAAGAGTTAAGTTGAATCTAGAGATGCCCCTAAAGACATGCGTTCTGGTTAATCCGGAGAAAAAGAGACTGTGGGTAGAGTTTAAATACGAACGACTTCCGCACTATTGCTATTCATGTGGAAAGATTGGGCAGTATGCCACATTTTGTAAAGAAATACCCTACGAAACCTCGGGGCTAGTAGAAAACTTACTGGGAAGGTTTGGACAATGGCTACAAGCGGAAGTTCGCGAACTCAGCCCATATGGAAAGATCTTTTATGGCAAATAGGAGATACCACCAGATGAAGATGAGAATGTGCCTGAGACACCTACAAATTCAGCACCTGGAACAGGAAAGTATCAGCAACAACGAAATTCAAATAAAGTGCTAGCCATATGCGAACAGGACAATGCAGAACAGCAAACCCCACAGGAGGAAAGCCAACCCAATCAGCCTATAGAAATGTTAATTATGGAGGAGAAAGGTCCACAAAAAAGAGGAAGTTGCTATATTGATGCAGAATCTGTCATGGTCCTATATGAGGAACAACTTAAGGAGGTGGAAATGGACATGGAAGAGACCCCAACAGGGGAAAAGGGGCTGATAAGGATTAAATCCAGAAGTACAAAGGTTTCAACTGCAAAAAAAGGAAAGAGATTTTGCCCGTATGGAGCTCAATCTTCAAGAACACCGGATTTCGACAACGCACAGCTGGTGGAAACCCTTATTAAAGTGGTGGAGAAGTCAAACCAGTGGACTTTGGTGGCTAGCCCTAATAAGCCACCGGATCATCCATGAAGCTACTATGCTAGAATTGTCAGGGGTTGGGCACACCCTTGACAATTCAGGCATTAAGGGTCCTAGCGACTCAGGAAAGGCCTAGTGTTATGTTTTTAATGAAGACTAAAAATCAAGAACCAAAGGTGCAACGCATAAGAAGGAGGCTGAAATTTCAAAACAGTTTCGTGGTGAATCCAGAAGGAATTGCAAGGGGTTTAGCTCTTTTCTAGGATGATCAGGTAATGTTATGCGTTGACTCTTATTCAAAAAATCATATTAATGTTCAGTGCCTACTCAAGGAAACTCAACAGCATATGCATATTACCTTTGTACATACTCCTAATGAATTTCAAGATAGAGTGATGCTATGGGAGGCCCTATATCGAAAAAGTACTACACATCATTTACCCTAACTTTGCATGGGGGACTTCAATGAAATATTGTATCATTGGGAAAAAGCGGGTAAAAAGAGGGTTGAAACTTATCGGCTTACAGCATTTAGGGAGTTTCTCTTTCAATGCTCCTTAATGGACTTGGAGAGCAAGGGCAATGCCTTCACTTGGAAAAATAACAGAACAGGAGAACAAATGGTCAAGAAACGCCTAGATAGAGCACTATGTACTTCAGAATGGAGAATAGCACACCCTAACGCAGAATGTACGGCATTACCAGCCATAGGGTCTGATCACAGCCCACTTATTTTATCATTCTACTCACGAAAGAAAAGGAGAAAGAGGGTTTTTAGATACGAAGCATTCTAGTCAGCAAATGAAGAATGTGGGCAACTCGTCAAGAATACATGGGCTGAATTTGAATCCCAGAATATGAATATGGGGGAAAAGTTGCAGATCGTGGCACAAAAACTAGGAAATTGGAGCAAGAACAGGCTGTCTAATGCAAATATCAGAATTCATTGGCTGAGAAATGAGTTACAAAGGCTAACAAATGGTTCTAAAGTAGACAAAGAAAGTGAGACAACAAAGCAGATAACCCAGGAAATTGAAAAGCTATGGAGTCAAGAGGAGATGTATTGGGGAATGCGTTCTAGAATCACCTGACTAAAGTGGGGGGATAGAAACACAAAATTTTTTCACGCATCAACTATTCAGAGGAGATCCATAAATAGAATTACCTTGCTGAAAAATGCAGATGAGGAATGGGTGAACGAGGAACAACCTTTGAAGGAAATGATAGAAATATTCTTCAAAAACTTGTATAACTCAGTAGGGCCTCGCAACTTCCAGCCTGTCATACAGCAAATCCGACCTCAGTTGATGAAAGCATGAATCAAAAGTTAGTCGAACCAGTCACAATGGAGGAAATTATAGATGCAATGCAACAATTAGGGGCTACTAAAGCTCCTGGACCAAATGGGCTTAATGGGCTATTTTATCGGGACCACTGGACATATATAAGCCAGGATATATTCAGCGAAGTGCAGAATTTTTTTGAGACCGGTTACCTAAACCCTAATCTAAACAGAACCCAAATCACCCTTATCCCCAAAACCCCAAACCCCGAAAAGCTTGAATAATTCTGGCCTATAAGCCTCTACAATTTTGTCTATAAAATAATCTCCAAAGTGATGGCAAATAGACTTAAACCTGTGCTACCAAGCATTATAGCAGAAGAACAAAGTGCTTTTGTGGGGGGAAGACAAATTCAAGATAATGTCTTGATTGTGCAAAAAGTACTTCATAAGCTGCGAACTCGGGAAGGAAAAGTAAATTTCAAGCGGTCCTAAAGCTTGACATGCAAAAGGCATACGACCGAATTGAATGTGATTTTCTTCGAGAATGCTTGATCAAGATGGGTTTCTGTGAGAAGTGGGTGCAATGGGTTATACAATGTGTTTCAACAGTCTCTTTTAGCATTAATTTCAATGGTGAGCCCCAACCTTTCTTTAAGCCTACAAGAGGGATTCGTCAAGGGGACCCTCTATCCCCTTATCTCTTCATCCTAATGGCTAATGTCCTTTCACATTTAATGAAAACAGAAGTAGATGACGGTACAATCCGGGGAATTAAGCTGAATAGTGGCTGTCCTACTCTATCACACCTACTATTTGCGGACGACTCCATTTTCTTCCTCCATGGTACTATATTGGAATGTTAGAATTTGGCGGAAATACTACACCAATATTGTTTTGCATCAGAACAAGCCATAAACTTAAATAAATTAGGTTTCTACTTCAGCAAGAATTGCCCAACAAACCTAAGAAGAAATATGACAGCAGAGTTGAGGGTCCTAGAAATAGACAAAACAGGGAAGTACTTAAGTATTCCCTCGGATTGGGGAGGCTCAAAGAAAGATGTTTTCGCCTGGATTTTGGCTCGAGCCAACAAGAAATTAGAAAGTTGGAAGGAACATTTGCTTGACAAAAGCGGTAAGGAGATTTTGATTAAATCGGTGGTGCGGGCTATTCCACAATACGCAATGTCTATTTTCAAGATCCCGGTGTCAATATGCAAACAAATGAGAAAAAGATTGCAAATTTTTGGTGGAGAAATGGAAAAAATACTGTTGGGATTCATTGGAAAAAATGGGAGAAATTGAAACTCAGAAAAGATGAAGGAGGTCTCGGCTTCAAAGATTTACTAACTTTCAATGAGGCCATGCTAGGAAAGCAAGCATGGCGCATCTCACAGCAACCTCATTCCCTATTAAGTAAACTAATGAATGACCTATATTATCCACATTGCGATTTCTGGCAAGCTGGAAACGATTCACGACCATCGTGGGGATGGCGAAGCGTTATTGTGAGAAGAAACTCTATAGCACCAAATGTTATATGGTCTATTGGCAATGGTCAGAAAATTTCGATAAGAGAAGACAAATGGCTGAAAAGCGGACTAATTGGAGGCCCGGCTACAAGAAATGAGCCAGAGAAAGTAGGTGCACTCATAGAACGGGGGAATGGCATATGGAATGAAACAATGCTTAGAATCATGTTTGATGAACAAAGGGTGCAGGAAATCCTTGCTATTCCTATTGGACTACCAACAACAGAAGACAGATTAGTATAGATGCATAACAAATCAGGGTCCTACACAGTAAAGAGTGGTTATTTCACTACACGAGATCGAGCAGCCAACCCACCACCTACAACAGCAACTTCCTCTCACCAAACAAAACCAGACCTCTGGAAACATATTTGGCATTTAGATACTCTACCTAAAGTCAAACAATTTCTCTGGAATGCATGCCAAAACGCACTACCTACAATGGACAATTTACACCGAAGGAGAATAGTACCTGATCCACTATGCCCCATCTGCAAACAAGAAGCCGAGACTATCGAACACATGCTACTGTTATGCCCTTGGACAGCTCAAATATGGAAAGCAAACCCTCTGAAAATCAAGATCACCAGATTAGGGTTAACAAGAATTGACGAATGGCTGCACATGAGGAAAAAAGACCCGCAAAGCACATCAAAGTTCAATCAGATCGCTACTACCTTGTGGTGCATATGGCAAGACTGAAACAAGTACATCTTCGAACAAAAACCCCTCCTCCCGAAGCAGACCCTATTCAGATCAGAAGTGTTATAGGAAAATTTCGAAACTTGGAACAGAACAGCAGCAAAGAAGAAAGAAAGTGAGACTTACAAGAATCGGTGGCAACCCCCAGCTCACTCAAAATTAATATCGACACCTCCTTTGTCCGGAATGAATGCGAGATAGCAGATCGGGAAGAGGACAGAGGAGAAGACGCCAACAGAGCTGCCGTCGCCTGCATATACCGGGACTCTCGAGGTCGCCTGGTCGACGGCTTCTCCATGAATGTGGCGGCATCTTCGGTGGATCAAGCGGAGGCAATTGCTCTCTTGGAAACCCTAGGTTTCCTCTCTGACAAATCTAAGGGACGAATGGAAGTACAATCAGATAGTATGCTGCTCGTGCGGGGAGTTCAGTTCGAGGAAGACTTCAGATGGGAGGTGTTGCCGATTATGGACCGGATCAAGGAAAAGTTAAACAAGTTCACGGGCCTTTCTTTGGCCCATTGCAGTAGAGAAGCCAACAGGCCCGCAGACTGGGTTGCAAAAGCCCAACGACAGAATTATCTTCCTAGCAATTGGGTGAGTAATCCCCCAACAGCCTTGTTTGATTTATTATGCGCCAATGCTCTTGATGTAATTACTCCGAACTTACCTAAGTAAATGAATAGTAAACATATTATCGACCAAAAAAAAAAAAAAAGAAAGACTTGGGTAAAAGGAAAGGTGGATGTGGGTGAGGGGAGGAGCATTTCGCGAAGGTAACATCGCGCGGTCCTCCCTGCACTTTTTCAACATTCTTAAAATAAAACAAGAACGGAGAACCATCGAGATGACATATTACTGCAGCGCAATGTCGCTAGAAACCATCGAATCAAGAGCCGCGAAGATAGGCACAAAAACGGAAACACGGTAAACACGAAAAACTAACATGCTTATCGACACATATGCATAACGGGAAATGAAAGAAGATTACGCAATCATGAGGCAGAAGAATCAAAAGGAGGAGAAAAGGCAAGGTGCGAGATCCCCCCGGCGAACCGGATCGCGGTGAAACGACATGCAACGGGCGAGCTCCAAACTACGAAAGAAATCAAGAACTCATCGATGGAAATGACATCAAAAACCCCCCTCGTTTCCTCCTCCTCGGAGCTTCTTGCGAGGGGAAATCAGAGCGAGCAGACGAAAATGAAGAGAGAGCATACATATATATGTATGTCTATGGAGTATGTATGCTAAATATTAGCTATTTTATCTAATATTATATCACTCTAAGGTTCCATTTGTTTCACAAAAAAATTAATAATTTACAAATAGTTTCTTTAAAATGATCTCTTATATGGGGTGAAAGATGGGTTAATACTTAATATCATTGATTTTTTTACTACCAAAAGCCCTAAACTGATCGGCCTAAAATTCCCAAATTGATACATTTATGATAATTCTACCGTAAGTTACTTCCTTTTTAATTAGATTAATATGACGAAGAATCACAAATTAGTATATTTGTGATAAACAAAAGGTCAATGTCAAACTCCAAACCAGTACACCTATTAACTATCTCATATCGTCCAACTCAACAATCTAACGATAAAATTTAATGGAAAGTAACGAAGAGTATATTTTCACAAATGAGCTCATTTGGGATTTTTCATAGTACTAACTCTTGAAATAACAATGCATTGCACAATAACTAAAAAAATAAAGTAAATTTGGGACCGCCAATTTCAATTGCAACTGAATATGGGGGGCAATTTATAAAAATTGAATGGATTTAGTCATATAGAGGGTGGAAATAATGCCGCCTCAAAAATAAAGCAAATGTATTAAGAATATTGCCAACGAGAATCGGGCTTTTAGACGAAATGGGATTATTAAAATTATTAGGTCTATGGTTGATACTGAAAAGACACACGATCGCGCCGTTGGATAGATAACAAGTCTATTTAAAATTAGTATGGTATTCCATTTTTTTCACGTATTAATCCTCAAATGGTTAATGTTGTCTTGGCTTTGTCTTTTGTCGTGAGCTTTTCTTCCCGATATCAACGAGCAACGCCAATCCACGCATGACACGACCCCCACGCTTTTTTTCAACACTGACCCAAGACCCGCCTCCCCGAATTTGCCTCCCGACTCCGAGCGGTCCATCTCGCATAGCCACCGCGAGGCGGAATTCCCCGTTCACTGTCGACGGCAGCCACCGAATGACCGGAACCCAGTTCGTGGAAGTTGTTTTTGGGTTCACTCGTGCTCTGCTTCGAAATCTCTGCGTGAAACAAGTCCGAATTTACCCACCTATGAGCAGCGCAATTGATTGAGATCTCTCCTCCAGCGACGAAGGTCAAGGGTTCGAACCCTGCGTCGTTAACGATTAAAGCGGGGGCCTCGGCGGTGGATTGCTGGGTCAGTTTTCCCCAAAGTATAGTCGCTGTTGGGCCTCCACCACAAAGGCTCGTGAAACCCCAAATTGGCATAAGCCAACAAGGGTAGGCTCCGGCAGATCCTCGGTCACCAAAAAAAAACAAGCCCGAATTTTCCATTTTCAGCTTGCGTAGATATTGCTGTTCTTTTGGCCCAGCATTCATACGTAGGAGGTGCAAATAGTTCAGCGGATTGTCCTGTCCTGTGCGTTATGGGTGTCGACAGAATCTTGCTCTTAAAGAATGCCTCGGTCACTGACCAAAAAAAAAAGAATGCCTCGGTCCTGTCATTTCGCGTTGCGGAGTGCCAGGAAAGAGTTATCACGACAAACCTTGGTCTTCGATGAATCGATGTAGTTGGGCGGAACCTGAAATGGGATAGAAATCCAGTGAATGATTTTTTGAGATGACTAGAATCAATGTTGCGGTAACCGATCATCAGCTTCACTTCTTGCTTTGACGAATCGATCACTCATTTCTTCTCTTACTAGCGTGAGCTATGATTCCTTCTTTCCTTTCTTTCTTCCTCAAATTTTATGGTGTTCTCAAGTTAGTGATTACTACTTGGGGTGGTTATTTCTGGTTGTTGCTTTTGTTGGAGGGACCATCGCTTCTCCATACTACAGATGGGGGAGTCAAGTTCTGCAGAACTAATCAGTGAAGGGGTTAAGTCCTCTGTATTGGCAATTATGCATTTGTGAATGCATAATTTGGATAGAACGAGAACTCATGTTCGATATTGGAAAATAACTCATCAAATTTTAGGTACATAAGAGTGGCAAGACATCAGTCCACCATGAGCCGACTAACTAAACCTTTTATACGCTTTACCTTTCGATGCTAGTGAAATCTTAATTAGACCCACGCACGAATGGAATGCTGTGTCATGGAACCTAAAAGCAAGACATACTAAAATTGTTGCAATTAGTGCATGTGAAGTGTAACCATGGGTGGTGACTTCGTGGAAGTGGAGAAACAGAGAGGATGATGAGGTCTTTGTATCATATTAGGTTGGAGGAGAAATTATCCCATCTCAGTACCTTAGTTGCCGAAATTGGCAGATCTCGGTGCCTTATTCGTCTCTTTTGTCAGCCAGAAAATTGAGAAAGTAGGGGCAAGCAGCTAAATGTCATGATGATGATGATGATGATGATGATGATGATGATTGTTTTATGATGTGCATCTATTTAATGGTGTTAATTCATTCCAAAATCTTGACTATAGAGTGCAATTGAAGCTACATTGGCGATGTTATTCGTAACCCTGGAGATGTTGGTGACAGATGGGAGTTGTGTTACCTCGTATTCTGAGGTCCACAAGGATGATATCCCTTCTCTATAATGGCATGTTCCCTTGGGCTCCCTCACTTCGCCATATTTAAGAAATGTGAATGGTATGTCACTTTCTTGAAGTCTAAATTGTTGAAGGATGAAAAATATTTATGTTACCCATCACGCAATGTACAAAAACATGATATTCTTAAAAATCATCGATCCAGCCTTTCTTTTTCATATGCTAATATCAATTATGGCATGCTAGATATGCATCCAATAACTCCTCTGAGTTCCTTTTCAACTACCGACTACCTCCTGGGCTTGTGATGGTATTGTTATTGTATGCTTCACCTCCGGTATAGTCTCTACTTCCTATTATTGCTAATAACAAGTATTTTTTGTGGTCTTCAAGCGGTATCAAATAGTGGGCACTTTTCCCATTTGACTTCTCTTTTTGAAAGGAGATGAAGATCTGCGGATATTGAAGCATGAAGAAGGAACAGCTTTTTTCTCTATTCACTTCAATGAATAATCTATACAATTTGCTTGTAAATATAATACTGATTATGTATGAACAAAGGAAATAAATGATTCTATGAATCAATCTATGCCTAGATCTAATCTTAATTGATTATGTAAATGATTCTAATCTTCTAAATAAATCAATAATAAGAAAACAGATCTTTGGTTGATTTGCGTGATCCGCATATCTTCCAACACTCCCCCTCAAGCTGATGGTCTGTATATGTCTAAGACACCCAGCTTGCTCAGTAGATATGCGTGTTGCCTTTGACATAGGGGCTTGGTAAAAATATCTGCTGGTTGCTCCATTGTCCCAATCCCTCTTGTCTCAATCACGCCTTCTTGAATCTTTTCTCGAGTGAAGTGACAATCGACTTCAATGTGTTTGGTTCTTTCATGTACTATTGGATTCGCTGCAAGCTTTAGAGCTACATCGTTATCACAATATAGCCTGGTTGGTCCTTGTACTTCTATCCCGAGATCCTTAAGTAAACCTCGCATCCATACTATTTGACATGTGGTCTTGGCCATAGCTCGATACTCAGCTTCAGCCGAAGATAAAGACACAGTAGGTTGCTTCTTGGTCTTCCATGAAAGAAGTGATTCCCCAATTTTAATGCAGTAACCTGTGATTGATCTTCTACTTATGGGACATGTTGCATAATCTGCATCACAGTATGCTGTCATCTTCATGTCGCATTTCTTTGACAGAAGTATCCCAAGTCCTGGGCATTTCTTTAAGTATTTCACAATTTTCAAGGCTGCATCATAATGAGATTGTTTGGGACTATGCATGAACCGGCTCGGTGTCTCTTTGCATAAGAAATATCCGGCCTAGTCATTGTCAAATATATAAGTTTCCCAACGAGTCTTTGATATCCAGATGGATCGCTGAGTATGGGGTCATCATCTTTGGATATGCCCTCATCATAAGCTGCAGAAGTCAACTTATTATTCTGCTCAATGGGAATTACTGCGGGTTTGCATCCTGATAACCCTGCCTCTGATACAATCTCCAATATAAACTTTCGTTGACGAGGGAAATTCCTAAATCGATCGAGCAATTTCGATTCCAAGGAAGTATTTAGGTGCTCCTAAATCCTTAATATGAAAGGTGGCATGCAAATATTCCTTGAATCTTTCTATGTCGGCTTTATCATTTCCCATAAGAAGAATATCATCGACATATATCATCAAGTAGATAGATGACATACCTCTAAACATTTCTTGTAAACAGTGCATAATCATGCTTTGATTGCTGAAATCCTGCTGTTGTAAGAGCATTTGCAAATTTTGCATACCACTGTCTGGATGCTTGCTTCAGCCCATAAAGGGATTTGCGGAGACGACATACTTTATTCTCCCCCTATCTCTGTAGACCTTGAGGGACATCCATGTATATTTCTTCATCTAAATCACCATGAAGAAAGGCATTATGCACGTCCATTTGGTGTAGATGCCAATCGTTGATAGCAGCTACAGTAAAAAAGGAACGGACTGTGACATCCTTGGCGACTGGAGAGAATGTCTCATGGTAGTCAAAACCTTCCCGCTGGGTAAATCCCTTGGCAACCAAGCGTGCCTTATATCGTTCAATGGATCCATCTGCACGATATTTAATCTTGTAGACCCATTTGCACCCAATTGGTTTTCTATTAGGTGGCAAAGAGACAAGATCCCATGTGTGGTTGTCATTCAGAGCCTGTAATTCTGCTGCCATGGCTTGCTGCCATTTAGGGTCAGCAGCTGCCTTATCATAACTAGAGGGTTCTTGTTCCTCTGATAAACGACTGATGCAACATCTATGTTCCTTTGATAATCTATGAAAGGAAACATAGGAGGATACAGGATATTGAATACCTGGAGAGTTATGAGTGGCACAGACATAATCTTTGGTCCATGTCGGCGGTCGAATTGCTCGCCGAGTGCGTCTTGGATAGTCTTCAGCAGGAGTGGGAGTTGCCTCAGTGATTGGTAAGACGTCAGGACTGGTGTCTTCTGCAGTGTTACTGGCATCTGTAGCTTCTTCTTCTGTCAGATTTGCTGATGATGGTGGAGTCTCTATTGAAGATGGAGTCCTCCCTGGAACATGAGTGGGAATTGGATTCCTTGATGGACCCAGTGGTATGTAACTATGATCTGCAGAAAATATATCATCATGAGAGAAGTGATGAGAATTATAGTTGATGTTGGAATTCACATTTGTCGACACAATGTTGGAGAAAGGGAATATGTCTTCATGGAAAACCACATCACGGCTGATAAGAAATTCCATTGTTGATACATCAAGTAGTCGATAGCCCTTCTGCAAATTGGGGTAGCCCATGAAAATACATTTTTGAGCACGTGGGCTCAATTTGTCACGAGATCCCAATGTTGTAGCATAGCAAAGACAACCGAAGATTCTTAGATGTTGCAAGTCTGGTTTCCTGCCATAGAGTAGCTCAAAAGGAGTTCGTCCATTGAGTACTTTAGTGGACATTCGGTTGATTAGATAAGCTGCAGTGATGACACAATTTCCCCAATAATCATCTGGAACTGAAGCTTGAAACTTCAAGGCACGTGCGACTTCCAAAAGATGCCGATGCTTACGCTCAACCACTCCATTCTGTTGTGGTGTGTAAGTGCATGAACTCTCGTGTTGAATGCCATGCGAGGAGAAGAGTATGGAGCAATTGCGACTGAAAAATTCTGCACCATTATCAGTTCGGATCCGCTGGATTGATTTTCCAAACTGATTTTTAGATAAGGCGATAAATGTCTTCAAATAAGAGTAAGCGTGATCCTTTGATTGCATCAAGAAAATCCACGTTGCACGAGAATAATCGTCTACTATTGTGAGGAAATAACGAGATCCATCGTAATTAACCTTATGATAAGGTCCCCAAATATCAACGTGTATCAAAGAAAAAATTTGCCTAGCACGAGAGTCACTAGATGGAAAAGGAGGTCGAGACTGCTTGGCTAGAGGACAAATGGGACACTTTGAGTAAGGAAAGGTGGCACTGTGGCCTAATCTCATATGCATGAGAGAATTTTTATCATTCAAGCTCAAATTACATAACGACGATTTATTCAAAGAAAAGCTGGATGAATTAAAATTACTTGGAAGGCTTGACCAGAAAAAAAGTCCTTCTGAAATACTAACCCATCCCATCGGTTTGCCAGTCAAAAGGTCCTGAAATAAACATGCATTAGCATTGAATATTACTTGACACGAATTTTCTTGGCAAACTTTCGACACGGAAATGAGATTGAACTGGAATTCTGGGACATATAAGACATTTTTAAGAATAATTTCAGGGCTGAGATTGACTGTTCCTGTCACATTAATATGGCTAATATTTCCATTAGGCAATTGAACGGAAATAGGAAAATTCAGCTCCTCATTTATTCTTGAGAAAAGTCCCTTGTCACATATGATATGGTCACTTGCCCCTGAATCGATAATCCATGCTTTCCTTGATATAGAATTAATCAAGCTATGTGTAATACCTGAAAAACTGCCTCCTTTGTCAGAGAAATCCAATTTCTGTAGGGCTTGCATCAGTTGTTGGTACTGTCCATGAGTAATTGAATGATCCGAATTTGGACCGGTGGATCCATGCAATTGATATGCCGCTGAAATTCTTTTTCCCTTTTCTGATGGTTTCCCGTGCAACTTCCAACAATTATCAATGGAGTGATTAGAACGCTTGCAATACTCACAAAATAATTTACCCTTTCCTTTAAAATTTTGCCCAAAATTTTTTGATGACGTGGCAAAAATCTGTCCATCGGATCCTTTTGTCGCGAACTCATCTGGGCCGTCAGATTCCTTTGAAAAAGGGATCTCCTGTGAGCCGTCAGATGAACGGGCTCGATCTGAGCCGTCCATCCCTTCGCTTTTATAGGGTTGCATCTCTCCGCGTGAACCGAGCGGCCCCTCTCCGCGGAACCCTAGCGTTCGTCTCTCTCTCCTCTCTGCTAGGGTTTTGCTGGGTCCGGCTCTTCGCTCCCCGCGAATGGCGAGGGCGATACTGTCGCCGCTCTTCGTGTTCTCCGGTGATGCGAATCGTTGGCTTTCCTCTTGTACTGCCAGTTGGTAGATCCACCCGATTGATGGCATCGGATCCATAGCCAAGATCTGCGAGCGAAAGGTAATAAAGTTTTCGTTCAAAATTAGCAAAAAACGTGTTGCTTTCTCCCTGTTCTTGATCGATTTGTACTGTCGGAGTGTGGATTCGGGACCCTCGAGTTTTTCTTCGACTGCTTCGAGGCTGTTCCACAACGACGATAGCTTGTTGAAGCAAGCAATGACCGTCGAGTTTCCCTGTTTTAAATCACTAAGTTCTTGCATGAGAGTGAATATTTTTGCTTGATCCAATCTCCCGTACATCTCCTTGATATTATCCCACATGTTTTGGGCATCTTCTGTTGGTGGGAGTCCGGCCGCGACCTCTGTGGAGAGACAATTGCCAATCCAAGTCCGGATCAGGCGGTTGCTCTTCCTCCAGAGTCGAGCCAGTCGCTCGTCGAGGGGAATCGAAATGGTTCCATCGAGAAATCCATCCTTGTCTTTTGTCGCTAGGGCACGCCGGAATTCTTGCGACCACTTGGGATAACTCTCTAGCCCGGTCAGTTGCTGATTAATCAGTCGCAGCTCTGGTCCGTCGGCTGCGGAGATGAACAAGGGATCGCCTGGTTCTAGTCGTCCGGCGAATGCCGCCGCTGGAAACGGCAGAAAATTAGGCGTATGATTCGGGTAGGGATTTGTCCCGTAACCCGATTCACTCGTCCCGAAAGGAAAACCCGCATTCGGAAACCCCGGGTAGGGATTCGTACCCGGACTCGTTTCATTCGACCCGTGCATCCGCTCCATTCCGTCGGTCGGGTTTGCCCCGTTTGTGGTTGGTAGACCCCCGTCGGATTGGACGTGGCTTTGGTGGCCCACGTATCCGGGCGATGATGAACTTGGGCTCGGCCCAACGTAGATTGGATATGGAATCCATTGGAAAGGTTGGCCCGACATGGGCTGCCCCATATTGGACTGAGCTTGTGTGGGCCGCCATTGCACGGGCTGATTCGGAAATAAGGTTTGCTGCTCTGTTGTTTGAATCGTAACAGGTGGAGTCGATGTCTGAGGCAAGACTCCAGCAGCAGGGATGATTTCACCAGCGGATCGATTACCGATAGTGGATGCTTCATCTTGCAGATTCGCCATGGTAAGTAAAAATTTTCTGAGTGTGAAACTGTGTTTGAAAAAAAAGGTTTTCTTTGCAGAACAGAGTGTCACAGCAGAGAGAAAGAGATGGCTGAAGCGAAGGGTCTTCGCAAGTCAGAGAAGAGAAATAGCGGAAGCAAGAAATGGGTTCAGAGATTCGACGCTCTGATACCATGAAAGGAGATGAAGATCTGCGGATATTGAAGCATGAAGAAGGAAGCTTTTTTCTCTATTCACTTCAATGAATAATCTGTACAATTTGCTTGTAAATATAATACTGATTATGTATGAACAAAGGAAATAAATGATTCTATGAATCAATCTATGCCTAGATCTAATCTTAATTGATTATGTAAATGATTCTAATCTTCTAAATAAATCAATAATAAGAAAACAGATCTTTGGTTGATTTGCGTGATCCGCATATCTTCCAACACTTTTCTTTGAAATTTTTAGTGTACATAAGTGGAAGAAAAGGTAAATGGCAGTTGTCACCGGAAGCAGGTGAAAGCAGTGAGTTGAGTAAGTCTTGTCAACAAGGCTTCGCACAACTAAGAAAGGCGAAGGCTTTGGCAATAAGCAAACGGCTTTCTATCATTGTTGCAAGGGTTCCAAACCTTAACTACAACCTCAATCGGTTTCGGGTCAAATAGGAAGAACTAGAAGATTCCACCTTTGGAAAGCGCCTACACCTAATGGCTTAAGGCCATAATGTGGTCTATCCCCTCGGTTCGGTTGGAGAGAAAAGGTTTTTTATTGCCGGAAAATCCCTCTCCGTGGATGATTGGAGCCTCTGCTTTCGGAGATCAGGAGTTATTTACTTAGTTAATAAAGGACCAATAAAGTTGTCAAAAAACAACCCTTTTTTGTTAGGTTAGTAAGACAGGTGTTAATATCAAATCCTGTGGAATTTTTATGCCTGCCCTGGATAATTACTTCAAGCTAAGCCTCGTCTACGTCGAGGACCTAGTCGTCACAGGGAAGACGATGTTGAGGAAATCGACCGAATAAGAAAGAACTTGTCCAGATTGCCCCCAACTCCTGCCACTTCAGCACCTTGTGTTATTTGAGGAGATCATTACGAGCCCTCTCCATAACTCAAAATAGGTGACCTAACGACCGCCGCCCAACTAAACATACCAATAGTCACCAGATTCATATGGGCCAGCGTCGGTAGGGACCCAGAGAGCTGCCTTCGCTTTTGGCCTTCCTTCGTAGATCTCTATTTTATGAGAAAGATCTTTTTTTTTTTACTCTTCAGTGAAGTGATCGATCCTATTTAGAGACGGATGAAGGTACAAGCACACCCATACGCCCACGGAGATATAGGAATGGCACTTGGTAGTTTTATTATCTACTTCGAAGTCTCAGTCATGTGAACTGAAAACATATGGCTCTTTCTTTGATTCGATTACCCACTCAAAAAGTTTCAATCATATCAATTTTGTCAAAGAGCAAATCGTACCGGACTTGTAAATATATACAACTTTCTCTTGGCTTGATTACCTATTACCTAAGGTACTTCTTTTTTTGGTCGACACCTAAGATCCTTTACTGACCTTACTTCTGATCAAACTCCCTCGAAAAAGCTTCTTTGTCCATCTTTCTTGGCAACTTTTGAAGGGTTCTCAAATTTGAGGATTACATTATGTGATATTGGTTTCTAGTTGCAAAGGTTACCTCGCACTCCAGTACTCAACAGATTTCTTTGGGCATATGTGGTTACAGTGAGAATGATGTACGCCTTTTCCAAGTTTCTTCTCTTTTATTGTCTTCATGCTTGTGTGGCAATCCGAAATTTTACGATAAAGGCTTGACTGATTGTTTCCACATGTGGAAGGTCCGCTGGCAATGTCAGTTATATGACAATTGAATTATTCTTTTATTCAATTTTTGCTGGCTTATCTGCATACTGCTCCTTTATGCCCCATATGCGGTCTGTCATCAGCCATGGCAATGTTAATGGCTGGAGCTAGCCACGTCTTAATACCCAAGTTCGAAGCTAAATCAGCCATTGAGATTGTAGAGAAACACAATGTCATCGCTTTGATCACTGCTCTAGCAAAGGTCGCTGATCTAATATAATTTCTCAGGTTATCTACGAAGAAGGATCTTTAACGAGCAATTTGAATACTGAATATCATGTGTAGAGAGCATGGGCCACCTACATGGTCTACATTCGAAATTGTGCTCTTCTAGTGGTACTTTTCTTTAATTCTGAGTTTCCTCAGGAAAATAGGACCGTGTAAAGGAAAAGACTACGTGAAAAAGAAGCTGGCTACTTCTTCCCAAGAGCTAAGAATATTCTCCTGGCCTATGGTGTGCATCTTCTGTAAGCTTATATGCAGTTAATGTCACTACTTAAATGCTAATTAGAGTGGTCCCCTTCTCGCAATGTGCCTTGAACTACTCTGCTTATTATACTATTTTTACTTCTTTTTCTCAATATGCAGGGACAACGGAGACACATCCATGAGTCTCTGTGACCCACATTTTCGTTTTTCCTACCAGCCCCTTCATTATCATGTTGGAACATATCTCAATTCAGTTCAAAGACCAAGAGGCCTATGTGTCGGCAAACCGGCACCACATGTTGAATTGAGGACAGACGGTGATGATTTTTTGGGCATTGGGACAGTTCTAAGAGGTCTGGATTTGATGATTGGATACTGTGATCAATTTCTGGCATCTAACTCTAGCACTCAATCATGGATTGACACAGATGATGTCGGTTTCATCGATGAGCATCAATTGTGGCTCATTGGTCAAGAGAGCAGTCGGATCAAGACTAGAGGAGCAAATGGATACCCTTAAGAGGTACTGGACTGTGTCATGCATGAATTGGCTTGGCAATAAAATCATTTTTATCTTTGAGCAGGTTTAGATTTGTTGGTGGGTTCAAATCCGATGCATATTTTTCTGTCTTCAATACCTGTTTCATTTTCTCAAAATCACGGTTAGCTAAATGAATAGGAGGTACCATCAGCTCATTTTCTTGGGAATGTTCTTGTTTCATAACAAGGGTGGAGGCAATACTTTTACAACATCCAGGAGTCACTGAAACTAGACATAACTATGTACATCTTCATATATTCAAACTTGTCTGCATGAAAACAACACTAGCAAGGTATTCATCCGTTGAGCTTGAAATCATCTGTACGGTAGCTCTTATCCAGAGAGCTCTAAAACCAAAAAATCCAGAGAGCTCTAAAACCAAAAAATCCCTTAACACAAATACCTCAACACCAAAACAAAATGCTGTCAAGTGTCTTTTAGGAGAAACAAGATAAGCTTGAAGATGATGAACATGGCCTTGCTAAATTTGATCAACAGAAAATGAGCCGGTTCAGCTCTAGCTATCCGATTGTATCTCCTCGTATTGTACTTTCTATAAACACTTCTAACACTCCTCGCTTTTATATGGGAAGTCACCATCAGTCTCAAGCAATTCCTATACAAATGAAAAGTAGCCAAAAGGTAATAATCCATCAAATTCCTAAGTCCCTGAAGGTGATAAATAAAGACATGAAGATGTAATAAACAATAAGTTGAAGTCTCTCGCTAGTTACAAGATTTGTCCAGCACCACATCCAGTTAACTGCTCATAGATTTTACTGCACGGCTTACACCTTTTAACAGTGGAATGGGCGGTGTAAATTGCAGAGGCTTCATGCTAAACTAGGCAGAGATCAATGAAGAAAAAGGACAAGTGCTCGATTGGTGGGAGGTACAAATAGAAACCCGAATCATTTTCTATACTAATGTAATAACAACAATTTATAACAACATGAAATAAACAGAAACCAAAGTACGTTATCATCAAAGTGAGTTTCGCCGAGGAACTTCCACATAAATGTGGACGGAGTCGAAATTAACAAGTCCTTCAAGATCAAGTACTCCTGCATAATGCCAAATTACAGACAAAATTATGTAAGAAAAAGAAAAAAGAAAGTTAACGGAGATGAGCAAAATAAGGAATGGGTTTTTCGCTTCACTCTAAAGCCTACCATTTCTAGAATCTGCTCTAGAGAGCACGAAACCTCCTTCACAGGGCAAGAAGTAAGCGCCATGCAAGAAAACGAGTGAACACAAGGGATGGAGTCTCTTATTCCTACATATTTAGCAGTCAATTGCAGAGCGGTCACTCCAACCAAAATCAGTCTCTTCTTTTTCACTGGATGAAGAGCCAAAAATTGGTCGAAAAGATCAATGGCAAGAATACATCCCGTCTTAAGGCTGTTAGTATGAAGAGTGGATGTAGGCTTGTAGATAAAGTCGAACCACTATAACTCCCTGTGTACCACTGTTTTCATTCCGTTTACATTCATTGGCATACATCTAGTTAACATTTTCTCAAACATTAGGTTGAGTTGATCTTTATTTAGCGATTAGCTAATTTCCGCAAAAGATCATCCAAATTCGAAAGCAACCTATTCATCCCCTTCTAGGTTTTATTATTAGCCATCAACAGATTGCACGTATTTTGATTGACATGTTATTTAATTTAGTTATTTCATAAGCTTATAAATAGACTGATGTAATCGTCATTATAATATATTGAAATATACATAATTACTCTCTTCCGCAAATCTTTTTTTATTTTTCAACTTGATATCAGAGCTAGTCGAACTTGAAGTGCATCCGATATACACCCAAATGGCCATCTAGAGCTAAATTTTGCCTCTTATTAGGTTTTTTTTTCCCCATTAAGTTTTGATATCCCCTAGTTAACACAACATAAGAAAGATATGCAAAAAAGAGTAATTATGTATGCTGCGATATATCTATTGGATAACTATTGAAGGTAATAAAATAAATATAACACCAAATCTAATCAATCAAGGATATGCACTATCGAAAGATATATATGCATAATCCTAAAAGATATGCGGAACCAAGTAAATATCCTAGTATTGCTAACTTATCCCTCAAATTTAAGGTGATTGATTTGACTTGAGTTTGAAATCAAGTCAAACAATTGTTGGATAAATTCTCTTCAGATATTTTGAAGTTGACAAAACATTTTCCTCAGTCTAGTCTGAAGACTTGCAGACTCTACTGGCAAAGTCTGAAGATCAAAGTCTGACGATAACAAGACTCAAGTTTCAAAGTCTACTCTCATAGACAGTTTCCAGACCGACAAGATAAAAACTTATATTCTGATTCTATCATAGTTTTTACTCCAACGGCTAGGGAATATCTTTCGACTGGATTCAGCACCACAAGATTTTATATTCGTATCCGAATTGATATAGATTCTCTAAGATTCGCAACTTATATTAGAAAAGTTCTACTTATGGAAACCAAGATCCTGATTGTATGGGCGAGCAGGATTGATGGGCTATCTACACTTACCTTAAAGAGCTCGAGATCTCTCTAAATTGATTCTGTCCAACGGGTTGATTGGAAGAACTTCTTTGGAATGTGCCAACGGTAATGAAGGCATGAAGAAGTATATAAGAGAGACGCTCAAGTTGTTGAAGGGTGGAAGATAGAAGAATTTCAAAGTCTGAATCTCCTTTGTTATTTCATGCGGGAGAGTGGATGTAGGCTTGGTCTAAGCTGAACCACTATAAATCTGGAGTCTTGATTTTCTATCCCTAATCATTTTATCTTTCATTACTTTTATTTGCTGCGATTGTTGTTTTTAATGCATTAATCTCTTATTCGGATTAAATTGTTAAAATCGCTTTAGTCACCTATTCACCCCCCTCTAGGTGCTAATTCTAGTCCTAACAACAATGTCTAGTAATTGAGACATGGCGAATGAGATGACGTCTATTCATGGCAAAACTTCTAGCTTTAGATAGTTTGATAGCGGCGAGTCTAGTGGTGGCGTTGGCTTCTTAGAATGACACACGAAATATTGAGAATCAATGGGGAAGCAACAAGCGACTGATGTAGCTGACTTGCGAAATAGTAACTAAGCGACATGACCTATACATTTGGTGTTGTTGCATCAAGCAACCTATATTGTGCTTGAGCAAATAGTTACTAAGCAATGCGGCCTTTAGTTACAAAGCAATGCGGCCTTTGCTGTTGGCATCGAAAGAAAAGCCACCACTTGGAAAAAAGGCCTGACTGGGTATCATGGCCGGCATAGTTGGCATCGAAACATGACCATCATGGAATGGGCTTGACTAAGTACTTTCTCATATGAGACTTATGTACATAGAGTGAACAGTGTTGAATGATGGGGATATTGCTACGAGGTGTATGGAGTGCACCAGATGCAATGTGCGCTTGGTGCACTAGGGTTGCCTTAGAAAAGGAGGAGGCTATGATACCAAGTTGCACATAATAATGTGGAAGAGAAAATTGAGGAATTTGTATATATTTTGATATATTATAATGAAATATATTAGCTTATTTGTAGGTTTCATAAAATGAGTTATTAAGATAACATATCAATCAAATATGCACAATCAAATAGAAATATTCTTATAGTGTTGAGAGATATAACAAACTATTAGAATTATCCTAAATATCTCTAACATACAAATAGCCTCAATTTGCCATTGGAATAAAAAGATATCACGTCTTTTTAGATGAATAGTTTAATAAAGACGTCTTTAGTGAAACAAGTGAATTTTTTTCTTATTCATGGTCCTTTTCATAATTCGAGGCATGATCTTTTGGACGCATTAGGAAACGGGTCAATCAGGCTCCAAACAAGAGAGAAATCGAGAGTCAAAATTTTGGTAAAATTAGATCGTAAAAGGACGAAATAGGAATAAAACAAATAGAAATGACAAGAAAAAGAGAAAAAGTTATCAAAAATCCGAAATTATGTCAACTATCACATATTTACCCCAAACTATATTTATGACACTAAAAACCATAAACTTTTACCTATATAATATATTTCCTTTAGCTAATCAAGCACTTGCTCCCGATCTTTAGAAAACATTTATGTTGTTGTCAATGAGTTCATTTCATCCGTATTTAGAACCCAATCATCCAGTTCTTTTGCTTTCTATGTGCGAAATGTCTACCCTTATCGGAGCACTAAGGACTGCAATCATCAGTGAAAATCATTGATCATCCGAGGAACGATACTTTTCTTTATCAAGTCGACCATTCAAAGGAGCAATTTTTTATCGAAACAATTTACCGTTGGCTTAAAAATCAAGGATGACATTGAGCCACGAGCACAGTAAGGGCTACCGAACATTGCATCCACAGACGTACGTATGGAGCTGTTATTACATTTTACGAACTCGAACGGCTTAATTCTGGACTTGGAAACACGTGCATCATGCGGTGGTTGTCGTTGGTCTGAATTGCGGGTGGGGATGGTACGAAGCGGTCCTGGTCCACACAGATTGAAATAGGAGAGATTTGATCCGTTGAAGGGGAGGTCGGCGAGCCAAGCGACATAATGTTGGAAGTTGACATGGGAAAATGATTTCTCGTGAGGGTCAATCCACAAGCGAAGAAAACGGCGTGTAATGGCTTCACCATAAGTGTAAAACATGGGTTTGACCCAGTCAAAAAGAAAAAGGAAGAAGCAGCCGCAGAGAGAGAGAGAGAGAGGGATCGAGAGTTTTCGGGAGAGGGGGAAAAGAGAAGAGAAGAGAGAGAGAGAGAGAGAGAGAGAGAGGAAGAAAATAAAGAAAGAAAAAGAAAACAGAAAAAGGGGAAAAGATAAAAAGGGAAAGCAAGCCCACGTTCGGGCAGAGAGAAAAGAAAAGGAGAAGAAGAAGAAGAAAGAAGAAGAAGAAGAAGAAGAAGAGAAAGGAGAAGAAAGGAAAGGGTTTTGGCACGTGCACGCCACGGATGCCTCGCCAAGCCGACTCGACTCCATAACACGGCACCCGGTAAGAGATTAGGCCCCTCGTTTGTCCGATTGAAGTAATTTTTGGGTTTAGGGCTCAAATTCGAAATTGTTGGAAAATCAAGTGGCGAAGTCCGATTTTGGAGTCGTTGAGCCGCGCATTTTCATAGGAATGACAGTTTAGGGTGTTGTGAAGCCGTGGGATTTTACGGATCGTGATTTGAGCTTGTGGTTTGTCCGAACAAAATTTCAAAGTTTCCCGCGCAGTGAACAGTAGCGACCAGCAGCTTCGGGCTTGTATTTTGTTACTTTTCGGCTTGATTTTGAGACGGTGAAGTTGGGATTCTAGTAATATGTATCAAGGGCTCTCTATGGACTATAAATTCGTTTGGATCGGGGTTCGGAGGAGGAAGTTAGGGGCGTGATCAAGTTTTGCGTTTAACTCCGTGTTGCGTTTTGTTAGCGCGTAGAAGTCCCTTTGTTAGAGTTAAGGCATAAGTTAGTAATTTTGTAGTTAAGACAAGAGTTTTATTAGATTTTAACATTATTCCTCGGTTATTTGATAGGGCCTTGAGTTCGACGATACGAGTATCGTTCGTCGTTTGGTCTTAGATTTACGAGGTGAGTGGTACTATATCTTCTTTGGTTTTATAAAATCATGTCTTGAAATATATATATATATGTATATATATTGAATCGAGAAGAGCATTTTTATTGCATAAAGGTCGGATCGAGCATTTACTACCCTTTGGTTGATTATGAGTATTTGAAAAGCGTATTATATAAAGTTTGTGGAGAAATATATATGAAATTGCTTTGCGACCGATTGATAGAAAGGTTTATGATGATTTGAGAAATGGATGATGGGCTATGCTTCAAAAGGTTATTTGCTTGATTTACGATATTGATTTATGGATTGAATTTCTGGTATTGGATAATGATTATTTATGCTCAATATGACGACCGTGAACCCAATGAGGGGTTTTTGGGGTATGCATACCAGTTTAGGATATCCTTCAGGCCCAGCCATCGGCTTTGTAGGTGGAGACCTTGCCAAGGGGAAAAGCTTGGTCGCCTTGTCACAAGGCGTTGTGTCGTGACCATGGTGGAATATTGAGCAATAGATTAATCAATGGATGGACCATTGATATGTGATATTGATGAAGAGATTATTCAATGGACTTGACCATTGATACTTGACTTTTGATGATGATTTAAATGAGTTTTCTATATTAGTATAAAGCCTTGATGAGATCAAATAACTCTTTTATGATTTTATATGTATTTTATATATTGAGTTGGCGTTATGAAGTTTGGTATTGCTTTGTATACATGCATAGTGGTTGTTCGATCCGCTTAGAAGATATGTACTACTCACCGAGCCGTTGTTGCTCATTCCACTCCTCCTTTAATCTTTTCGGGTTCCTCGGTTAGTGGCGAGTAGAGCGAGTGCGCCGTCGGTGGGAAACTTTTTGGGGAGTTCCATTTTGGGTATGGCCTAAGGAAGTGGTGTTTGGTTTGTCTGAGTTCTATTTGTATATTTCTTTTTGGTGGATTATAGAAACTCTGATGTTGCAACCAATCTGTTGGTCTATCCGATATGTATATATATGGTTTGATATATATATAAGTTGATATCGGAGTTGTTGGTTGTGTTTGTTTGGCTGCGTCCTTTGTGTGGAAGGACGGCCGTGTCATCCCTATTCTTTGTAGTTTTGGGGTGTGACATCTTTTGGTATTATAGCCTAAGTTTTGATCTTTTTGGATGTTGTTATGGGACGTTGTGAGGTTGTGTGATAGATTTTATTTTTGCGTTAGTCTTTTAGATTCTAAGGTGTAGTTTTATTCTTGGTTTTAGGTGATCATGCGTTCCGACTCCGAGACTCTTGCCTCGCTTCGTAGGAGCAGCAAAGGCAAGCGAGTCGCTACCCCTGATGCTAGAGACATGCCTCAAGCTTCTCGAGGTGCGTCGTTGAGAAGGAGACTTGAGGACCGCTTTGATAGGAGTCCTGACTTGCGCGAAGTCAGAGAAGATGATCAAGAGCCAACCCGTTCAACTGAATTTGAGTAAGCAATGATCCATTGGTATCGCCATGCAAAAGAATTAACTTGGAGATGGAGCGACGGCTCGGCACTTTTGCTCAATTTAGAAAGGCGAAACCACCCACTTTTGATGGGAAAGCTGATCCTCTCGCGGGCCGAGCGTTGGATTAAAAAGATTGATGGGATCTTTGAAGCAAGAGGTTCCCGAGGAGCGAAAAGTTAAATTTGCCACCCAATACCTAGAAGGTGAAGCAGAATTTTGGTGGGATGGAATGAAGCCAAGTCTTGGAGGTAGGGATGTTATTATATCCTGGGAGGACTTTAAAAAGGCGTTCAATGCTCAATTCTTCCCAAAGGCATTTCAGGCAAAGATGAAGGGTGATTTTATACATATATCTCAGGGTGACTCCACAGTTTTAGAGTATTCAGTCCGCTTTAACCAGTTGAGTAGATTTGCGGAGCACTTGGTAGCAAATGAGGAAGAAAAGGCCGACCATTTCCTAGGAGGACTCCAACCTGAAATTAATTCTGCACTTGCACCTTTGATGTTAACAACTTATAAGGATGTGCTAGAGCGAGCAATCAAGGTGGAACAAAGCATTCGAAGCACGGCACACAAGGAGCGCCTCAACCCAAACGGTTTAAGCCCACAAATGTACAAGGTAGCCATACTAGTGGTAGTGGAAGGCGAAGAGGTTTTAGTCGGCCGGGGCGGTTCATAAATCCGAGTAACCGGGGCCCCCGCAATACATGTGGAAGTTATCATCGCGGTGAGTGTCATCGGAAAACCGGAGTATGCTTCTTATGTGGGAAAGCGGGACACATGCGGCGAGATTGTCCTACGCAAAGGAATCCCCTATTGACAATAGATCCTGTTATCTATGTGGGCGACAAGGGCACTTATCACACCATTGTTCCATGCGGAGGAATACCCCTTTGGTTGGTAGGCCCCAAGAGAACCAACAAAGACAAGGTACAAATGGGAAAGTTTTCGTGATGTCGAAGGAGGATGCGGCAGCATCTAACACGCTTGTTGCGGTAATATTTTTATTGCCTCACAATGTGCTTATGCGTTATTTGATCCCGGTGCTACGCACTCCTTTATTTCAACTGAATTTGCAAAGAAGCTTGATGTGTTGCCGACCCTCTTGAATGTGAATTGCGTGTTGATACTCCTACGGCGATTTCTTAGTTGCTCATCATGTGTTCAAGAGATGTGTGATTCAGATTAATAATGTTGAAATGCCTGTGGATTTAGTGGAGTTAAATATTCGAGATTTCGATGTTATTATAGGGATGGATTGGTTATCTACCTATCGTGCTACTGTTGATTGTTTTTCAAAGAAAGTGATATTTAGACTTCCGAATCAACCCGAATTCTCTTTTTCGGGAAGTTGTCAAAACACTTTTCCAAGGTTGATCTCGGCCTTGCAAGCGAGGAAACTTTTGAGAAATGGTTGTTGTGGTTATTTAGCTTGTGTAAAAGACATAAGTAAGGCTGTAGTGAAGTTGGAAGATGTTCCTGTTGTTAGAGAGTTTCCAAGTGTGTTTCCCGAGGATCTACCGAGGCTTGCCTCTTGATAGAGAAATCGAGTTTTGTATTGAATTGATGCCCGGCACAGCACCAATCTCTAAGGCACCATATCGAATGGCACCCACTGAATTGAAAGAATTGAAAACGCAGCTACAAGAGCTTTTGGATAAGGGTTTCATTAGACCCAGTGTTTCGCCTTGGGGAGCTCCTGTTCTATTTGTGAAAAAGAAGGATGGTAGTATGCGGCTTTGCATAGATTACCGAGAGCTGAACAAGGTAACGGTCAAAAACAAATATCCTTTGCCCCGGATTGATGATTTATTTGATCAACTTCAGGGGAGCTCAAGTATTTTCCAAGATTGACCTTCGTTAAGGTATCATCGGTTGAAGATAAAGATAGATGATGTGCCTAAAACCGCTTTCGAACAAGGTATGGCCATTATGAATTTCTCGTCATGCCTTTTGGATTAACAAATGCGCCCGCTGCCTTCATGGACTTGATGAACGAGTGTTCGGGGAATATCTAGACAAATTTATTGTGGTGTTCATTGATGACATCTTAGTGTATTCGAAGAGTTTAGAAGAACACGAACAACACTTGAGGTTTGTCTTGCGACTTTGCATGAAAAGAAGTTGTATGCCAAATTTAGTAAGTGTGATTTTTGGCTTGATCATATAGAATTCTTGGGTCATGTGATCTCGAAGGATGGCATATTAGTGGATCCAAAGAAGGTTGAAGCAATTGTTAAGTGGAATCGCCCAACTAATGTTACGAAGTAAGAAGTTTTCTTGGGCTAGCCGGCTACTATAGGCGATTTGTAGAGGGATTCTCAAAGATTGCTGGTCCACTTACCCGACTAACTCGAAGAAAGTTAAATTTGAATGGTCGACCAATGTGAACGCAGTTTTCAAGAGTTGAAGAGACGGCTAGTTTCGGCTCCTATTCTAACTCTACCTTCGGAAGTGGCGGCTTCGTAATCTACTGTGATGCATCCAAAGAAGGTTTGGGTTGTGTTCTTATGCAAAATAGCAAAGTTATTGCCTACGCTTCTAGACAATTGAAATTACATGAGAAGAACTACCCCACTCATGATTTGGAGTTAGCGGCGGTTGTATTTGCCTTGAAGATATGGCGGCACTATTTGTATGGTGAAAAATGTGAAGTCTTTACCGATCACAAGAGTCTAAAGTATATTTTTACTCAAAAAGAACTGAACATGAGGCAAAGAAGATGGCTAGAACTTTTGAAAGATTATGACTTGTCCATTAATTACCATCCGGGTAAGGCTAATGTGGTAGCGGATGCTTTGAGTCGTAAATCTTTTGGAAATATGGCAACTTTGCTCACTTCTCAGAAACCCATTCTTGAAGATATGAGGAAGTTAGACTTGGATGTATTGGTACATCAGCTTGGTGCTCAGTTAGCTAACCTTCAAGTACAACCTATGTTGATTGACAGAATTAAGGTTAAACATAATGAAGATCCACAGTTACAAAAATTTAGAGAAGGTGTAGAAGATGGAAGACAAGCGGATTTTAGTTTACATGTAGATGGATCCTTGAGGTTTCGTGGGCGACTGTGTGTTCCTGAGGACTCAAAGTTGAAAAAGGAGATCCTACAAGAAGCTCACAGCACTAGATTTTCAATTCATCCGGGAAGCACTAAAATGTATAAGGACTTGAGAGAAAACTTTTGGTGGATCAACATGAAAAAGGATATTACAAAATTTGTCGATCAATGTTTAGTTTGCCAGCAAGTGAAAATTGAGCATCGAAAACCAGGTGGACAGTTGCAACCTCTAGAGATACCTAAATGGAAGTGGGAGCATATTGCTATGGACTTTGTAGTTGGTCTACCGAGGACGCCAAGTGGTAAGAATGCTATATGGGTGATTGTTGATCGATTGACTAAGTCTGCTCACTTTTTGTCATATCGATTTGGCCTTTCAATGGAAGATATGGCAAAGCGATATGTTAATGAAATAGTGAAGCTTCATGGAGTTCCAAGTAAGCATTGTTTCGATAGGGATCCTAGGTTTGTATCTAACTTTTGGAAGAGTTTGCAAGGAGCATTGGGCACTAAACTCAACTTGAGTACAGCTTTTCATCCACAAACGAGATGGACAATCGAGAGAACGATCCGACATTAGAGGATATGTTGAGATCATGCATCATTGACTTCGGCGGTTCTTGGGATGAACATCTACATTTGGTAGAATTTTCGTACAACAACAGTTATCACTCCAAAGCATTAAGATGGCACCCTTTGAAGCTTTATATGGTCGAAAATGCAGAAGTCCTATTTGTTGGGATGACGTTGGTGAGAAAAGACTAACGGCCCCGAGTTCATTCAACGGTCGAAGAGAAAGTTAGGCTGGTTCGAGAACGTCTCAGAACGGCTCAAAGTCGTCAGAAAAGTTATGCGGATCTGAAAAGACGCAAGTTAGAATTTAATGTGGGGGATCACGTATTCTTAAAAGTTTCTCCTACGAAGGGTGTAATGAGATTCGACACACGTGGGAAGTTAAGTCCAAGATACGTGGGACCATTCTTGATCTTAGAGAAAATTGGTGAAGTCGCTTATAAATTGGCTTTGCCACCGGCGCTATCGTGTCCATAATGTGTTCCATGTTTCTTTGTTGCGGAAATATGTGCCAAATCCTGAACATGTGCTAGACTTTACTCCATTGAGATTACGGGAGAACTTGACATATGAGGAACAGCCTATTCGCATTGTCGATAAGAAGGATCAGGTGTTGCGGCAACGAACTATTTCTTATGTGAAAATACAATGGCAAAACCACACCGAAAGAGAGGCTACTTGGGAACTCGAGGAGGAGGCAAGACACAAATACCCTCACTTGTTTCATGATTGAAGTACATGCAAATTTCGAGGATGAAATTTTTTAAGGAGGGGAGAATGTAAAACATGGGTTTGACCCAGTCAAAAGAAAAAGGAAGAAGCAGCCGCAGAGAGAGAGAGAGGGGATCGAGAGTTTTCGGGAGAGGGGGAAAAGAGAAGAGAAGAGAGAGAGAGAGAGAGAGAGAGAAAGAAAATAAAGAAAGAAAAAGAAAACAGAAAAAGGGGAAAAGATAAAAAGGGAAAGCAAGCCCACGTTCGGGCAGAGAGAAAAGAAAAGGAGAAGAAGAAGAAGAAGAAGAAGAAGAAGAAGAGAAAGGAGAAGAAAGGAAAGGGTTTTGGCACGTGCACGCCACGGATGCCTCGCCAAGCCGACTCGACTCCATAACACGGCACCCGGTAAGAGATTAGGCCCCTCGTTTGTCCGATTGAAGTAATTTTTGGGTTTAGGGCTCAAATTCGAAATTGTTGGAAAATCAAGTGGCGAAGTCCGATTTTGGAGTCGTTGAGCCGCGCATTTTCATAGGAATGACAGTTTAGGGTGTTGTGAAGCCATGGGATTTTACGGATCGTGATTTGAGCTTGTGGTTTGTCCGGAACAAAATTTCAAAGTTTCCCGCGCGCAGTGAACAGTAGCGACCAGCAGCTTCGGGCTTGTATTTTGTTACTTTTCGGCTTGATTTTGAGACGGTGAAGTTGGGATTCTAGTAATATGTATCAAGGGCTCTCTATGGACTATAAATTCGTTTGGATCGGGGTTCGGAGGAGGAAGTTAGGGCGTGATCAAGTTTTGCGTTTAACTCCGTGTTGCGTTTTGTTAGCGCGTAGAAGTCCCTTTGTTAGAGTTAAGGCATAAGTTAGTAATTTTGTAGTTAAGACAAGAGTTTTATTAGATTTTAACATTATTCCTCGGTTATTTGATAGGGCCTTGAGTTCGACGATACGAGTATCGTTCGTCGTTTGGTCTTAGACGACGAGGTGAGTGGTACTATATCTTCTTTGGTTTTATAAAATCATGTCTTGAAATATATATATATGTATATATATTGAATCGAGAAGAGCATTTTTATTGCATAAAGGTCGGATCGAGCATTTACTACCCTTTGGTTGATTATGAGTATTTGAAAAGCGTATTATATAAAGTTTGTGGAGAAATATATATGAAATTGCTTTGCGACCGATTGATAGAAAGGTTTATGATGATTTGAGAAATGGATGATGGGCTATGCTTCAAAAGGTTATTTGCTTGATTTACGATATTGATTTATGGATTGAATTTCTGGTATTGGATAATGATTATTTATGCTCAATATGACTTTGTGAACCCAATGAGGGTTTTTGGGGTATGCATACCAGGTTTTAGGATATCCTTCTGGGCCCAGCCATCGGCTTTGTAGGTGGAGACCTTGCCAAGGGGAAAAGCTTGGTCGCCTTGTCACAAGGCGTTGTGTCGTGACCATGGTGGAATATTGAGCAATAGATTAATCAATGGATGGACCATTGATATGTGATATTGATGAAGAGATTATTCAATGGACTTGACCATTGATACTTGACTTTTGATGATGATTTAAATGAGTTTTCTATATTAGTATAAAGCCTTGATGAGATCAAATAACTCTTTTATGATTTTATATGTATTTTATATATTGAGTTGGCGTTATGAAGTTTGGTATTGCTTTGTATACATGCATAGTGGTTGTTCGATCTGCTTAGAAGATATGTACTACTCACTGAGCTGTTGTTGCTCATTCCACTCCTCCTTTAATCTTTTCGGGTTCCTCGGTTAGTGGCGAGTAGAGCGAGTGCGCCGTCGGTGGGAAACTTTTGGGGAGTTCCATTTTGGGTATGGCCTAAGGAAGTGGTGTTTGTTTGGTTTGTCTCGAGTTCTATTTGTATATTTCTTTTTGGTGGATTATAGAAACTCGATGTTGCAACCAATCTGTTGGTCTATCCGATATGTATATATATGGTTTGATATATATATAAGTTGATATCAGGTTGTTGGTTGTGTTTGAGGCTGCGTCCTTTGTGTGGAAGGACGGCCGTGTCATCCCTATTCTTTGTAGTTTTGGGGTGTGACAATAAGTCTTGAACTTTCCGAAATCATGCTTAGGCCCCATTTTTAAAAAAAAAAAAAGTTTTACGTATTCATCCATATATCTTGGTCCCACCAGAATTTTTCAATTTCTTTGCGTTCTAAAGTTCGATGAAGTGTTATTAGGAGCTCCTGGCATTAAAGTCTTCTGACTTTAGGAGTCATGTCTTCCGACGACCATGCTTCTAAATGTGAAATATGAGGAATAGGGAGTAATTATTTACAAGTTTGGGAAGTAATGCTCGGTATAGATTAAAATTTACGATTAGGTTCATCTCTATTTTTGTAACATTGAAATTGGAAATTCATATATTGTGAGACATTCGTTAAAAAAATTCATGAGATATTGTACTATTTAAAATATTATTAAATTGACCATACTTTTCCCACATTTAAAACAAAAAAACCAGTAACAGAAGAATTTGTTGGACTTTGGACTGAGTTGTGTCCGTTGCCGACGGGCTGACCCGAACCCGGCTCATGTAATTCAAATAGTTCCCTGCAGGGAACGGCTATTGGAAGAAAAAAAAACTTATTTAAAAGCAGTAGCACTCGATCTGGATGTGTTCAACTAGAATGAATGAGAAGGCCACTTTTCTTCTTATCCGTGCTTGGATATAAGAAGGCCGACAGCGTGAAATAGACAAAACCGGCCCCCATTAAATCATCAACGGCAAAAACGCATGCTGTTCTCGCGATTGCGTCTTCGACCGATGACACGAGCAGCACGTTGGCGAAACAAAAAAATTGATCATGGGATGCAACGGGAGGCACAATTTCTTTTTTTTTTTTTTTTGGTCGGTCATACTTTAATCCTACTCTAACACTCACTCTCAAATTTTTGTCATGCCTCATTGCAGGGCGTGAGAGTCGAAACCCACTCCTAAAATGAAACCGTCTCCACCCCAATCCCCCCTGAAAATGTGGGGATTTGAACCCCACCTCCCCCTTCCAAGTAGGAAGGGTGGCCACTGGGGCGAACCCCCAGTGGTTAACGGGAGGCACAATTTCGCTAGCAATGAAATCTGACAAAAACCGAGGACTTTGGCACATACGGTTTGGAAATAAATACTACTTCAAGAGATAAATATAATACGTGGCTGACACGATATAGGATTAAGAAACTTAGGACGCGCATAACAACGTTTCTATTTCTCTATTTCTCTGTTTCTCTATTCCCCGGAACAGGTTTGGAACAGAAATC
This sequence comes from Eucalyptus cloeziana, assembly GCA_014182715.1. NCBI lineage: Eukaryota > Viridiplantae > Streptophyta > Magnoliopsida > Myrtales > Myrtaceae > Eucalyptus > Eucalyptus cloeziana. Next base: position 18,217,409 of record CM024637.1, read on the forward strand.
CATTTGGTAACGCAATTTCATTTTTCTATTTTTGGAACAAATTTATATTCCGAAATAGATTTATAATAGAAATCGAAGTTAAAATTTGTAACTTTTTTATTTCTGGAACAAAAATTAGAAATCAAAACTTTATTCATCGTTCATTCTCGTCATCACCCGTCGCCCACTCGTCGCCCGCCACCGGCCCCGGCAAACAGCCGCTCGCCACCGACTGCCGGCCACCGAACACCAGCCGTCAGCCACCTAACTCCAACCGCTCGCCACCGACCGCCGGCTATCAGATGTTGGACACCCGTTGGTCGTTGGCCGCTCATCACCAACCACTGAACACCGAAGGCCCACTGCTAACCACCAAACGTCCCCCGCCAACTGCCCGTCGATCACTACCGGCTGTCAGATGTTGACCGTCAGACTTCGGCCGTTGGCCACCTGCTGCCAACCGTCGGTTGCCAACTGCCGAACTCCGACCGTTGGCCCCCCGCCACCGACCACCGAACTCCGGCTTGGCCACCCACCGCCGGCAACCGAACTCCGATCGTTGGCCACTCACCACTAGCCACCGGACTTCGGCCGTGGGCCACCTGCTGCTAGCCACCGATCGTCGGACTTCGGCCGTTGGCCGCTGGACGCCGAACTCCAACCACCCGCCGATCACCAAACGTCGGATGCCGATCACCGAACGTTAGACTCCGGCCACTAAATGCCGGCCGTAGCTACTCTTAGAAATAAAAATTTTATTCTCTTATCAAACGAATTTTTAGTCTAAAAATAAAAATTTCAAACCGTTATCAAATTCGTTTTTTTATTGAGTATGGAATAGAAATTGATATCGCGCCCTTACAAAGAGAGAGATTTCATTTTCATTTCTAAAACTATCGTTCCTCAGTCTTTTATGACAAGCTGCAAAAAGCAGCTATACGTTACATCAAATCATATACATAAATGCGCCGCAGACCGAGATTCAGGTTGAGAAGCCTTGATTGATTTCAATGAACGAAAGCTGCGATCACTGACGTGAGAGGCGGACAGGGAGGCCTTTCTGCGGGGCGGGCATCATGTCCCCGATGATATTCTCTTTCGGATCCACCAGTTCCCACTTGAACCTCTTGCCCACATTATGGACGAATGCGAGGATCGCCAAGCGTGCATACTCTTTGCCTGTACGGAAAAATTCGGATAAAGGTCAATCGCTTTCCAAGAATATAATGATATCACGAACAAAGATGTCGATCTCGAGATTTTATGAGCGTGAGATCTGATGCGAGGCGCATGTATGCGCAGTACAAAATGCTTTCCGCCTTCTGTACCTGGACACATTCTTGGCCCACCCCCAAAGGGAACGAATGTGGACGGAGGGAAGGTGTCGCCGTTGTCATGTCTCGACGGGTCAAACTTCTCCGGCTCCGGGAAGTATTCTGGGTTTTTGTTTGTCGTGCTAACAGTCCAATAGACCTAACGGAGAGGATCAAATTGATGAATCACAATCTTTTAGGAGGTACATACATTAAGAACAGGTACATAAAGAGACGTGATGGGGGTAATATGACTGAAGATTCATACGGTCTTTGGCACTAATTTTGACGCATTAGGCGTGAGCTAGACCTGATCGATTAAAGTGTCCTTCTGCCAAGGCCATGCGCAGGCTAAGACAGATTAATAAATTGTCTTATATAAATTGAGAAGATCGAGCGACAAAAGGCGGGCGAATGTGGTTGAACGAGGAATATGCCTGCCCAGCAGCCAACCCATGTCACCCTTCGGACCGACTCGGAGTGGGCGGCTCGATCATGCGTCGCACCTCTAGAGTCAAGTCAAATTACTTAAGTTGCCAGAATCGAAATTATGTAAAAATTGAAGGAATAATCTTTTTGTGCCGCTCGATCTCAAAGAGGATTCGCAAGATAAAAATTTGAATTTTACATACCTTCCATCCCTTTGGAATGGTGTAACCAGCGTAGGTGAAATCGGTGAGGGCCTCTCTAAAGGTTCCCTGGAGAGGTGGGGTGAGCCTCATGACCTCATTCAGCACCTTCCATGAATATTTCATCTTGTTGATGTCATCCCACTCCAGAAACTCCCCAGGTTTCTTTGATGCCGCAACCTCCAATTGCTCTATATTTCAAAGGAGGAAAAAAAAAACAAATTTCAAAATTTTAGGGAATTTTCTTTTTCGGCTCGAACTAAAAACACGAATAGAAATATCCGAGGAAAAAGGGGAAAAAATTTATTTTGCATAGTCTATGCGAAATTCAAGCTATATATCGGATTGGGCGCATGATTCCGAAGGCTATTTTTTGGAAAAGGAAGGACAATAAAAGGAAAGGAAAGGAATCGATGGGTTGAAGTACTTACCATCCAGCACCTTCTTGTAGATGTCGGCCTCTCTCCGACATACTTCATGAAGAAGGTCATGGCAGTGGCTACGGTGTTGTAACCAGCGGTCAAAACCCCCATTATCTTGTCGGCGATCTCAGCCTCCGGCATGTGTTTCCCGGAGGGATCGCTGGCCACGATCATGTGCGACAATATGTCCTGCATCGGTGTGCCGGTCGAGATGGCGGCCTTCTTGTCTCTGATCACCGCCCTCAGCTCCTTCCTGATCGCCGCCGCGGCCTTGTTGGCCTTGTAGAAGATGGTACCCGGAATATTGAGGGTGATCGAGTGCTGACCGAGCGTTATGTCGTCGAAACAGTCCACGAGCCGCGCGATCCGCTCCGGCTCGTCGGTGCCGATGAAAAACCGGCATGCCAGGGTGAGCGTCAACGACTTGGCTAGAGGGTAGACCCGGACTTCCCTTTTGCCTTCCCACTCGCTTTGCATTTGTCGTTTCGTGATGGAGTCCATATTCCCCAAGTACCTCACTAGAGCTTCAGGCTTGAGAAACCCAGGCGAGCGGAGGACCTTCTCCTCGTGTTTGGCGGGCGGGGCCACCTTCTTGTAGGACCGGAAGAGCATTTGCATCGAGCGGGGCCGGAAGGCGGTGAAGTACCTCTGCTCGTTGGAGAAGAGGAACTTATGCCCGCTCGGACCGCAGATGACCGCGGTGTCTTCTCCGAGGATTCGGGTCTTGAAGATGTCAGAAGAGTACTTCGCCATCCTATCGAAGACGAACTTGTCCGGCTTGCCGAACAGGAACTCGACGGTCTCGCCTATGATCGGCCATCCGAAGCTACCGGGCGGGAGGTTCTTGCCGCCGCGTTTGCCGTGCCTCGCTGCGAAGACGACCGATGCGAGGGCGAGAGCTATAGCGACCGATGCGAGGGCGACGAAGAAGGTCTCCATGGCTGCTGGTATTAGGCTCGGTGACGCTGGGGCTATGTGGGAGAAACGGAGATGAGCGGGAAAGGTCGAGGGACTCCGGTTAATATAAAGGAGAAGGCGATATTTCACATCATAAAAGCCTACCCTCTTTGAATTGATCACATCTTCTTCTCGTCTTTTCCATCTCTCTCTCTCTCTCTCTCGATGCCTACTTTTGTACTGTGTATCAGCTGAGCATACAGAAACTGGACAGTACGCATCTGCCATTACTGAAAACAGCCTGCAGGCGGAACCCGAGAATATAAATAATTATGTTTAATATTATGAAAAAATTTCAAATTAATATATTTTAAATTACTTTATAAATTACAAAAAATTATAAATCAGTATATTTATGGTAAGTTTACTTCAAATTACTTTTTAAGTTATCCAAAACCTCAAACTTCTATACTCATAACATATTTACCTTTCCTTAATTTTCATCGGATTTTACCGTGACATTATTGAATTGGATAACAAATGGCCAATTCACCTAGAAATTCATATCAATTTAGAGTAAAATTACAATAGATGAATCAATTCAGGATTTTTAGTGACTTAACTATTAGTTTTTGGTAAATTTGTTATAGATTTGTAAATTTCAGATTTTGTTATGGTATTAATCCCAATAATAAAAGCTCCAATGTGTAGTTATCACTCAAGACAATCGGCATGTAACAAACATCAGCACATGCGTCACGTTACTAAACAATGTATAGTAATCCAATCAAGACATTATTTTATTTCACCAAGGTGTGAATTGCTAACCATCCTCTTTTTTCGTTTTAAGCCATCTAGAATCTGTAGCCAAATCGTAGAACATTGTGCGAAATTAGTGGGAGAAATATAGAACGCGGCTTGTTCAAGAAATTATTTAATATGCCACAATCTATGCATATTTGTTCTCATTTTTGTTCTTGTGTAACACGGGCTTTGAACTCTTAATTTAAATGGGAGATGCTTTGATTTAAATACGGAATCCGTTGAATCGAAATAAAGATTCTAAATGGCAACCTCTATTGAAAATTGTCATGTATAAGAAGTTGGAGAGAAACAATGAGCATAATGATATCGATTACAATTCTCCGAAGATTTTTCAAATTAAGAAAAATCTTATGACTGTTACGTTTCACACATTGAATTATGAAAAGTCAATCTATTTCCTTTCCCTCTTTTTTATGCTTTTTCGAAGTTTCAAATATAAATGTTATTGTTGGAGGTGTATTTAGGATATTCTATGATTTTGTGATTCCGTATATTTTTCTTTATTTATCCTTATTTTTTACTTTAGATAGCCATTATGTAAAGCTTAATAAATAGGCACATGTACTATTCATTAGAAAATGAACATAATATTATTTTTCTTTCATTCACAAATCTCAACTTGATATTAGAGCCATTGTTACTCGAGCTGCGCCCATTGAATCTCCTACAAGGTGGTTGCCACAACGCTAGTCACACCAACCACGTCTCTATTGATTTTCCGTCAAGACTGAAGCTTTGAGTTGTTATTTGGCATAAATCTGTTGTTCATTTCAAAAAAAGGTCATGACCATCAAACATAACAATAATATGACATAACATGGAATTGATGTAATATGACGAGTCATTTAATCAATTTGCGACTATAGTCAAACGTTCTAACAAGGTCAAAACAAAATCATCGTTTCATTTCAAAATCATGAAATGAATAATTGCATGTATAAGGGCATAGCTCATGAGTGTGAATTGCGATGTTTACCAACTTTTGACTTTCAATCGCATATCTATAAGCCATCTTAAGCTCAAATCCAATCCCTTTTGATATGACCTGTGAGTTGGCTCACAAATAAATGGGTACTCTAGTGCAACACTCTAATATATTCACTACTTTATAATCCCTTCAAACTGCGTAGTTTATATATCAACAATAGGATCATTCACTATTTTGTATTTCTATCATAGCCGATATCATAACCGCCTAATTCCAAATCTAAATAGTCATTATGATGGCAAACCAAATGCCAAACATAACAATACTATGACATGATATCGCAATGAGTCAAACAATCTAACAAGTCAAAACAAAATCATCGTTTCATTTCAAAATCATGAAATGAATAATTGCATGCACAAGGACATAGCTTGTGAGTGTGAATTGCAATGTTTACCAACTTTTGACTTCGCATATCTATAAGTCATCCTAAGCTCAAGTCAAATCCCCTTTTGATATGACATGTGGGTTGGCTCATAGATAAATGGGTACTCTAATGCAACATTCTAATATATCCACTGTTTTATAATCTCTTCAAAATGCGTAGTTTATATATCGGCAATAGGATCATTCACTATTTTTGTATTTCTATCATAGCCGATATCATAACCACCTAAAAGTCAGTATGATGGCAAACCAGATGCCAAACATAACAATAATATGACATGACATGGCAATGATGTAATATGACGAGTCATTTAATCAATTTGCGACTATACTAAAAAATTCTAATAGGTCAAAACAAAATCATCGTTTCATTTCAAAATCATGAAATGAATAATTGCTTGCACAAAGGCACAGCTCATGAGTGTGAATTGCGATGTTTACCAACTTTTGACTTCGCATATCTATAAGCCATCTTAAGCTCAAGTCCAATCCCCTTTTGATATGACCTGTGGGTTGGCTCACAAATAAATAAGTACTCTAATGCAACACTCTAATATATCCATTGTTTTATAATCCATTCAAACTGCATAGTTTATATATCGGTAATAGGATCATTCACTATTTTTGTATTTCTATCATAGCTGATATCATAACCGCCTAATTTCAAATCTAAATAGTCATTATGATGGCAAACCAGATGCCAAATATAACAATAATATGACATGACATGCCAATGATGTAATATGACAAGTCATTTAATCAATTTGCGACTATACTAAAAAATTCTAATAGGTCAAAACAAAATCATTGTTTCATTTCAAAATCATGAAATGAAGAATTGCTTGCACAAAGGCGCAGCTCATGAGTGTGAATTGCGATGTTTACCAACTTTTGACTTCTAATCGCATATCTATAAGCCATCCTAAGCTCAAATCCAATCCCCTTTTGATATGACCTGTGGGTTGGCTCACAAATAAATAAGTACTCTAATGCAACACTCTAATATATCCATTGTTTTATAATCCATTCAAACTGCATAGTCTATATATCGGTAATAGGATCATTCACTATTTTTGTATTTCTATCATAGCCGATATCATAACCGCCTAATTTCAAATCTAAATAGTCATTATGATGGCAAACCAGATGCCAAATATAACAATAATATGACATGACATGCCAATGATGTAATATGACAAGTCATTTAATCAATTTGCGACTATACTAAAAAAATTCTAATAGGTCAAAACAAAATCATTGTTTCATTTCAAAATCATGAAATGAAGAATTGCTTGCACAAAGGCGCAGCTCATGAGTGTGAATTGCGATGTTTACCAACTTTTGACTTCTAATCGCATATCTATAAGCCATCCTAAGCTCAAATCCAATCCCCTTTTGATATGACCTGTGGGTTGGCTCACAGATAAATGGGTACTCTAATGCAACACTCTAATATATCTACTACTTTATAATCCCTTCAAACTGCATAGTTTATATATCAGCAATAAGATCATGGCTCAGAGGATTACAGCACGTGGCTACGAACCACGGTGTCGAGGGTTTGAATCCCTTATCGCCCACAATCGGCCCGGCTATTTACAACTAGCCAATTAAGAATTCTTAGATGTACTAGTACCTTTATGTCCACGCCCCAATCGTCCCCCCGGAGGAATATGTGCTTCTAAAAGATCTTTTATACCGTGCCCTATTTTTGTATTTCTATTATAGCCGATATTATAACCACCTAATTCCAAATCTAAATAGTCATTATGATGGCAAACCAGATGCCAAACATAACAATAATATGACATGACATGGTAATGATGTAATATGACAAGTCATTTAATCAATTTGTGATTATACTCAAACATTCTAAAAGCTAAAAACAAAATCATCATTTCATTTCAAAATCATGAAATGAATAATTGCATGTATAAGGGCATAGCTCATGAGTGTGAATTGCAATGTTTACCAACTTTTGACTTTCAATCGCATATCTATAAGCCATCCTAAGCTCAAATCCAATATCCTTTTGATATGACCTATGGGTTGGCTCACAGATAAGTGGGTAGTCTAATGCAACACTCTAATGTATCCACTGCTTTATAATCCTTTCGATATCTAGACCCCTAGAATGCCATAACTTGACAGAAAGGAACACTTAAGTGCCATAACTTATGAAAGATACACTTAAGTGCTAAAATTGGAGCAAAATGGATTACTTGAGTGCTAATCTAGCCAAAATCCGACCAAAACACTGACATGTCAATTTTCCGGCGAAGCGAGAGCAAAATGGCGTCGTTTTAGTGCTGACGTGGTAAAAAATTTAATATAAAAATTAATTAAATTAAATTGAAAACTAAATTTATTTAAAAAAATTAAAAATAAAATAAAATGTTAAAAAAATTTAAAAATTTAAAAAATTTTAAAAAAAAAAAAAAGGGAGGCGGCCCGCCGACCCTCCCCACCTTCCGGTGATGGCAGGGGAGGTGGCGGTGGCATCGTTTTGGTGCTGACATGGTAAAAAAATTAATATAAAAATTAATATAATTTAATTTAAAACTAAATTTAATTAAAACATTTTAAAATAAATTTTAAAAATTTACTAAGCTTAAAAAAAAAAAAAAAATTAAAAGGAGACGGCTGAGGGTTGAAATTTTTTGTAAATTTTTAAAATTTTCGTAAATATTTTAATTTTTTTGTAAATTTTTTAATTTTTTTTTGTAAATATTGTAAATGTTTTGTAAATTTTGTAAATTTTTAAATTTTATTTTTTTAAATATTTTAAATAAATTTAGTTTTAAATTTAATTTAATTAATTTTTATATTATATTAAAATTCAAATTATTCCAAAACGACAACATTTTCGCTGATTTAAAGGCTCTATTTTGAGCCAACACCCGAAACAACATCGTTTGGGGTGAATTGAAGCTAACTCAGCTCTCCGACAAGACACATCGGCGATAAATATTAATATTTTAATGTCACGTATGATTTTCGACCAACTTCACCGGAGATGGCACTCAAGTGTCTCACTTTTCTTAAAATGTGGCACTTAAGTGTACCTTTCATAAGTTATGGCACTTAAGTATTCCTTTCTACCAAGTTATGGCACTTGAAATGTTCTTTTGCATAATCCCTTCAAACTGCGTAGTTTATATATCAACAATAGGATCATTCACTATTTTGTAATTCTATCATAGCTGATATCATAATCGCCTAATTCCAAATCTAAATAGTCATTATGATGGCTTGCTAACATGTATAAATTTCTAGATATTTCGTTAACGCAATGACGTATGATATAACTCGAGATCCAATTTCGACATTACAATATCCAATAACATGCATTTTCAAGTAGTCAAACAAAAAGTAGAATAATGTGTCCTAAGCTTTTTAAATTTCGTTTCCCCATTGGGATGGCTTAGGGACATGCATTTTTTGACTATTCAAACGTGTAGCATAATGACATTCTAATGTCATGACCTATAGAAATGACACAACTCGGAGGATTTATGAATGAAGGACCATGGTTGATCCATGAAGAACGGTAGGACCTCGAAGTTTTCAAGTTCTAGGGTTTTCTTGTGTATTCTAAAATATTCCTAGGAGTGGACAATACTATAAATGGACATTCCTTTAAAAAAACGTGAATAGTTGGTAGATTAGGAGATGCAATGTCCATCATTAAATTGAGAAGATATTGAGCATGTACTTGTTAAAGGAGTCTCCTCCCCTCATTTATATTATCTCATCAGTAATAGATTTTTCAGATTGTCTCTTTAAGATCCTTGTGAGTGTGAATGAGTAGGGCTGACTTGGGAAAAATTTCATAAGGCTACATGGGTAAAGGAATGTTAGATCGACCAATCTATGACAAATGGTATTAGAGTAAGTCGTACCCAGATGGGATGGATCCACATTCTGACATGACAATGGCCCCTGGTGAGGAGCACCGAGATGGGAGGGCCACCGAGCAATAAGGTGCCAAGGCAAAGAAGGGCCGCAAGAGCTCAAGTTCGAGGGACGTGGTAGGTGACTTGGAGACCCACATGGCGAAGATGGAGATCGTCGCCACGGACCTCCAAGGAATAGTCGAGGAATTTTCCGTGAGCATCGAAAGAGATGAGACTAGAAAAGGGAAGCTCGAGACTGAGCTGCAGGAGCTCAAACGGCTTAGGTGAACTTTGAGGGAGATGTTAGGCATGTTGACTAATACAACCGAAGAACTCAACCAACGGGATGATGCCTTGGAGGCCTTAGTGGAGGGCATGCGCATACATGGCCGAACTCAAGACGAAACTCGCCTAGTTGGAAGTGGCACGCATAAATGGCGTGTTCACCGTGCAATCCGGTCCACAAGTAAACACCCCTAAGCCCAAGGAATTCAAGGGCTCAAAAGTGCCCAAAGATGCGGACAACGTCCTATGGTGTATGGAGCAATACTGCCAAACAACGGGGATTATCAATGGCACACTATAGGTAAGTGCCGTAGCTATGTACTTGACCGATAACGCATTGTTGTGGTGGTGTCGTAAGTGTGCTGATAGGAATGGTGAACTTATCATAACATGCAAAATGGGAAATGGTTGTTGAAGAATTCCAACGACAACACTATCCCGCCTATGCGGAAGAGGAAGATCAGGTTGAATTTCTTCGCCTGGAACAAAAAGGAGGAATCTGGGAGTACGTTCGGGATTAGTATATCTCTAATCAACTTAATGATTTATGGTAATAGGGGCAAAATTTGAGATGAAAATAAGTGCCTTTGAGGTTGACTAGCATTGAGGCTCGTGCTTAATCCAATCCTCGGATCTAGGGCTCGTCCTTGCCATCGTCATCTCGCTCCCGCTAATGATGGCGGCGAGGATCGTAAATGGAGATAACGTGAAAACAGAGAGAGATTATGATGCGCGCTTGGTGGGAGGGGATGGCTGGAAACGGTGGAGCCCTGAACGAAGACATCAACGGGCAATGGCCAAGGCAATGGTGAGACAAGATGACGGTGGGAGGTGGATGCATGGCTCTCAACCTTAAACATTCATTTACTCATAAATACGTACATACATACCAAGTGTCTAGAGTCCCAAACAAAACATAAGGTGGTGGGTTCGACTTCTCGCCCTTGCACTTCTCCTAACCTTGCTCTCCAATAGTAGGGGTTGGTTCAATTTGCCGACCCTGAGACGGTTTCCTCGCTTGTTTGCTTGAGTTTCGGCTTTAGCAAAATGATAGAAAATGAAAATTAACTCGTAGGGTGTAAGCACCCGAGGGGTTAAGCGCTAGCTTGTGAAAAAGGTGACATATTTTGCATTTTGCGTTCAAATCATTCTGTGTTCCACGTGGAACTTTAGTTGATCCACAAAAAGTAATCTTGTGTACCGCACTTGCTAATTCATAGCGTAGCTTTACTTAATGCACATGTATAAGACAATATAAGTTTATCACTGTAGACTATTCAAGCTAAAAAATTCGAATACCTCACATTATTAAATTTAAAAAAAAAAAAAGATGAAAAAATAACAAATGTACATACACTCCATCACCCTGAGCCAATGCTTGATTATGTGATACATGTCAACATATTATAAAAATTTAACAAAATGTACAAAACTAACAAAATCAGATCTGCTAACTTCTATTGCATACTAGTGATGTTTCTAAGCCCTGTGAAAGTTATCAAATCATGTGATAAGAGGTGTCATAAAGATTTCAACACTGTAGAAACCTATACTACGATAATAGTCGATGCAGGATAAGATTCTCCAGACAAACATACTAATTTGTGTCATTATTTACTTTAGTTATTCGATATTGTCTATATTAAAATATTTAAATAATAACTCACGCTTTCAATTAAGAGTTTAAACTTTTAGAACAATTGGCATTGATTCTACAAAACTTCACTAGCTAGAATTTAGAGTATATATTTTTACTAATATTCCTTATTCAGAGTTATTTTCCTGTTGGGAGACTTACAAGGGTCGCATATAAATATAGGACGACGAAAGTGTTTCTTGAGCCCATATGATGTTGCTTTCTCCTTTTAAAATGGGATATGTTCATTAGAAATTCTAAAACTTGTTGCAAAAGTACAATTAAATCTTAAAATTGATAAAAAGTGTAATCAAATTTTAAAACTTGTCAAATTAGTGCAATCAAGTCTTAAAGTTAACACCGTCAACTTGACTAATAGAAAATACTCACGTGACATTTTAAATTAATTTTTATTCCGATATGGCATTTTTAATTATTTTTATTCAATTCTTATTTAAATTAGATTAAAAAGCAAAAAAGAAAAACTAAAATCTTAATAAAAAACAAAATTGAAGGAAAAAAAAGAACGGAGGACTGGCTAGTGGAGCTTTAGCCGCCACCACCTATCACTAGAAGGGATGGCGACCTCCGCTAGGCTACCACCACCACCTATCACTAGAAGGGATGGCAACCTCCACTAGCCTTACGTCTCACACTCAGTGAAGGCAAGGTGTCCCCCCCCAATATGAGGCCAGCATCACCTAGATATAGGTAAGGGCTGGTGACCAACACCTGCCCTAGGCAAGGCCTCGCTAGCACTTGCTTAGGGCTGGCAAGCCTCGTCAACCCCAGGCGAGGGTTGACCAAGCCTCGCTAGCCTCAAGCTAGCGTGAGCATTAGTTGTTGGCCCCTTGTGAGGGTTATCATTGCCCATTTGCCCAAATCTGGGCACCCTCGCCTAAGCTGGGGGGAGGGTTATCGGCCTCTCCTAGGGCCGAAAAGGCCTCGCCCTAGTTAGGCGAGATTTGGACACTCTCACTCATTGCCCCTTCTAGTGATGGGTGGCGATGGCTAAAGCTCCTCCAGCCAGCCTTCCATTCTTTTCTTCTTCTTTTTTCCAATTTTGTTTTTTAATAAGGCTTTAGGTTTTCTTTTCTAGTTTTTAATCTAATTTAAATAAGAATTGAATAAAAATAAATAAATAAATGCCACATAGGAAATAAAAATTAATTCAAAAAATGCAATATCAACATTTTTTCGTTAGTCAAATTGACGGTGTTAACTTTAAGAGTTGATTCCACCAATTTGACAAGTTTTAGGATTTATATGCACTTTTTACAAGTTATAAAACTTTATTACATTTTTGCGATAAGTTTTAGAACTTCTAGTGAACATATTCCATTTTAAATTTGCTTTTCTCTCTTTTTCCCCCGGCTTCCTCTACTTTGTTTCTTCTTTCTTACTAATTAATATCTTTCCTTTCTATAAATTTAAACCTATTTACAATGCGTCTCTATTCTTCATCAATTAGTTGGAGCTAGATCCATTATGTCAAAGCTAGATTCGTCTTTCCATATCGGAATAAGTTTACTAAAAGTCCTAAAACTTATCAAAAGGGTGCGTTTGACTCCTAGAGCTATCAAAAAGTACAATCAAGTTTTTAAACTTGTCAAATTGGCATAATCAAGTCCTTATGTTAATATCGTCAAGTTAGATAATGGAAAATGCTAACATGGTATTTTGTAATTAATTTATCTTTCCTAGTTGTCATTTTTTAATCATTTTCTTCTCTAAATATTATTTAAATATACTTAAAAAACTAAAAAGGCTCAAATTTTATTTTAAAATAAAACAAAATTGGGAAGAAAAGAAAAACAAAGATAGGGGCCCCTTCGGTGGGGTGCTGTCGCCATTGCCCATCATTGGAGGGGCCGATGGAGTTCGCTAGTCCGGGGCAAGGGTGGCTTGCTAGCCCTAGGCAAGGGCCAGCAAGGCTCACCCTAAATTGGGTACCCAGATCTCTGTAATGTGGGCCCAAGCGATGGCCGATATCGCCCAAGACAAGGCTAGTCGACTTGCTAGCCCTTAGCAAGGCCTCGTCTGGGGTTGGGCCGAGCCTACCACCTGGCGATGGCGTTGGCGTAAGGCCCCATGAGAGAGCCCCCTACCTTTGTTTTTCCTTTTTTCCTGGTTTTATTTATTTTTTAAATAAAACTTTAGCTCTTTTTTTTTTAGTTTTTTTAATTTAATTTAAATAAGATTAAAAGAAGAAAAGATTAAAAAAAAATTACAAGTAGGAGAGAAATTAATTAAAAAAAAAGCTAAATCAGCATTTTTTGTTAGCCAAATTGATGATTTCTACGGAAGGACTAGATTGCACTAATTTAACAAATTTTATAATTTGATAGCATTATTTAAAAGTTTTAAGACTCAATTGTGCTTTTGTAATAAATTTTAGGGTTTCTAGTATACTTGTCCCTTCTATATTTGATAGCAATACTCATTTTGCTTTAATAGCTTTGTAAAATTACTTGTGATGCTGATGCGATTTACATGAAACAAAGTCACTATGTGAGACCGGAGTATAAAAAGACACAGATTGTTCTAACGCGGTTACAAAAGTACTGCTTGACCTAATTGTCCACGGATTATCTCCATTGACTGTGATGCAAGTGGTTTCGTTTTTCTGAAGAGTAGCCTCCTTTCGTTGAACATGAACTGCCATTTTGAAGGAATCAGAATTCTTTGAACCTGCACGATTTACCTTGTTTTCCTTTACTTCCAGGAGGGTCTCATGATGATAGTAGGGAAAAAAAAAACACATCTGTAACATGTGAACATAAATAATTGGAAATTTAAGTTAATAACGAATAAAAAAATATTGAATTTTTTTTTTATTCATTGGTTTAGTAACATTTCGATTGTCGTGCATGGAAATATAAGAGATTTACAGAATGCTTGACAATTATTTTGCATTTACTAAAGAATTCATAATTTGTCATTTATTTTTACTATCACAAATTTCGATTTTGTCCATCTATAGTCATGTGTGGTAATTTAGAACTATGTGTCAGTTCTTCGCGTAAATCTTTAGTAGAAGTTTGAAATTGGAGTGTGACCCCTGGATTTACTTAATCAATAGTATAAATAGTCGCAATAAGTTAACGTGAATATAGATATTCATTGACATTCCCAAGGTGATACAGGGCCTCAATTGGGAACTTGAACACCTTGAGTACCTATTCATTAGCAAGAAAGTAAAATTACGAGTTTTTCATAGCTTATAGTAGATAAAAGATAAAGATGATAAAATTTCATCCATAGTTACCTCAATCAACCACTCCACAATACATGCTCTTGATTTCTTGTCAAAGCCGATCTTCAATCTAGCGATTAAATTTGGTTTTATGTACATAGATTTATGTGCTGAGTAATTCAGTGACTTAGCACGATTTCAATGTAGAGTGACAAAATTGGAACATAGTTAGGCAAAAAATTACAATATCTTAAATCTTTCACAACATACTATTTGTATCTTAATTTTTTTGTAATTTGTCGATATTTGAGATAATATTATAACTGTGATGGCAAATAATTTTTTTTTTTTTTTTTTTGCTTTCAATCAAAAGGAAAACAAACAAATTAGTGCGTTCGTTTTGCGGAAAATAAGTAATTTGGAAAATATTTTTCGAAAAATGATTGTTTATATTTTTTGAAAACAGAAATTATTTTCTTCATCAATAATAGTCTATGTCTAACTATTTTCGTAGACGATGTCTATTCATTTATTTTTCTAAACAATATAGACGATCATTTTTTGAAAAATGTTTACCAATTCACTTATTTTCCATGAAACAAACACACTTAACTCAAGAGCTTTGCAGGTAATTACAACAAATACTATACATAATTTTGTCTGTAATTTGGCATTATGCAGGAGTACTTGATCTTGAAGAGCTTAAGTATGACGTGTGAATTTCGACTCCGTCCACATTTATGTGGAAGTTCCTCGGCGAAACTCACTCTAATGAAAACGTACTTTGGTTTCTGTTTATTTCATGTTGTTATAAATTGATCTTATTACGTTAGTATAGAAAATGATTAGGGTTTCTATTTGTACCTCCAACCAATCGAGCACTTGTCCTTTTTCTTCATTGATCTCTGCCTAGTTTAGCATGAAACATGCACATTTCAACCTTCAATATTAACTGCCTCTGCAATTTACATCGCCCATCCCATGATTCAAAGCACTTTTTTTTTTACACTATTTCAGAAATCCAAGAACTCAATCGTAAGGATATGTAAAATACAATATTTCCACTGTTAAAAGGTGTAAGCCATGTAGTAAAATCTATGAGCAGTTAACTGGATGTAGTGCCGGACAAATCTTGTAAGTAGCGAGAGACTTCAATTTATTGTTTATTACATCTTCGTGTCTTTGTTTATCACCTTCGGGGACTTAGGAATTTGATGGATTATTACCTTTTGGCTACTTTTCTTTTGTATAGGAATTGCTCGAGACTGATGTTGACTTCCCATATAAAAGCGAGGAGTGTTAGAAGTGTTTATAAAAAGTACAATACGTGGAGATACAATTGGGTAGCTAGAGCTGAACTGGCTCATTTTCTGTTGACGAAATTTGGCAAGGCCATGTTCATCATCTTTAAGCTTATCTTGTTTCTCCTAAAAGACACTTGACAGCATTTTGTTTTGGTGTTGAGGTATTTGTGTCAAGGGATTTTTTGGTTTTAGAGACCGTACAGATGATTTCAAGCTCAACGGATGAATACCTTACTAGTGTTGTTTTCATGCAGACAAGTTTGAATCTATGAAGATGTACACAGTTATGTCTAGTTTCAGTGACTCCTGGATGTTGTAAAAGTACTGCCTCCACCCTTGTTATGAAACAAGAACATTCCCAAGAAAATGAGCTGAGGATACCTCCTATTCATTTAGCTAACCATGATTTTGAGAAAATAAAACAGGTATTGAAGACAGAAAAATATGCATCGCATTTGAACCCACCAACAAGTCTAAACCTGCTCAAAGATAAAAATGATTTTATTGCCAAGCCAATTCATGCATGATACAGTCCAGTACCTCTTAAGGGTATCCATTTGCTCCTCTAGTCTTGATCCGACTGCTCTCTTGAACAATGAGCCACAACTGATGCTCATCGATGAAACCGACATCATCTGTGTCAATCCATGATTGAGTGCTAAAGTTAGATGCCAGAAATTGATCCCAGTATCCAATCATCAAATCCAGACCTCTGGTTAGAACCGTCCCAATGCCAAAAAAATCATCACCGTCTGTCCTCAATTCAACATGTGGTGCCGATTTGCCGACACATAGACCTCTTGGTCTTTGAACTGAATTGAGATATGTTCCAACATGATAATGAAGGGGCTGGTAGGAAAAACAAAAATGTGGGTCACAGGAGACTCATGAATATGTCTCCGTTGTCCCTGCATATTGAGAAAAAGAAGTAAAAATAGTATAATAAGCAGAGTAGTTCAAGGCACATTGCGAGAAGGGGACCACTCTAATTAGCATTTAAGTAGTGACATTAACTGCATATAAGCTTACAGAAGATGCACACCATAGGCCAGGAGAATATTCTTAGCTCTTGGGAAGAAGTAGCCAGCTTCTTTTTCACGTAGTCTTTTCCTTTACACGGTCCTTTTTTCCTGAGGAAACTCAGAATTAAAGAAAAGTACCACTAGAAGAGCACAATTTCGAATGTAGACCATGTAGGTGGCCCATGCTCTCTACACATGATATTCAGTATTCAAATTGCTCGTATCCTTCTTCGTAGATAACCTGGGAAATTATATTAGATCAGCGACCTTTGCTAGACCAGTGATCAAAGCGATGACATCATGTTTCTCTATAATCTCAATGGCTGATTTAGCTTCGAACTTGGGTATTTAGACATGGCTAGCTCCAGCCATTAACATTGCCATGGCTGATGACAGACCACAAATGTGGCATAAAGGAGCAGTATGCAGATAAGCCAGCAAAAATTGAATAAAAGAATAATTCAATTGTCATATGACTGACATTGCCAGCGGACCTTCCACATGTGGAAACAATCAGTCAAGCCTTTATCGTAAAATTTTGGATTGCCAGACAAGCATGAAGACAATAAAAGAGAAGAAACTTGGAAAAGGCGTACATCATTCTCACTGTAACCAAATTTGCCCAAAGAAATCTGTTGAGTACTGGAGTGCAAGGCAACCTTTGCGACTAGAAACCAATATCACATAATGTAATCCTCAAATTTGAGAACCCTTCAAAAATTGCCAAGAAAGATGGACAAAGAAGCTTTTTCAAGGGAGTCTTGATCAGAAGTAAGGTCAGTAAAGGATCTTAGGTGTCGACCAAAAAAAGAAGTACCTTAGGTAATAGGTAATCAAGCCAAGAGAAAGTTGTATATATTTACAAGTCCGGTACGATTTGCTCTTTGACAAAATTGATATGATTGAAACTTTTTGAGTGGGTAATCGAATCAAAGAAAGAGCCATCTGGTATCAGTTCACATGATTGAGACTTCGAAGTAGATAATAAAGCTACCAAGTGCCATCCTATATCTCCATGGGCGTATGGGTGTGCTTGTACCTTCATCCGTCTCTAAATAGGATCGATCACTTCACTGAAGAGTAAAAAAACGATCTTTCTCATAAAATTACCGCTTGAAGACCACAAAAAATACTTGTTATTAGTAATAAGAGGAAGTAAAGACTATACCGGATGTCAAGCATACAATAACAGTACCATCACAAGCCCAGGAGGTAGTCAGTAGTTGAAAAGGAACTCAGAGGAGTTATTGGATGCATATCTAGCATGCCATAATTGATATTAGCATATGAAAAAGAAAGGCTGGATCGATGATTTTTAAGAATATCATGTTTTTGTACATTGCATGATGGGTAACATGAATATTTTTCATCCTTCAACAATTTAGACTTCAAGAAAGTGACATACCATTCACATTTCTCGAATATGGCGAAGAGAGGGAGCCCAAGGGTGTTAGAACTAGTAATAGCACCTAGAGGGGGGTGAATAGGTGTTTAAAGCGATTTTAACAATCTAAACCTGTAGAGATATAAATAATTTAAAATCAACGATTGCAGCAAATGAAAACAGTTAACAATAGAAGGATTAGGGATAGAGAATCGAGACTCCCGATTTATAGTGGTTCGGCTTAGATCAAGCCTACGTCCACTCTCCCGCACGGACAGCCCTTCTTGGTGGATTTCACTAAGAATCAATAAGAGTGATTACGAGTCTCACACTCTTGAGTCCACAGTGTAGATTACTCTACTACACTTCCTCAAGGTCTACAATATGATCTCTCTTTCTTGATTACAAGTAACGCTCAAAGAATGATATCGCAAAATAGAAAAGGAGATTCGGACTTTGGAATTCTTCTATCCGCACCCTTCAACAACTAGAGCATCTCTCTTATATACTTCTTCATGCCTTCAATACCGTTGGCACCTTCTAAAGAAGTTCTTCCAATCAACCCGTTGGACAAAATCAATTAGAGAGATCTCGAGCTCTTTAAGGTAAGTGTTGATAGCCCATCAATCCTGCTCGCCCATACAATCGGGATCTCGGTTTCCATAAGTAGATCCTTCCAAATATAAGTTGCGAAGTCGTCAAGGAATCCAAACTTATTCCATATAAAGCTTAGATCGTTTAGTGCTAAATCCAAAGAGAAAGATATCCACTAGCTGTTAGAATAAAGATCGTATAAGATCGAAATAAACGTCGCCCTGAAACCTGTCCATGTGAGTAGACTTTGAAATATAAGTCTTGAGTCTTGCTAGCTTCGTACTTTGATCTTCGGACTTTGTTCTTCGACTTTGTTCTTCGACTTTGTTCTTCGGACTTTGTCAACAGAATCTGTAAGTCCTCGACTAGAATGATAAACTTGTTTTGTCAACTTCAAAATACTTTAAGGGATTTCATCCAACAATCTCCCCTTTTGATGGTGACAAAACTTTCCTGCAGATTTGAATATTATCGCCCGCAATACAACTTTTAAGCAAGCATCATAAAAGATTTAAATAAGATAGTAAAAGTTATCCCGTACATACGGATATCCTCGCATACGTACTTTCCCCGTACATAGATCCGCATTCACCGAAAACCTCATTAGTCATAAACAGACAGTACTATCAAATTTACGAAGCTTAAAGTATTGCCATAGAGAGCATACATTCCAAAAACTGCAAACGTTAAAGAACTCAAGTCAAAGTCAAGATAGCAAGCAATAAAAAAATTGGGGTTTGGGTTTTGAGAAAATCAAAAATCAAAATCTGCAAGGTCTTCTCCCCTTTTTGTCGCATAAAAATCAAGGAGCTCGAGGAATGCGAACAAGTTGAAAGTCTTCCATAGACTTCACAGTGTCTTCCAACTTCCTCAAATCTTCCTGTACTTGGGTGAGAGTAGTACCCTTTGCAGTTTTTTGAATTTGACGTTGAACATCTTTAATCTGATCATGCAAAGTGATGAACATTGCATGATTTTCATTCTGCAAGGTCTGAAATTCATATCCCATGGCATAAATTTGACCTTTAAGTTCCAAGATGAGCTCAAGCAACCTTTGAAAATTTCCGAGTTTTCGGTCCCGAGTTATTGTTTCAACTCGGTCCGATGGTGGAGTCAAGCCGCATGAATGTCGGCAGGAGGTTCGGTGTGTGGAGAAGATGCCTCTCCTTCAGAAACGTGCAGCATGAATATCCTCGATCGAGGTGATCGACTAACACTGTTTGAGCATCCTCTTCTCCGAAAGTCAGTCCGAAGAGGTGTATTTTCTCTTTTTATCTCCCCGTGTCCATGTCTTCGGTGGAGAAAAGAATTCTTCTTTCGAGGCGTTTCCTCGGTGGCGGGTGTTGTAAATCCTCCTTTCTCGCCGGAGAATCTGCTCTTTCCTGGTTCATCCGCCTTCTCTTCTTTTCTTTCTTCCTCTTCCTCTCTTTCTTCCTCTTTCTCTTTTTCTTCCTCTTTCTCCTTTTCCTCTTCCTTTTTCTCTTCTTTCTCTTTCTCTTTCTCTTCCTCTTTCTCCTTTTCCTCTTCCTTTTTCTCTTCTTTCTCTTTCTCTTTCTCTTTCTCTTTCTCTTTCTCTGCAACTTGATGTTCAAACAATTGGTATAGATGCAGTAAATTGAGAAATTAGAGTAGAGATAGGAATTGCATCCTCATCATCTTCATCTTCCAAGATGATTGCCCTTCGCTTCTTGGTAGAACTAGTCACGCCTTCTTTCCCTTTCCTTTTGGCCGCTGATGAGTCTGGTCTGAACTTGGCAGGAGTCTTTTCTTTGAATTTTTCCAGCTTCTTGCTAAGCTCCTTCAAACGCATCTTGGTAATCATCCCCAGCCCGATGACCATTTTATCAATGGTCTTCACTGTGAGAATGTGAGGAGGTTGAATGTGTAGATGTTTGAAGAGACGAGTAATGAGAGCAGATAAGGAAGCTTTCCTTTGTCCTTAACCATGCATCTATACATGTGAAAGATGATGGTATGTGGTAAAGAGAAGTTTACTCCGCCTTGATGGCAAACATCAACTTGGCTTCAGAAATTGATACATCCGTCTTGGATGTCGATTTGGGTCTTAGACAGTTGATTACAATCTTATGCAGCAAAGTATTTGTTGCATTCATTCTCGAGTAAGAGAGTCTTCCTTCTGCAATTCCCGTCCTTTGCTAGATCAAGAGTAGCATGGCTGACAGACACACCGATTGGTTGGAAAACCCCTCTTTCCACACCAAGCACATCAGCCATTAAGTCTTTATCAATGACATACTCTTTGTCCCTCACGTTGAAAGTAAAGTCAGTTTTGCATCAATGAAACCGATATTTGAGTAGAAATAAGCAAATCAATTCGAATGTGCCGTGTCACGCGCTCCAGTGCAATGATAGAGTTGGAGCTTTTCAAATTTCTCTCGCAGATTTATACTCAACAAGTCCAGAAAGTCGAAATCCACGCCTCGTGGGTTCATCACCCCACGCT
>CM024637.1:19648855-19833855 GCA_014182715.1 Eucalyptus cloeziana
GGGCAATTTGGTCATTTCCAACTTGCACAAATTACACATCTGACCTTGGGCTGAAATTGGTGGATGGGCCTAAGAAATGGGCTTGGCCATGAATAGTAATGGGCTTAGGAATTTGTTGGGCTTGAAATGGCCAAGAATTGGCCCATGGGCTTAAAAGATGAATAGTTGGTTTGGCCAAATGGGCTCATTTGCTTGACGTAGGCCCATTTGGTGGCTGCCCAACTTGGGCCTAAGGCCCACACTGACTTGGCCCCGCCCATGTCCTCACGGGCTCACCTCCTCGGCTCGAAAATCCCTTCTTCAATTGCTCGGCTTCACTGGCTCTGCCGACTGATTGATGTAGCTTCATCCAAAGTCTGTCCCGAACATTTCCGATAATTCGAAGTCCAATCCTAAATTCTCTTGCCATGTCAATTTCGCCCGATGCCTTTTTGGTTACCACTCAGACTGACGGGCGGCTCTGAGGATTTACACGTAACCGGCTCGTGCCAAACCACGTTCAAGACATCTCGACTCATGGACGACGTCATTGACTGTATGAAATTACGGAGGATAGATTCTTATTTCAAAGTACACGATCACTGAGGATCGACATAGGGTCGTTCGCGGATTCGACAATGGCAAACGGAATCACCCATCGTTCCATTATGTTCTGTCCGCGAATCGACTCCCAATCGTTCTTGAAATCGGCCTGCCTATCTACAGGATCGTCCTCACGCAAGTCTCATGGTCAAGTCGTTTTCCCATGTCGAGTCCTTTAGCCGTACGAGTTAGTTCTCGTCCTCATTAGCCCTTCCCCTCAAGGTCGCATCTCGAGTGGTCAATTCCGAGTCAGATCAACCAACAATGCATTGACGGAATTCACATTCATCCATCCTTCAGAGGACTCGAATTTCAGGATGTCACAACTCTTCCCCTCTTATAAAAATTTCGTCCTTGAAATTTAAACCATTCAAATTCTTCTTTAAAATGGTGGGAGTATTGTTATCTCAACGATTCTTCGCTTTCCCAAGTCTTTAGTTCCGCCTCATATTGCTATCCAACACTCTCAGTGCTGCCAAATCACTTCCAAACTGGCTTCAAAAGGCTAAGCACTTGTCCACTTTTGCAAAACGAAAGTTGCAAAAAAATTGGTTTTTCTTCTTTTTTTTTTTTTTTCTTTTTATTTTTCTACTAGGCGGCTAACTGCCGCGTCGGGGATTCGAACTCCCGACTTTAGACCCGCTGCTTCACACCCGCATACCACTCGGCTAAAGGCGCCGATGGTGTCCCGAATTGCTTTGCTTATCCATTTAAAGCCAAAATCCTCCTTTGAATCCAAATTTCGAAAGATTTCGACGTTTAAACAGTTTCGACTTTCCTTTCTTAAGAAAACACGATGTCCCTATCATAGGCGACATCCAAGGAAAATATACTTCCCTATTTAAAATTCCAAAGGTCTTTGACACAATTCTGCGTAGCTTTTCTGGCGGTTTTGAGCGGTCTTTAATCTGTCTCTGATGATTGCAACTGAATCCAGTGATTGCTGAACTAACTCTATGTCTGTACCCTTCTGTACTCTGATTTCATCCCAACAAACTGAAGTTCTGCACTCTCTACCATTTAACACTTCAAACGATGCCATCTGAGCGGTTTGCTGATAACTGCTACAGTAAGTTTCTGACAAGATCTTTTCCTTAAGATCCACATCATCGAGTACACACAATCATCCACAAAATTTTAATGTTCCATCCTCGGTAGCTTGCAAATCAGCCTTTCTCTTTTCCGTATCTTCTTGCAGAATATCCTGGATCTCTGGATCTGTCAACTGCAACGTCTTGATTCTTAGCTATACTTCCAGTTCAATTCTAAGGATGGCCATAAGACAAAGGCGGCCTACCTCAGATTTGAAACCGAATCTCCAGCTCCTTCAAGTAAAAATCCACTCATGAATCACCATCTGCGCAATCGATGACTTTCAATTCATCGCATCTATAATTTTACTAGCTTTTCCAGGGTGATACAGAAGGTTGCAATCATAGTCCTTGAAAAGTTCCATGCGTGATTCAAGTCCGGTTCATACTTTCTCGAATGACCTTAACGGCGTCGAATGACTTCTCGATAATCCCATCACAAGACCATCGTGATGTGTTCCCACTTCCACTCGGGAACTCCAAAGGTTGTCAAAAGTCTTCCAGAATTAGACGGAATTGTCAACATTGGTGCGGTAGTCAGCTTCCGCTTAAGCTCTTAGAAACTACGCTCGCGCCTATCTGTCCCAGCACACTTCCCTGCCTTCTTCGGCAATCTAGTCAGAGACATAGCTATTGCTGAAAACCTTCCCACAAACCTGTCTGTAAAAACCTGTCAACCCCAAGAAACTTTTGATTTCTGTCACTGTTGTTGATCTTGGCCAATTGATCACAGGTTCAGTCTTGGTAGAGTTCACAGAAATCCCGTCTACGTTCTTGCAAGGTATGAAGCACTACCCTTATACGTCTTTCATACTCCTCTAGACTTCTAGAGTATACCCAGATGTTGTCGATAAACACTATCACGACTCGATCTTCCTTTCTAGGAGTAAACCGAATGATTCCTCAGGAAAAGTGTCAGATAACTTCTGTACCACGTGCATGCTCTCCACTTTCGGTTCCTCAACAGTCGTATCCACTACAGTTGTCAGATAACATTGGCAACCCATATTCAAAACCAAGTTCTCTTAAATGACAACATTAGACAAATGAAAATCCTTTATGATTTTTGACAAACTCGAAACTTTCCCACACAAATGGAACGAACTGGATTACTGCATATCAATAATTCATCACAACAAGATGCTCCTTGAGCCAATCTTTTCCATTACGATCTCAAAGTTAAACATAAGCGAAAACAGCCAAATACCACTCTAACCAGTGATTCTTCTTTTTACAACTCCATTTCAACAAACTGAAATTCTGCAAGTCTAACCAATGTTCCGATGTGCCACGCTGATAAACTTATCCCAAAACATTATTCTCCTCATCGGCCCCTTTCCAAACCGACGATTATCTCAATTAGGCACGAACCACGAACCAGATGCGGTCGTCCTCTCCATCATGTTCTTTTCTATCATCTATGCCCTCTCGTACATCTCATCAAAGCTCTTTAAATTCAAGAGTACCAACTGGTCTTTCAACTCCGGCTTCAAGCCATCTCTAAACTGTCTCGCCCTATCCACAAGGTCCTCTACCAACCTCGGTGCACACTTGGCCAACTCGGCGAACTTCGCCTCATACTGATTCACAGACATCTGATTCTGACAAAACTGCTGGAACTTTGCCATCTTGGACTCTCTCGCATTGTCTGAGAAGTACATCCCCTTGAAAGCCTCACAAAAGACACCTCATGTCTGAGCCGTGCCTTTAGGGAACACTCTTCCTTGAGTGACTTCTCACCACATACTGGCGTTACCTTGAAGCTAATAAGCCGCCAGAAGTACTCGATCTTCCTCTGAACACCTCAACACTATGAAGATCTTCTCAATATCCCTTAACCAAAGGGTCGCAGCCTCAGGGTCACCCACACCACTGAACCTCGGTGGCTTAAGTCTTAGGAACTGCTCTACCAGCTTGAGCATCGATCTCCCTATGATCACAATCCCAGGTTGGACTCTAGCAGGTGCAACTGTAGCAGTAGCAATGGCAGCTTGATTCTGAACTTGCTGTCCCATCAAAATTCCCAAAGACTCAAGCGCCTGCATGTTCCTATCTAATCTAGGATTGTCAAGTGCTGCTACACCAGTACCAGCCTAAAGCGGTACTCTCTCACACAGGCTGGCCAAAGCCTGTGCTCTACCTCGGGTATCTACCCTAGTCAGCGTCCTATCCCGAGTGACTGATGAAACAGTCCTCTTCCGAGGAGTCCTCAAAAAATCCGGATCACTCATTCTACAGGATCTCCACAGAACCTGCTTTCCAATTCCTCACCGAATTAGGAAAACTGAGTGACCCTACACCAAACAAACTACCAAACAGCTAGCCAATCACAGGCGTATGCATAAGGAAAAAGCCTTTCCTACTCACTATCCCGACATCCATCGCACCTTATCACTCCAAACACTAACCATGCTCTGATACCACTAAATGGGGATGTCACGCCCCGAACCTCGAGCACGCGCTCATCCCTCGGTGGTCGATAGAATTTTGCGACGCTCCCAGGACTTGTCGCCGACCCTTTTCGTTTTATTGCACATGCGGAAGTAAATTCACTAATCCCCCGACAACAACATATATGGGATAGAAAAGCAGGACAACCAATTTCAAATCAAATACACTTTTATAAACACTTCAAGCTTATACAGAAGGTCTATGTCATAAAGAACTACTGAGCCACCTATGCTCCTGACCCTTCTGCTTCAAGCTTCGGGTTCTTCACACAAGGGACCTGAAAAATGGTTATTCAATAACCAATGAGATATAAATCTCAGCGAGTTACACCCCTAAGCCCCGGTTAGTACACCAACTCAACCCAAGGTATCTATCCAGAACCACCCCACTAACAAGCAACAACCAACAGCCAGCAACCAACAAACAATAGTCGATTCGCATACAACCTCACCTGGTATGCCATACCCTGCGCGATATCACTCAGCACAATACACGCAATGCACATAGCCATTAGATGATGCAGTTCATCAATCACACACGAGTCACATCATAAGCGATCTCACCTGGCCATTGCCACACCCTGCACATTATCGATTCATGCGTGCATACCATAAACGATGTGATTCACTCATGCATATAATTAATGCATATAACAATTTCACACATCAATGCATCAATTCGATCGAGTCATCGATCAATCGACTCAGTCGATTCCATGTCAATCCGACCATTCCCCGATCGTCTCCCTTATTCAGTCTCAAATCTTACTCATGGCTCCACGAGCACGGTCTACCAAATTTCTTGGAAACAATTTACGGTCCAAAGGACACAACCTATCTTTAGGTGGCAAATTACGGCCCAGTGGGCGCGACCTTTAAGAGGTGGCAGGTTACGGCCTTATCAGGTGCGACCCTTATCGGGTGGCAATTTACGGCCCAACGGGCGCGACCTTTAATAGGTGGCGAATTACGGCCCAACGGGCGCGACCGATTCCAAATTCGGTGGCAGAACTCGGCCCCACTGGCATAATTTAGGTTAAGTGGTCATCACGGCCCCACTAACTTTAACAGCTCACAAATCCATTTTGGCATTGTAAACCGACGCCCGGTATTTTCTAATTAAAAATACCTATATATCACAATCATCACATAATTACACAAATCATTACTCAATTCATGCGGATGCCCATGCGTTTACACATCCATTCACTTCATAAAATCAACACACATGAATTGACAACTTTTCTCATTCTGGATGAACAGTGCACGTGAACAGTACTTTGTGAACAGTGCACGTGAACAGTATTTTGTGAATAGTGTCACGTGAACAGTAAATTTCCAGAATTCAATAAACAATAAATTATATTCAGAAATTAACCAAAACATTAATTAAAGCAAACAATCGATCAATTAAAGCTAAACATGCTTAATTAACCACATAAGTCACATTAAGCAAATAAAATAAAATTAAGCTAAACTAATTGAATCCATTAATCTAACCACCTATCTTAGGACTAATACAACTTAATTAAATCACTTAAACTAGAATTAAATCTAACTAAACAAACCCTAAGCAAGTTTAGGCACTAATCGAAGGATTAGGAGCTAAACTCACCCGTTAAGCGGGCCGGAGACACCGACGCGGCGGCGGCGACAGTGGCTACACACTGGAACCTCTACAACGACGATCCAAGGCGGTCCCGAGCTCAGCACAACAACCACAGCTCGGACTCCCACTGAAAACACTGAAATACAGCTCTGCCGGAGAAGAAAACAAGTTGAACGGCTTGGCCGGAGCTCGGCAAAGGCGGTGGCCGACAACCGGTGGCACCAGGAGGTCTTGGGGGTCTTGTGAGAGGTTAGGGGGGGCAAAGGAATGGCTGGAATGGAAGAAAACGGGCTGCAAAGTCGAAACAGTCCAGGCTGCAGGCGGACCGACGGACCGGCGACCGGCGGCGTGCGACGGCTGTACAGGATGGACGGCGGCTCCGTTCGGGACGAAATTAGTCTCGTTGGAACGGTCTGTCTCTCCTGGTCACGGTGATGGGTGGATCGTTCTGTGATTCAACCAGGAAGACCACTTTTGACTCGATTCTTCACCGAAGGGTCAGCTGGAGCAGAAACTGGAAGAGAGGGAGAATGAGGGAGAGAGAGCTCCGTTCGAGAGAGGCCGAATGGGGGAGAGAGAGAGTGATGGGAGGGCTGTCAAGACCCCCACAAATGCTTGCTTCAAGTCCCCATGCGTGACATCATCTTCTCTCTCTTCCTTTGCCCTTATCCAAATGCTTCAGGGGCAATTTGGTCATTTCCACCTTGCACAAATTACACATTTGACCAGTAAATTGAAGACATGAGAGGGGCTGGTGTCTTCGTGGCAACGGGAAGGAGATCGGTGGGGCTAGGCTTCTCGGTGGCAGAGAACAAGCGAGGAAGTGGGGTGAGCTTCGTTGGATTGTGGACTCGAGGACGTGCGGCGTTGGATGTGCGACAGCGTGAGGCTGACTTGAGGGGGAGACGAACAAAGAGA
Organism: Eucalyptus cloeziana; assembly: GCA_014182715.1. NCBI lineage: Eukaryota > Viridiplantae > Streptophyta > Magnoliopsida > Myrtales > Myrtaceae > Eucalyptus > Eucalyptus cloeziana. The sequence continues at coordinate 19,655,506 of CM024637.1, forward strand.
GGAGGGGTTGACGTTCAAGAAGCCACGGGACAGCTTCAAGGCTTCGGTGGGGACACCCGTGAAGTGGAAGTGGAGCAGGCTTCGGTCAACAAAATGACTTCACCTAGAGAATCTTGCTGATAATTGACCGAGGGAAATAAAATTGGGTGGAGCAGCTGATGTTCGAGTGGAAGAATAAAAGAAGATGAGCTATAGGAAAAAAATGAACTGAAAACAAGAGCAGCAAAGGAGAGGGGATGAACGGATGAGGCATGCGAAGGAGAGAGGGACATCGTACAAGAGAAGATAAGGATGAAGGGGCAATAATTCAAGACAAATATCCCATAATCATCATTGGCTTGCCCAAAAGTCTTCAAGCTTATCTTATGCGTCCCCCAATTAGTCTTCATAAATATCTCTAATGTTCCCTAATACTTTCTTGCCCTTTTATTTCCATGATTATCCAATTTGAAGCCAAAAAATGCAACCCTTAGTCTAATTCCGAATTTCTTTAATTCTTGGCTACAATTCTTCATTTGATTCTCCAAATTGACGTCCAATTTCATCGAAGAAATATTCAATACAATTTTCAGCAAGTCCCCGACACCCAAAAGTTTGATAAAGAGGCCAAAAATCCAATCAATTTGGCCGATCCAATTTTCCAATAATTTCCGCAACGTCCGAATCGATTTTCCGTAAAAATCCCTAATTCGACGGAACCTCTTCGAAAGACAAGACAACGTCCTATAAATGAATAGTGACATGCTCGAACGTCCGATTTCTGAATCCGAATTCAATTTCATGGTTAAAATCGACCAAACACGATTTTAGTCCGATCTGACCTATTGAGCAGCGTTTAGGGATTTTACCGCGGTTATATCCCTTAACGGCTTCACCCAATAGATCAGTTAACTCATGACTGATCAGCTCAGAGAAAAGGACCATCGGCGCGTCGACGAGATGCCCATTTCATATATTCGGGACAAGTCGAAAATTCGGGATGTCACAATTTCTACGTAACCAAATATCTAGGTTCGGGGACTTGGGTTACGTTAATATTTTTATTAGAGCCCTTTCGGTACCTAAACAGTAAGTCGTGTTTTCCTAACATGTCCATGTGTTTCTTTTTACATTTTCGGGATCATTTGTCCTAAACTAAGTGATCATGCATGGTTGGTTATTTTCATTCTATTCTGTTTCTAGAAAACAAGAAAAGAAAACAATCAATGGAATTGAAATTGCAGGACAGTAAATAAACAATCAAGGAAAGCAGTAAATCTATCATGCAATTCTAAAAAATATAAAAGAGAAACACAATTGAAAAAGATGAGAGAAAGAGAGAAAACCCGTAACTCGTCGGGTTTTATACAAGAAATGGAACCTGAGACATATGTTGGGAAAACGAATAGTACATGATAATGGTTGGAATGGACATCGACCTCCACCGTCTTCACGCTTTCTCTATCTTCGGGGTCCTAATCTAAATCTAATCTAAGAAACTTATAACTAGACGCATACAATGGAAAGAAACAAGCATACACATCAAAACAATCAAAAACAAGATATCAAGTTAAAATCCATCATTTAAAAAAAGTGCAATTCGAAAGGCAAATTTTGGGGCCTCGGGGTCAGCCTTTGTCTCTCATGCGAGGGTCTCACTAAGATACCTACCCAATCCATTTTTTTTTTTTTTTGTGACTTATAACAATTGTTAACCAATTGTATTCTCGCATGGCCAATAACGCATATAAATCTCCTAATCAAGCGATCCATGTGATCCTAGGGTTTTCCCTCGTTATTATACATCAACCTTATCATTCATCTAAAAAATGACGTGCATTGAAAAAATGTAAATATGCATGCAGGTCTTTTGAATCTTATTTCTCAACCAATTAAGCAAGAAAGTGAACCGTTGGCGGGTCGCTTATTACTAAGAGCATGTGTCAATCACGAACACAAGCAATTTCTAATGCATGATAGGATGATATGTATGAAGGGTACATGTGATATTTAAAAAAAAACATATCTCAAAATCATTTACGAAAAATTTTGAGACAATGTGATGTCTCGGTTATGAAAGGCATTCAATTGCTAAGGCTAGCCCGGGCCTCGCATTCGAAGTTACAAGCGTTGCATGCATTTTGAATACAATTCAAACCGTAACTTTCACGTTGTCAAAATAGGATTTTTGAAAATGTTTGAAAAAAATTAGGATTAAGGAGTATTTAGGCTATGGAACACATTCAATTGCCAAGACCAGCCCGGGCCTCACATTAGAAGTCACAAGCATCGCATGCATTTTGAATATGGTCAAAACCATGATTTTTCCCTAAGCCAAATCGAGTTTTGGAGAATAACCTTTTTAGGAATCGTTTTTTAGAAATATCACATGTACCAAAACATTTTTTTGAAAGATGCAATTTGAAAATGCTGATTGTTTAACAACAAAGATCAAAGCATTTAAAACAATTTTCATGAAGATGGCATGTCCTAATTTCATGCACAAACTAACCTAAAAGATATAGCTAAACAAATCACAATCATGTTTAAATCAGGAAATTTGAGAACAGACGTGCAAGGACAGCAAAATTGAGTAATACCCATTGAGAATCTAACTATGGAAAAATTTCGTAATATGTACGACATGATGATGAACAACTTTCGTGAAGAACGTTTTCTCTCAAAAAATGTACATATGATTTTAGAAAAAATCAAACAACAAGTAACAACACATCATAAATTTGTCAAAACAACAGGACATTTAGCTAATGTCACGAGAATTTGTCCTATCAAAATATGTCTAAAAATCTTGAAAAAAAATACAGAAGATGCACAACACTTGTACGAGAAACTTTCATCAAGAAAAGTTGTTCCGGAATTCAACACAAAAATCAGCACAAAAATAGCAAAAACAGAGGTTCACTAAAACAAATCTCGGACTAATATAGAGATAAGAACGATTTTTTTAGGATCTACCTATTCAAATGATTTTCAAAAATTCTGGAAAAAATGTATGTTGTAAAGAAACATGTTTCGAACAATTTTCTTGAAGGAGTTGATTTAATATTCAAAGTACAAAAATTCAGAAAAAATTGACAAGCAAACAATATCGAACAATACATAACAGTGAATCTATAACATGTCGGTTTTCCAGAATCATCTCTTGACTTTTGAAGTAGATTTCAGATAGCAACCGATATCGGATCAGGATGTGCTTTAGCTCATTGGAAAGCTAATCAAGCCATCTTCGATTCTCATGAAGGCATCAAGCACAAAAAAAAAAAAAAAAAGAAGAAACATATACTAACTCGTTTTGAGGCATATGCACAAAGAGGTCTATCATGGATCGAAAATTGCAGAACAACGATCATCCAAGTTCGAACATCACAGAACCAAAAGATCTAAATATAATCTACTCTAGATCATTTAAGCATTGATTCTAATAAGATTTGCAACACATCCTAGCCCCGAACCTTCGTTGTCGATTATGTATTTCGACACAAGAAGCTCTCGCCTCATCGGATGCTATTAAAAAGAGTTTTGTCTCGCTTACCTCGATTGAACCAGCGAAGAATCAACTTCCAGAGATGTCTGCTTTTCAACGATGATAAAGCCGCTCTTCGATCTCGCTTCAGGAATCACCGGACGTGAAGAATATCGAGTTCGACTTCGGTACGGAGCTGTTCAACGCCGGTCTTCAAATTCTGTTAGCTAGAACAGAACACCAGCAACTTTGATGGCCAAAGCAACTTCTGATGGCTAAATCAACAAGAGGAGAATCCTCCATTGTCCTTCGGCAAGAAGAAATCCATGCTCGAATGAAACAAAACCAACAAAAGAAAGCCTCAGTGGAGAGAATTGCAGAGAGGATTTTGTAAAAAAAATCCTGCTAGAGAGAGAATGAGTGGGCGGAGAGGGCCAAAATGCTGAAAATTCCCCAGCCTCTTGAGCGAACACTTGTTTTGCTTTTCCGTTTTGTGTTGAACGTGAAGCAGTTGAGAAGAGAGAATTTTAGAGAGAGAGATATATTGAGAGAAAGTAGATCTGGAAAAATGGCCCGCCTTTAATTTTGGAGGGAAAATTTGTTATATAGTTTAAGGCAAGATCAAATCTCAGCCCTTGGATTAATCCAAAATCCAAGGGCTAGGATTTGATCTTCCTAGCTAATTGGTTTGTTAAATTTGTTAAGAGCACCCCTAATTGAGCATATGCCCATTACAATGGCCACGATGCATTCTTGATGAACGGCGATGATCAATTGTGAACTAATTGGGGTCTTCTCTCTATTTTTTTATTTTTTATTTTCGTAACATGTGGGGTCGATTTGCGAATTTAGTAAAATCTGTAACAAAATTGGAATTTTGAAAATTAAAAGGCGTGGATGCATTGGCCATGAAGTGGGCCAGCAAATGGTGGTTTCCGACCAAAAGATGGCTGGAAAAATTTGCCGGTCAATGCCGGTCAAATTTGGTCAACGCAGGTCATTGCTGGTCAACACTAGATTGACCGGGTTGACTTTTTGTCCGAATTTTGTTCTATTTTTATTTTTTTTTGGTCGTGCCCGATTTAAACGAAATCAAAAATTTCTATATGAGTTGGTTCAAATGAGATGCAATTGAGCTATCTCGAGTTGACTAATTGTGCACAAAATATTCAAATTCATTGAATTCCTTTGAAGCGAGGCCACAAGCTAGATTGACATCTTTAATTGAATCTCAATCGGTTAAATTGAAGCTCAATTACTTCGATTGCACTCTAGTCTAAAATGAGCCAAGTCGAATTACGTAAGTTGAACCACCTTAGCTGGGCTTTCTAATCTTTGAACACATCAAATCGATCAAATTAAAAATGGACCGGAGCAAATCTCTCAAAATTGACCCCGAATTTGGACTCATCTCTTTTAATGATGTATCGACTAAAAATCAGGTGTCAACATGGGTTAATTGATATTGGCCATTGCTATATGAATGCAAACGGTGGCCAATTTTTTTAATCATTAATCAATGGATCTTAGTCAATAGGAGGTCGCAATGGTCAAAATGCATAGGAATCACAGACTGGCCTTATTACCCCAGTGGCCACCCTCCAACATGCAAGGGGGAGATGGGGGGTTTGAATCCCCACCTTCTTAGGGGGGTTGGGGTGAGGACGAATTAGTTTCGGGAGTGGGTTTCGACTACCACGCCCTGCAAAGAGGCAGGGCAAAAGTCTGAGAGTGAGAATTAGAATAGGAGTAGAGTAGGACCGACCCAAAAAAAAAAAAATTACTGGCCTTATTGATTAGCTAGAATGAGCTTCATTGATTGTTTGATTTGAGTGATTGCGTATGATGTGAATGGATGGAGCAATTTGAAACCAACACCACTAATGGTGGCCATGCTACGTGGTCCATGAAAGAGGCAGCTGAAGTTCTTGATGACGACAAAGATTGATGTCCAATCTAGTCTTATTTTGTAATACCCAACCATGTCTTGGGTTTTCGAGATGGTAAATAATACCCGACAATTTGCGGGTTTTCTTTTATTGCCTTTAGAATAGCTTGCCTTTTATTTTCATTGAGTTTTTACTTGCACTAATTCATTCCATAAAGTAGAAAGTTTGTTGTAAACCAAGGCGACGGTCCTGTGGCCCTGTTTCAACTCCGAGATTTGTTGAGTTGATGAGAAAATTTTTACTCAATCTAGTTTTTCGTACATTTATCTAATGTTTTCTCACATTTTATTTTTTTTTGAATTTTTCATCGAGGGAAGTCCGGCTATAACTTTGAGGACGATGCAATTCCCGATCCATTTTCAAACAAATTGGTTGCATTTCATCCAAAGCTACGCCATTCGCTCGTTTGACGGAATCTGAATCGTTCTGTTGAGAAAACCATCTTTGTCCTCGGTAACTAGGGCACGTTGAAACTCCCTTAACCTAGTCGAGTACTTGTTGGGACCAGATAACTGCCTGGGTGATGAGTTTCAGCTCCGGTTCGACGGCGTTGGACGTGTAAAGTGGATCGCTAAGTTCCGGTTGCCTATTACCGGCGAAGATCTAGTATGGAAGAAAATCGGGTTGGGGAACTAGGTAGGGATTCTTTCCCAAACCCACGACACCCAACCTAACAAATGACCTGCATGAAAAAAAGTTTGACCCGATGGTTGGGCTTGCCCCAAATGAGGTAGGCCGGTCTCCACTGGGCTGTTCTCCGTAATTTTGGTTTATTGCCCATGGGCCCATTTGTGCTAGCCCATAGAACCATTGGTTCAGTCCCATTTGGATGGGCAGCCACTAGATAGACGAGCCTATAATGGAGCTGGCCCGCAAAAGTTTGGCCAGAGATGGGTTGGCCCGGAACAAGCTGTCCCTGGTTGGGCTGGGCTTGAATCCATTCCTCTTGGTCCACAACTTCAGCAGGCGGATGCAAGGTAGGTTCTTGGATTGACGAATTTCCTTGCACTTCTGACTCCTCTGAAGGGGACGAGAGATCTTTACTCATGGTATGGGTAAGGGATTGACGATATTCTTTGAGGGTTTTCGAAAGTGTTTAGATATTGATTCCTACGTCGGAGTGTTAACCTTGTTTTGCAGGTTAGTGTCCCTACAGCAACGAAGGTGCAATATTATCTAGAGGGTAATCAGGAAAAATGCGGAAGCTATGTAGAGAAGGCAGGTTTTGACACCATGTCATGATTTTAGGTAGAGAAGAAAAAACGAAGAAGACAGATTTGGGGAGAGAAATTGTAAACTGTGCAATTCTCTTTTATTATCTTTTCTTTGTACAAGAAAGGTCAATATATAATAAAAAGAATGGTCAATAAAAAAGAAAGAGTATATTCTCTGATCTAAGTGTCTCAAATCTTATCCTAGATTGATCATGATCCCGATTAAATGTATCAATTACAATCCGGACAAATTTTCCAGAATTTTGAGCATATCTTCCAACAGTTATTATAAACATGCACCAAAAAATGAAAGCATGGGTTTGAATTATTTATTAATTTATAGTCCGTACAGTATGTTAGGCAATGATATATTGACATTGGATTAAATATCACGTTGTACCTGCGTATTGAGATATTTGTATATGTTGATAGATTGATTCTCTTTTAAAGCTTAATCTTAGCTAATGTGATTTTTGGAGTTGAATGACAACCGACGTGATTTCTAGAGGTTGACTAGAGCCAATGTAGTTTCTAAGCCTTATTATTTGTCAATGCGCTGCCATTATGTTTTGATATGTATATGTTTGTATGATATGGTAACGACCTTTGATAAGCAATTCGCATTACTGGCTTAAACATGATATTGATGTTCCACGTAAGTATTTTAAAATTGCATCATCCACTGTTTGATTATCGGAAGTGCGTGAACAGCAATCTGTGGTGGCACGAGGTTCTGTTTAAGCTAATTGAATAAAGTCCATGAAATTGGAATTAATTAGTTTCTAATTTTAGTCGAATAACGATAGCTTGCACTTGTCATTTTCTAAAATTCAACAAAATTTCCTAAATCTTGTAATGAAATTAGAGTGTGATCGCATCACTAAAGTATAAATCGGATCGCCAAATTTCTCGATCTGTCCGTTCATGTAAATCTTTTTTGAAACTCCAAATTATCTATTTAATTTTCTTTTAGGCAAAAATGATTCTGTCCTTTTCAAGAATTCTCGTGGTGACTTGTTCCAGTTGCCCTGCTTCTGCAAAAATATTGAGTTAAGTAAGACACTTGAATGCTAAGTTGAACGGACGTAGTTCCGATTTCCTCGATATTCTCATGTTGTGTGCCTTAGCATAAATGATTACGAGGCTTGCCTTTATATGACTCTTTTACTTAAATAACTCATAGATATACCTATCATTCCAAGAAGATAAATCCTTGAGAATTTAGAAAATATTAAACTAGACCTAGAGCATGATTGATCAAGATATAGAAATACGAACAGATTGTTGAAAACAATAGTACAATAAAGACTCTTCTTAACACGTGCATCGGTGTTAAGCTTGTGCATCGACAAGCAGGCAACTGATTGACAACATTCATAAATTTTGTTTAATTACTAACAAGCAGGACCTCTCTAGGAAATCACCGTGGATGGCCGTTGAAGAGTTGGGTCATGCTGAAGCTGATTTGGGAGCGACGAGTGATTGCTTGTCAATTAATCCTCAACGGGTGTAACAGGTGATGAACAGCAGCGGTGTCGTCAAAAAAATGGCGGTAAGAGAGTCAAACTGCAGAGACTAGAGGTGTCAATATAGGTTGAACCCATCTACAATGAGATGGGTCATATATGGATTAGTTAAGCTTTTATAATTGGACTGTTAATGGGTTTGGGCTGTGTATAAGTCCAATGATACATAGGTCATTAATGGGTTTGTCTTTAAACCCATTTACAATCCACTTAACTTAAAAATGTTATTAATTGAGTCAACCTAATAATGAGATATCATCCTTTCGAGCAGTTTTTATACATTTTATTTCTTTAAAAATTTGCAATTTTTTAAAGAATTTTATGTAATTTTATTTCTTTATTTCTTTTAATTTTTCCCCTATGAAGTTTGATGGCCGACCCTTGCCGCAGGGCCCTTGCCGGTCCCGAGCGAGGTAAGCGAAGTCCTTACCGATGGTGACCGAGGGCCATAAAGCCCTTGCCTAGTCACCAAACGCACTGGCAAGCCTCAAGCTCACTGATTGGGTGAGGTCGATGCCTCCCCGGCCTCGGGCAAGCTCGAGTGTGCCAGATTTGTTGAGGTTAAGCTCGTAGACCTCGGTGCTAGCAAGACTCTAGCCTCCCCAACCTGGTGAGCCTCGAGCTCCCCAACCTCGAGCGAGCTCGAGCTTGCGATTGGGCTAAGTTGAGGCTTAGGCCTCGCCGATTTGGCGACACTTGTGCTCATAGGCATTGGGGCAAGCTTGACCTCACTAGATTTGGCGAGGTGTTGCTGGAATTGGGCAAGCTCGAACCTTGCTAACTGGTGGCAAGGCTTGAGCTTGAAAGGGCTTAGTATGAACACTTAGAGGGGGGTGAATAGGTGTAAAAATAATTTTGCAAGGTTTATTATAAGTAATTTGCTTTTTAGAGGATGACAAGCTTTGAATGAGTTCAGAGTTTAGCAATTAGATTAAACTATAAACAAACTAAAAAGAGTTCAGGGAAGAGAATAAGAACACAAGGTTTATAGTAGTTCGGCTTAGATCAAGCCTACATCCATTCTCCCACGGTAACAGCCTTCTGGCTGGATTCCACTATGTAATCAATAAGAGATTACAACTTTGAGTGTAAATACTTAGAAGTAGATCATCGGTCCTTGATCTTCTTAAATATTCCTCCACTTCCAAACTAGCCGTTGGACAGTATCTTAGAGAATCGTCTTCCAATCTATCCATTGGACAGATCTGTATCTAGAAGATTTGGTAGCCGTTGAGTGATAGAAGTAGAATCCCAAATTGATTCTGATAACCCATACAAACAGAATCTTGGTTTCCATAAGTAGAGTTTCTACGTATGGAAAGTTCTTGTCTTAAAGATCCAATTGTCAATCAATTAGATTAAGTCAATCAAATCAATCTTGATGTATAACCAAAATTGATTCTAATAAAGATATCCAATATTGTAGGTGATATTTCCAACCAGAAGTCCATATATAATCCATACGAACCGAATCCTTGAAGAAATAAAGATAATCTCGCATCTGGATAAGTCTTCATTCTTCAGTCTGGAAACTGTCAGTGTGAGCAGACGTTGAACCTAAAGTCTGGCGGTCTTCAGACTTTGACACAAAATTCTAGAAATCTTCATAATAGACTTTGACAATATCATTTACATGTTCTATCATCTGCATAGTCTATTACTCAACCATTAAATGCATTAAATCTTATCATCTTCAAAACATCATAAGGGATTTCCCTAACAAAGCTTACCTGTTGCCGGCCATGGCGGTCAATTGAAAGAAGGAGGAAAAATAAAAAAAGAAAATACAAAAAATTATGACCTGACTTGAACCTGACCTGACCAATCCATTTGGTAGGTTTAGTAGAGACCACGAAGATTTGTAGCTGAAGAAAATTTTTCTTTAGCTGTCTTTGTATTATCCCTTTGTATGCTAGGTATTAGGGTGCTTTTTCCATGTCATGTTCCCAGGAAAAAGAGAGCTCCCTTTGTTTGATATAAGTGTTTTCTGATAGGTGGGATGGCTTGGGCTCCCGAGAAAAACATCTTGTATCCTCCTGTGGAAGTCTCAAATATACCATCCTTTTTGTTGTTACCTTTTCTGCTTCCAAGTTGTGACAGAATATAATTCTTGGTTTCCTTCCAGTCTTGTGATTTTCTTTGGAACGAAATATTGGTGAATATATTATGTGTGGGAACTATATTAGTAATGTTGAAGAATTTTTAGTGCGCGTGGTCTCAAGTTCCACGATTCTTGTTGCTTAACATGCATGTGATATTTTTGGCCGTAGGCTTGACCGGATACGATTAAACTCAGAACCCCCTTGTATCAGTCCATTTAACTCGAGTTCAAATACAATTTATGTGGACTTAATGCTATTAATATAAGTACTTCTAATATCTAGATGCAAGTTAACTAATATTTTTGTTTAGAGGTCGGAGTCAATCCCAAAATTTCTATGCAATGAATACCTAAATGGGTCGACAAAATTTAAGTGTCAACAAATTGGTAATGTAGATTTATCAAGAAATAGAGGTTTACCATTGTTTTCGTTTTTAAATGTTTTGTACTATTGTCATTGTTGATGAACACTCTCTTTCATGATAAATTTTCGTCATCAACTTTTCTTTTGAATGAAAATAAAGTCATACTTAAAATTATACAAGGTTTCTTTTATTGATAAGATATATCATTAGTTATTTAGTTTTTATATTCTACTTAACTTGCCTGAACACTGATTTATATATTAACTCCCGATATATATGGTATCTTTCCCTCTATAAATTTAATCGTCATATTTTTTTTTTCTTGTCATCCATTTATAAATTTAAACATAATAAGAAATGAATTCCACAGTTCTAATTATGAAATTTAATTTACTAATAGAATATGTTAATTTGAGTCAATTTAAATTAACCTGATTTGTGTCATCATACTTCTGAAAGAAATTTCAGAATAGGTTATATAACTTTATAATGCAATTGAGAATATTTTTTTTTTATTAATATTGTAGTTCAAACTCAGAGAGAGATCAAATTTGTGGAGCAACCAATCAATAAATTAAAAATAATTATTGATCGGGTGCAACATACTCCTCGGGTTTTGATTATGGAAGACTTTGCAAAATATTAGAAAGTTCAATAATTTTGCGAGAAGTAAGAGCATGAAAATGGTGAAGACTAGTTTATTTAAGGATTATTTGATAATAAGAAGTCTAGCTCGGGAAATAGATTTGGGAGAGATCTATTTTGGGAATCACTTTTCTAAACTACAGAAAAAAAAAAGTCATAAAAATTAGTGCAATGGATAAGAATGGATGAATCGAATCTAACAATCATGACAACTCCATAGATAAACCAATGACCAATGCTTTCCCCGTTATGTTTTCATATAATAGAAAATTCGATATGGTAATTTTATTTTCGATATGTTTATACATCGACTTAGAATTATAGCAACTGGCAATCATATCCCAGATCTTACATTCTATTTCGAGGAGTTACCAAATACGGTGAATTGGAGATTAATTAGACTACTAATTTCTCGTCTTTTATTCAGATTATTTTCTGTTTTATTTCCAAATTTCCTGTTCCTCTCAATCAAACAAGGCATGACATAAGAAGGCAAGATATCTTAGAAGGAAAGAAAATCCAAAGAAAACGTCCATCCTTGGTATGTCTTTCACGAGACATCCCCAGTTTCTCTCTGTTTGGTAGATTCATCCCATCTCTCTCTCTCTCTCCTCTATTGTTTTTGGTCCTGGATCCTTCTTTCCACTCTTTAGGGCCTCAATATGGTATCTCCAATAAATGTACTTGCCCTGTTTTGGATAATCTATTAATCGGCAACGTAATAACAACATTTCTGGGTTTGACATTTGCTTTCGCTTCCATTTTTCAGGGCGTCGATCCAACATGATATGCTTTTTGAGAAATGCTAAACTGACGACTCCGTCACTTTTAATGGAGCGACGGAGCAAGAAGACTCACTAATTTTTTTAATGTCCTTTATACTTGAAAAAATAATAATAATAATAAGTGCAGCTCAGCTTGTGCTAGCATGAAAATCAATGGGTCTCCTTGCACCGTTATTGCATGAAAATGACAGCGCTGTTACGACATAAACTGTGCCATGGGCAACCGAAAAAGAAAATGACGGACGCAAACACGGCAAGATCTTCGAGATTTAACAAAAGCACACCAACATACTCATCCATTATTCCATAATTGTCTTGGCCCGTTTCTTTAAAGCCGCTTAACCTCTCCTGCTCGCACCGCGGCTAAAATTCCTAGCATTGGAGACCTCTCTCTTTTGTACGGGTTTAACGTTTCTTGTTGCACATCACTTGCCTTTCTTCATCTCCCTCTCTTTTCATTCTCGACATACAATCGTGTCTCTCTGGTTGTAAAAGCATTCCGTCCTCAAATCGTATAATCGTTCCTCACCCGGTCATGGATAGACATGGAAACCAATGGAGAGAACGTGATAGGTATCATAGGAGGGAAGAGAGAAATCAAAATAGAGATCGGCGTGATCACCACCACGACTATGAACTAGACCACCGACGTCCAAGGGGTGGTCATGGAGAGGAGCGAAGCACTTTCCGAGAATCTCATCGTAGAGATAGGGGTCGATCACCTGTTGATACTAACACTCATCATTTTGGAAATGATGCATCACTCTATCCAACTCCCGAGCCTATAGCTGGTACGTATAATTTCATCTCGTTGACATTGTCCTCACGATGCCATACCTGATTGAATATTGAATGATTTGACTTGGGAAGAGGGGTAGTCCAAATGGCTCGAAACTTGAGTTTTTTTATTACAATTTTAGAGTGACGTTAGAAACGCTTTCTTTTTGCAAGTTTCTTTCAATTTGTTTATAGAAGAAGGATCTTTGCATATGAATCATGTCATTTTCCATTCAATTCACAAATTACTTATAATGTTTAACACCTAGAATTTTGATTTAGCTTTTTCTCCCGATGCATTTTAATCTTGGCCGGTGTTTTAATAGTTAAATGTCGGAAGTCTTAGCCATTAAAAAAGGAGTCACGGGTTTTATTGTCTTTTCTTGGATACTAATCTACACAATGATGCATAGCCGTTGATGTTTTATATTCGCATTTTTTTTTAGTCCTACAACCCAAAAGTACTAAAAAAAGAATAATATAAAAAAATAATAAGTGCAACCACATGGGGTGTTTCTAACAAAGTGACTGAAACAATTGATGTGTTTATATTTTCTTAACAGATTTCGAGTCTGTCGCTGTACAGCCAGAGTTTCACCGAGCGTCGGAGTTTAACCTGGTTTCCCCAAGAAATGGGGATAAGATTTACCCCATTAGACGCCCGGACAAAGGTGGCTCGTTGGCTGCTCGGCACGTCAGGCTTCTTGTCAACAACTTTCCCGTCACATTCAATTCTGAAACCATTATAAGGCACTACAATATTGACATCAAGCCCGAGATGCCGGTGACGCACAGCTATCCCGCGAGGCTATCAAAAGCCACTTTATCTCAAATCAAGGAGAAGTTATTCTCTGACAATCGTATGCAGTTTCCTTTATCCATGACTGCTTATGATGGTGAGAAGAACATCTTTAGTGCAATCCCACTGCCTTGCGGGACGTACGACGTGAAAATATTTTCCGGGGAAGACAACGAGGACTCATTCCGATGCGCCATTACCCTCGTGAAGGAGTTCAATCTCTATAAGTTAAAGGACTACTTGGCTGGGAACTTGCTGTCCATCCCGCGTGACATACTGCAAGGCATGGATGTGGTGATGAAGGAGAACCCCGTCAGGCACATGCTCTCGATCGGCCGGCACTTCTATCCTCTCGAGTATCGTGAGGAAGATGACCTCAAGTGTGGCGTCGCGGCGTTCAGGGGATTCCAACACAGCTTGAAGTTGACCTCCCAGGGCCTCGCGTTGGCTCTCGATTACTCGGTCATGGCCTTCCGAAAGAGGATGCCAGTTATTGATTTCCTCAAGGAGAACATACGTGGGTTCAGCATCAGCCAGTTTGCACGGTATAGGAGGGAAGCCGAGCAGGTGTTGGAGGGGGTGAAGGTCACTGTGACCCACCGCAGGACCAAACAGAAGTATACGGTGGTTGGGTTAACCAATGACACCACACGCTCGATATCTTTCAGCTGCGAGATCTCCGAGGGCAAGATGAAGAAGATCAACCTGGTGAACTACTTCTGGGAGAAGTATAAAATTGAGATTAAGTACAAGGACATTCCTTGCCTGGATTTCAGCAAGAACGGCAAGAAAAATTACATGCCGATGGAGTTCTGCGTGTTGGTCGAGGGGCAGAGATACCCAAAGGAGAATTTGGACAGAGACGCTGCCTTCATGCTGAAGAAACTCTCCTTGCCTCCACCGCAAATCAGAAAGAAGTACATTTACGACACGATGAGGTTGAACAACGGACCTTGCGGGTATGTAACACTCGTCGTGTGCTCTGATTGTGTCGTTGCCTCTATCACAACTTGACCTGCAGATCAAAAAAATAATGCGGTTATGCACATGAGGCTTCTTCATCCTTTTGTACAGTAGTCAATTAACATTTGATTTATGTATGCTCTTGTTTCTTTTTTCCCCCGGCAATACTGGTGCTATGCGCAGGTGATATGCCTTTTCAATTATACTGTCTTAAGGAATGTGTTCAAATAGACAACATATTATTTGGGATTCTATTTTCTTTGTTGGTGAAATGGTCTCATAAAAAGGCATAGACTATATGATTTAAATGGCATTTGATCGACAAACATAATATAAGAGTATATAGCAGTAAGCACCAGACTAATATGACTTCCTTTTTTGTCTTTGATTTTGTCGTGTTTTTTTGTTTTTTTTTAAATGTTCCTTACCTTGCTGCAGAGACGTCGGCCAAAACTTTGGCATCAAAGTCGACGTGAACATGGCGAAAGTGGTTGGACGTGTAATCGGACCTCCCGAGCTAAAGCTTGCGACTTCGAATGGCAAGGTGATCAAGATAGAAGTTGATAAAGAGAAATGCCATTGGAATCTAATGGGGAAATCGGTCATAGATGGGAAGCCAATCGAGAGATGGGTCATCGTTGATTTCAGCACGTCGGACCGGAATCGGCTTAACTATAAGCTGTTCATCCAGAAGCTTATAAGCCGATGCAGAAACTTGGGGATTCGCATGGAAGAACCGCTCTTTTATCAAGATGCCACAATGAGCATGTTCTCCAATGTGGCTAGATTGACCGAGCTGCTAGAGGATGTCAATGACCGTGCTTGCAGAGTTGGGAGACGGCGTCCTCAATTCCTTCTTTGCGTCATGTCTAGAAGGGACATCGGCTACAAGAACCTCAAATGGATCTGCGAGACACGAGTCGGGTTAGTTACTCAGTGTTGCCTATCCACGCAAGCCAATAAAGCGAACGATCAGTATCTGGCTAATTTGGCCCTCAAGATCAATGCCAAGCTTGGGGGCAGCAATGTGGAGTTATTCAATCGATTCCCGCGTATCGACAGCAAGGGACATGTGATGTTCCTTGGTGCCGATGTCAACCATCCCACATCTCGCAACACAAATAGTCCGTCATTTGCTGCCGTTGTTGGTACCGTCAACTGGCCCGCTGCCAATCGCTATGCTGCAAGGGTGCGACCTCAGCTCCACCGACAAGAGAGAATTATCAACATCGGGGAGATGTGTCTCGAGCTCGTCGAGACATACGCTCGTTTGAATCGAGTTAGGCCCGGGAAACTCGTATTGTTCCGCGATGGTGTGAGTGAAAGCCAATTCGATATGGTTCTGAACGAAGAATTGCAGGATTTGAAGAAGGCTTTCTATGAGAAAGATTACAGGCCGACCATCACGATCGTTGTGGCACAGAAGCGCCACCAAACTCGTCTTTTCCCAGAGAGGGACATCGATGGGGGTCCCACAGGGAACGTGCCACCGGGGACAGTCGTGGACACAACAGTTGTGCATCCTTTTGAATTTGACTTCTATCTGTGCAGCCACTACGGCGGCCTCGGGACAAGCAAGCCAACCCATTACCATGTCCTCTGGGACGAGCACAAGTTTAGCTCTGACGACTTGGAGAAGTTGATTTACAGTTTATGCTTTACCTTCGCTCGATGCACCAAACCAGTGTCTCTAGTCACGCCTGTGTACTATGCTGATCTCGCCGCCTACAGAGGAAGGTTGTATCACGAAGCGGTGATGGAGCATTCTCCAAGTTCGATGGCGTATTCATCCTCCTCAATGGCATCATCGTCGTTCCCATCTATTGGTTCGAATGAAGACCGATTTTGCAAGCTGCACGCTGATGTGGAGAACATGATGTTCTTCATTTGAGGGCCATAGGCTCCGGTGTCTAGAAGAAGTCCCGAGGACATTCCATCCTCTCCATCTAAAAAAACGTGTAGGAGACTTCTAGGATATTGTCATTGCCTCTCCGCCAGAAAAGAAGTTCAACGAGGGGGAAAGCTTACTGGAGCAATGTTAGCACGACTAAGCCGATAATGGCTCCGTCAGGCTGACAGAGCTCGATTGCTCTGTCGGGCCTTCACCCGTTGACGGAAGGCCAATCCTCAATGAACTTCTTTGCTGGAGGAGAAGCAGTGGCAACGTCCAGAAAGTCTCCTATACATTCTTTTGGAAGGAGAAGATAGAATGTCCTTAGGACTTCTAGACACGAGCCTATGACCTTCAAGTGAAGACAGAATGTCCTCAAGAATTCTAGCCATTTATTAAGGATTCTTAGCGCTTTATTGGGAAGTTATTTTTTAAATCCTGTCAGGATAGCTCATCATGTGCATTGGAGGAATAGTGGATCTAGTCATCATCTTTTTGACCTGTTTTGGTAACAAATCTGGGTTCCTAGGTGATTTCGTCTCCAACTTACTTTGTGATGATTAACTATTACAACACGACGCATTGTTGTAAGGTCGAAATAATATCTTTTGCAAGTGATATCCATTTGTGAAAAATTAAATGGGCAATTTTATCAATGTTTTACTGCTAATGTGGGGTTGCCTGTTCAATTCTCAATCATTTTCTAGCCTCTTCATTTAATTGCCTATTATGTTGGTTCTCGTAATCTAGAGATTATGGTGTTACCTATTCAGTTTACTATTTCTAGGTTAGTCTCCTCCTAATGAATCAAACTTGAAAAGTGATGTTTATCCATAGAACATATATGCATTTTAAGAAAATGCTCTGAATGCAGGGTCGTTCGTTCCTTTTACTGTCAATGCCTTTATGAACTCTGGCATTTTCTGGACTATTCGTCTAACTCCCAATTATGTTAAATTTCACGATCCATGACTGTTTTTAATCGAGTCCCTAGGAAATTATTGAAATATGGCAGCCCTTCTTGCTCCACTCGCAGGGCCAGGAGATCTTGGAAATGCTCCACAAAGTGCTGCTGAACCAGGTGCGGTTCAATAATTTGGTTACCAGAGAAATCCAAAATAGAAATAACTCTATTCCGAAGTTGTCTCTTGTTTATATACTAATAGAAGAATTTGGTGTTGCGATCTCCTTCTTTGAGCCACCTGATTCTTGATTTCTATCTGAAGAATGACTCCTCACTAGCCCGAAGGTTAGGAAAGATACTTCGCCGGTTCTTTTCCAACTTAGCAATATCAGCCAAGATAAGATCCCTCTGAAGGTTGGCTTGTGTGCTCTCTAAGGCGACCCTTGCTTCTTACGTCCTAGTAGAGATATTAGAGAAGGATTCCTTATTAAGCTGCTTGAAACGATACTTGAGTGCTCTAAGCTTGCGAACAAGCCTAAACATATGAATTCCTTCCCCCGGGTCCTCCCAGATTTGAGTAACAATTGTATTGAAATGTGGATGCTTCATCCAAAAATCAAAGAACTTGAACGGTTTGCTAAGAAGAATCGGGTTCAACACTTTAACCACCATAGGTGTGTGACCCGAAATACCTAGCGCTAGAAAAGAGGTTTAGAGTAAGAGAAATCCAAGCACCACCTAGAGTTCACAAAGACTATCAATCTTCCTAGCCTTCCTAGAAGATCCTAAGGAAGTTGTCCATGTGTGGCTGAAACCAACATACCTAAG
Organism: Eucalyptus cloeziana; assembly: GCA_014182715.1. Taxonomy (NCBI): domain Eukaryota; kingdom Viridiplantae; phylum Streptophyta; class Magnoliopsida; order Myrtales; family Myrtaceae; genus Eucalyptus; species Eucalyptus cloeziana. Next base: position 19,673,716 of record CM024637.1, read on the forward strand.
GTCTTCAAGTTCCCATTGCACCAAGCACTGATTGAAATCATCGAAGCATGGGATCCAAGCATCAGAACCCCCAACCCTGTCAGAGGGATCCTTAATAGCATTGAAATCCCCCATCACTATCCAAGGTGAATTCTGGAAGGCACTACTTTTAGAGATAATATCCCCGCAAAGCTGTCGCTGAGAGAGTAAAAGTGTGCTCCCATAAGCAATTGAAACAGAGCAGGTCATCCCCGAGTCCAATAACTTAAGACTCCCATGAACTGCTTGAGTAGATATCGCTAAAACTTCAAAGCTAACCTACGATGGGTCCCAACCAATCCAAATCCTACCCCTAGGAAGAACTCATAGTTGGCGAGCCAGCACCAGTCCCTCAACAGTCTCCCAGAAATGGAATTAAAGAGTCCGCGGCACCTTCCTTTCCAATAAACCAACTAATCACAAATGATTTGAAAAAACAAGTCTACAGACATCCGCTTGTCTAATGGGGTCAATAAGGCCCCTAACATTCCAACACCCTATGTACATAAAAACAAGTAAGAGAAGGATTGAGGGTTACCTCCACTTCACGGGCTTGGGTCGAGAACGACGCAGTATCGCACGCGATGGAGGAGGAGATGGGGCTGGGGCTAGAGCCATCAGCTTGTCCCGAATAGTCTCAATCTTTGTGCTAGTCGGGTGAGCCTCTGGCGACGAGCGAGGAGAGAGCAGATCATCATCTGAACTGCCTATAAGGTTGGCCGACTCATTAGGGTCGTTACCAAGGCTAGGCAGCACTCGTATGGAGTCTTCCATAGAGCTGATGGAGCCATCCTCAACGGCAGGAGAGGAGGCATCCAACTTTGTAAGGACCTGCAACTTTCTATGGGCCTTATGAGTTGATGTAGAGGGCAAACTCCACTCAAGAGTAGCATGCTTTAGCTTGAGGGAGCGCCCCTCATCATTGAAGACAATAGGTGAGGCGGAGCCTATCTCTATAAGAGGGAGAGGCATCTTTTTCTTCCCCTTAACTTGTTTCCAAGCCAGGTCAGAGTCACCAGGGCCATTTGCCCCAATCGAATGAGGTTCGAGCAACTGGGGAGTAGCAGGAGGGGGGGATTTAGTTTGACCTTGAGGTGAGGAGACCACTTGCTTTGAGGTGGCTGGAGAATAAGCACAATTGTGACCAAATGTACCACACTTCAAACATTCTACCGGCTTCCACTCAAATTGAATAGCAATAATGCGCACCACCCCATTCAATTTCACTTTCACCGAAGGAATCCTCGGTTGGTTGGCTTGGATTTCAACACAAACCCTAGCAAAAGAAATCATACGCATTTGCTCCGTGCGTTGATCCACATAAAGAGGTTTGCCAATGGTGCTTGCAATGACGCTTATCGCCGAAGCCGACCATAGATCGAAAGGGAGGTTTTTCAATCTAATCCACACCAAGACCGTGAATTGCTTCTCCCTCTTCAACTCAAGAAGAGGCTTCCATTGTTGCAAGATTAGTGGAACCTTTGCCACCATAAAGGGACCTTCCTCCAATATCTTTCTTCGAAAAACCGGATCAGGGATACGGAAGAAAAAAAACCCCTAATCATTGGTGAAGGCCTCCGCGAGCTTCGGTCCCCAAGTGTTTTTCAAAGAACGCTCCGTGAGCTGAAAGGGAAGTCTTCTCCCCACAAAATACTCGACGAGGCATTCATGCCACTTGGGATCCATAGCCTTAAGGACTTCTTCAGCAAGGTTGAGAACCGGGCCATCATCCTCGATCGAAGGAGGCATATACGACAAATCATAACCTTTTGCAGCCAAGCGAGCGACATTCGCCCAAGAACGGGCTTGAAGAGACTTCGATCTACGCTGATGTTGCGTGTCACACCCCGATCCTCAGGCACGGGCCCATTCCTTACCTTGGTCGATTTTAAAGTGCGATATCCCAGGACTATTTATCGCCGACCCTTACAATTTATTATGCGCATGCGGAAGCAGTTAAGAATCCTCAACAATAAAACAATGGGATAGAAAAGCAGGCTATATTTTTCATATTGAAATTCATAACCATACTTTTATTAACAGTGCAACTCATAGTATACTTACAATACTATTTACAGCTAACAAGTCTCACACCTATCCACACCAAGACAGGGTTTACAAAAGGGATGGGATCTCAATCCACATCCGGGTTGTATTCAAGATCCCTCTCTGGATCACCTTCTTCTTCAAAAATCTTTTTCCTCCTCAAGATCCTCGTCAGTGCTCTCCTTCTCAAGTTCTTCCTCTTCAGCTCTTACTCAGGGTCCTGAAATGGTTATTCAATAACCAATGAGACCACGTCTCAGCGAGTTCTATCCCCTAAGACTCAATTAGTAAGCCAATACACTATAGGCTACCTAAACACGCACAAGTCAGAGGACTTACCTTGGCCTCAGACTCCACCTGCAAATCAGTATCATTCATAATAGGCACCCAACTACTCATAACAAATCAAACTAGTTGATTACATGTCATAGAGCACACGTGCATTCTCTAAGGCACTAGTTCACCAAAGTGATGCATCAAATCACCGAGCCCACGTGTCTCTTCCAAGATGCCTCACTTAATTCCCCGAGCCCACGTGCATTCTCTCAGGCACTCGTTCACCAAAGTGATGCATCAAGTCACCGAGCCCACGTGCCCTTTTAGATGCCACACTCTGTCACCGAGCCACGTGCATTCTCCAGGAGGACATACCGAGTCTCCGAGCCACGTGCATTCTCTAAGGCAACCTCTTCACCAAGATGACATATTCAACCACCGAACTCACGTGCATTCTCCAGGTGATATCCCAATTCACCGAGCCCACGTATCTTCTCTCAAGTGATTACCAACTTACTTTCGATATCGACAACCAATACCCAACGATTTCTCAATCAAATAATAAAAATCACATCACTTAAGAATATACCGTAAAATTTCACAATTAAATCAATTCCATATAAATTGAAGCTCAATTAAATAAACGGACTGCACCACGACAATCAGCACGAAATTCCGGTCACCAGCCGTCCCGGTTGAATTTCCAGAAAAATAATTAATTAAATAATTAATTTCGAAAAATAAATAAATGAATACTAAAAAATCCAATTTAGGCCCGTATTGCCTGATTGGAGCCCGAAATGGGTCGAGAAAAATCCCGAGAGACATTCAATAAATAATAGAGCATTCCTACTCCCTAATGGCTATTGCTAACCACCTAACATGCATCATTAAGTCTCTAATTTAATTTATCTAAATTAATCTAACCACCTAATTGCATTTAATTAAATCTAACCAACCCTAAGTATAATTAACAAACTAAGAAAGCATTAGTAGTAAAACTCACTTGGCAAAAGCGGAGACCGAATCACCGTGACGGCGGCCGAAATCGGATTTTCAGCGACACCGGCGGACTTGGGCCGGGCCTTAGACTCGGGCCCAACAAATCTCAGCCCACCTGAGGTTTGTTCTTGCTTTTGGGCTTGGGCTTGAAGACTGAAATTTAAACTGAAAAATGGGCTGATCTTGCAGCTGAAGATGGGCCGTTGAAAATCTGCTGGGCCCGTTGATGTGGGCTGAATTTCAGCTTGAATTGGGCCCAAAAGAAATTCACTGGACAGTTGGGCTTGCGGCTGGGCTGAAGACGCACCTTGCTGGGCTGCTCACGAGCGGACACAGACTTCCTCGATGGTCTTTAGCGTCCATGTGTTGACCGAAGGAGACGGACTTGAGGACACGCGGGCTGGCGATCGTGGAATGATGGGCCGAGAATGCCCAGCAGCAAGAGAGCTAGTCAACGGAGAGAACTTCGTTGGTGGATGGTTGACTGGGGAAGCAAAATCGCGGACACTTGGCCGCGGATGGAGAGAAGATGGCGCTCGATGGAGTCTTCGTTAGTGGAGGGGTGACGCGCGCGTTTAAGGAGCTGCGGGCGTGAGATGAGGGTCTTCGGTGGATGCAGTGTTGACCGAAGAAGGGCAGGTGGCAGCGGCTTGTGAACCGATGGAGAAGAATCGGTTAAGCTTCGCAGGTGATGGACACGTGCGGCTCCAGCTTTGCTGGCTGCGAGAGAGAGAAGACATGAAGCAACAAGTGTCAACGTGAAACTACTGCAGGGTCTTCAACGTTGAGGTTTTGACCGAGCGTGGCTGCATGAAGACTCGAAGCACAGCGCAGCTTCGAATGGCTGTTCGTGATTTTCCTTCCTCTATATTCGCACAAAGAAATGGAGGAACCAAGAAGAGATGTGGCCGATTGAGAGGGTGTGAGGGAGAGGAGATAGAGATAAGTGAGAGTTGGGCTCCACTTGGTTTGATATTTTACAACAAATATCTCCCAAAAACCATTCTTAGCCATGCATTAATCCTTGGCTCACAATGGACCACTCATGCACTCTTCTAGAAGCCAAAATGGTCCAAATGTTGTGGCTAGGTGGGGGTACACGAATTTGGGGAAGGATTGGCTTAAATGAACTCAAATTCTCTCTTGAATTAATCTCAAAGTTTCAATTGAATATTTTCCTCATCTAATTACCCATCCTGCATCTCAATTTCAATTCCAATCTCTCCAAATTGAGGTCCAACTTCGACGAAGAAAAATCCCGAACAATCATCTGTAAAATCTTGACACTCAATGACTTGGCTCGGAAGTCGAAATTTCTTATAATTTGGCCTATCCGAAATTCTGTTGATTTTCCACGGCGTCCGCAACGATTTTCCGTAAAAGTCTCGGAATCTCCGAAAATTTTTCTGAGACTGAGTCGACACTCCTAGAATTTATTGTGACATGACCGAAACTTCAATTTCTGAAATCGGACTCGAATTGGCGGTTAATTTCAATTCGACGCATTTTTAGCGTGACCTAGGCTACCGGGTAACTTTCAAATATTTTTAAGTGCAATTGACTCGTGGTCGATTTTCTTCGAACCACTATGAACCCACTTGACTCATTGGCGACTCTCGGTTGTTGTGAAAATCCCGAGGATCCAAATACGAACACAGGGTACCAAAACAATAAGAAAATTAGTCTAGTGCCGGTCGACATGAATTTTCTAATTTAGTGGTGTCACCCACGATTAGCCACACATCACTGTCGATCCAGTCTATCTCTGATTTCAAATCGATTTTTAACTATGCCGAGATGGCCTCTAAAAATGGACACGGTCGAGAAGCCGATTCCTAGTCGAATTCTCAAGTCTATTTCCTTAAGATTCCTAATAATTTCCCCAGATAGTCTAGTTATCTCAAGAATGATCAGTTCTGAGAATAGCCCTATAAACACGTCAATGAAACGCCCGATTCAATCAGAGGAAAACAGAACCGAAAATTCGGGATGTCACATTGCGAGTCCTGAGGTCTTTTGGAGGCTGACCTCCTTCGACTACAACCCCTGGACCAACCCACGCAGCTTAGAGCCTTAGTGATGGCTTGGCCTTCCCACAATGCAATAGTAGAGACTTTGTTTGAGAGCACAAAAGGCTGGGCTAATAAAACCGGAGAAGCGGGGTTCTTCCCCCTCTCTTTAGCAACATTAGTGAGGGCCTCATCAACTATAACAACTACCTCAGTAGAAATAGAGGCCATACCGCACCAGTAGCCCTAAAACAACCCGCCAACCTAATTACAAGGAGGACATTGCAATAAAGGCAGGCCTATCAGGGAAGAGGAACAACCGAGGCTAACCTATCTAGCTCAGGTCCCTCGAAGAAGCTGCAGAATAACACGACCAAGAGGTAGACTAGGAGCGTCGTGCCTAGGAATAGTAGCCTCGACCGGAGGGACGCTCGCAGAGGGACAACGATGGAGGCAGATCTAACCTCTACAGATCCAAAATCGAAGGCAGAGGCGCTGGACACCAAGATCGGTGGGGAACTCGCGAGAGGCAATAGTTAAGGCAGATCAAACCTCGAGGCCTAGCTGTTGCGACTGGCGGGCCGGGCTCTAGGGGAGGTCGAGGTGGAGGGAATGCCGTGGGTCTCGGGGAAGGCAACGGCGGAGGTAGCTCTGACCTCACGACCCGGCCATCGCGACTAGCGGGCAGGGCTCAGGTGGAGGCGGAGGCAGAGGGAAAGCCATGAGCCTTGGGGGGCGTCGGCGGAGGTAGATCTAGGTTTGGGATCCGGCAGTCGTGACCGTTGGGTGGGTCTGAGGGGGAGGCAAAGGAAGATATGAGCTTGGGTCTACAAAGCCGCGTTTGGTGGAACGCTCGGGGTGGCGATGGCAGAGGTAAATTTGAGCTTGGCACCCGACAGTCGCAACTGGCGGGCGAGGCTCTGGGGGGATGAAGGCGAAGGCGGAGGTAGAGGGCTTAGGGCTACATAGTCGTGACTGGTGGGACTCTCGGGGAGGCGACGGCGGAGGCAGATCTGAGCCGAGACCCAACAGTCTTCACCAGCAGCCAAGGCTTTGGTGGTGGGGGGGAGAACCAATGCGGAGGCCTCTGGACGACAAAGTCGCGACCAGGGACTCATGAGGAAGGCAACGGTACAAGCAGAACCAAGCTCGGGTAGGCAGCCGCGACCAGCGGCCGAGGCTTTGGCGGAGGTGGCCGCCTACCTTGAGTTCCCTACAGGCGGTCGAGAGAGAGAGAGAGAGAGCCTATAAAGGAAATTGCAATATTCCTTTAAACTCATTTACAATCCACTTAACTTAAAAAAGTTATTAATTGAGTCCACCTATTAATGAGATATCATCTTTTCGAGCAATTTTTATACATTTTCTTTCTTTAAAAATTTTCAATTTTTTAATAATTTTTTGTAATTTTATTTCTTTATTTCTTTTAATTTTTTTCCCTTATGAAGTTTGACGGCCAACCCTCGCCGCATGGGCCCTTGCCGGTCCCGAGCGAGTTAAGCAAATTCCTCATGAATGGTGATTGAGGGCCACAAAGCCCTTGCCTAGTCGCCAAACGCACTGGCAAGCCTTAAGCTCACCGATCGGGTGAGGCCGATGCCTCACTAGCCTCAGGCAAGCTCGAGCGCACTAGATTTGTTGAGGTTGAGCTCGTAAGACCTCGGCGCTAGCAAGATTCTAGCCTCCCTAAGCTAGTGTGCCTTGATTTCCCTGACCTTGAGCAAGCTCGAGCTTGGGATTGGGCTAAGTTGAGGCTCAAGCCTCCTCGATTTGGCGACACTTGAGCTCACAGGCATTGGGGCAAGCTTGACCTCACTAGATTTGGTGAGGTGTTGCTGCAATTGGGCAAGCTCGAACCTGCCGACCTGTGGCAAGGCTTGAGCTCGCCTATTGCCGGTCATGGCAGTCAATCGAAAGAGGGAGGAATAAGAAAAAAATAAAATAAGAATAATGAAAAATTCTATATTAAAAAATAAAAATAAAAATACTTGAAAGAAGTGCACAGAAAATCAAATAAGATTTTCTGTACAAGTCAGAAAATAATTTCTCATTCATTTGCAAGTTTCAATCAAACATTAGAAAATATTATCATTTTCATAATTACCAAAATTTTCATGAAATAAATGGAGTCTCACTTTTCCAAAAAATATATATATATATAATTTATCAATTAAATTTGTAATTGTATGGAAGTTTTAGAAAAATATGTTTTTTTAAATAAAATAAATAAGAAGCACGTTTTTCCAAATTTGACTAAATATGTTTTATAATATGGGATGGGTTGGGTCGGTATGGATTAATAAATCTACATTGTTAATAAATGGGTTGTAAACTGGTTATTAAGTCAATTTGAGTCGAAACATTTATGACCAGATTTAAATCCAACCTGACCAACCCATTTGGTAGGTTTAGTAGAGACCACGCAGATTTGTAGGTGTGAAGAAATTTTTCTCTAACCGTCTTTGTATTATCCCTTTGTATGCTAGGTATTAGGGTGCTTTTTCCGTGCCATGTTCCCAGGAAAAAGAGAGCTCCATTTGTTTGATATAAGTCTCTTCTGATAGGTGCGATGGCTTGGGCTCCCGAGAAAAACATCTTATATCCTCTTGTGGGAGCCTCAAATATACCATCCTTTTCTTTATTACTTTTTCTGCTTCTAGGTTGTGACTGAATATAATTCTTGGTTTCCTTCCCTATTCATGTAAATCTTGTTTGAAACTTCAAATCATCTATTTAATTTTCTTCTAAGCAAAAACGATTATGTCCTTTTCAAGAATTTTAATGGTGACTTGTTCTTGTTGCCTTGCTTCAGCAAAAAGAATGAGTTAAGTAAGACACTTGAATGCTAAGTTGAACAGACGTAGTTTCGATTTCCTCGATATTATCATGTTGTGCGCCTTTTCATCAATGATTACAAGGCTCGCCTTTATATGACTCTTTTACTTAAATAACTCATAGATATACCTATCATCCCAAGGAAATAAATTTTGGAGAATTTATAAAATATGAAACTAGACCTAGAACACAATTAATCAAGATATAGAAATACAAACAGATTGTTGAAAACAACAGTACAATAAAGACTCTTCTTAACACATGCATCTGTCTTAGAATCTGAACAAACATCGATGTTAAACTTGTGCATCGGCAAGTAGGCAACTGATTGACAACATTTATAAATTTTGTTGAATTACTAACAGGCAGGACCTCTCTAGGAAATCACCATGGATGGCCGTTGAAGAGTTAGGTCATGCTAAAGCTGATTTGGGAGCGGCAAGTGACTACTCGTCAATTAATCCTCAAGGGGTGTAACAGGTGATGAACAACAGTGGAGTCGTCAAAAAAACGGCGGTAAGAGAGTCAAAATGCAGAGACTAGAGGTGTCAAAATAGGTTGAACCCATCTACAATGAGATGGGTCATATATGGATTAGTTAAGTTTTTATAATTGGACTGTTCATGGATTTGGGTTGTGTATGGGTTGTGTGTAACTCCAATGATACATGGATCATAAATGGGTTTATCTTTAAACTCTTTTTTTTTTTTTTTTGGTGAAAGGTAATAAATATATTGAGTAAAGACCAACTAAACAAAAAGATCACGGCATCAAAATCCACACTCAAAACAATAGATCATAATGAGTGGAAGGATGCCGGGATGTAAAAGCCATGGTCATGGCAACCTACTAACAACCAGAAAGCGAAAGCACGGCATGAACAACCGGCGAACAAATACAAAAATGCCTTCAGGTTGGGAGAGAACCATCCTCAGGAAGCAACAAGAGCCGCTGCACCAAAGGCCTTAAACAAGTCACACCAGCTGAAAGGAAGGGAACTAACGATCCCCTGAAAAGATGATCGGGTCAATGCCCTAGTTCCGCTGCAACCTACTATTCCTGAAATTATTCTCGACATTCCTAAAAGTGATCGCCTTATCTCTGACCACTTTAAAGAGATGGATCTTCATAGCCGGGACAGAAAGAGGCCATTCTCTAAAGAGAATGTTGTTCCTATTGTTCCAAATAATATGACACGGTGCTCCAAAGGAGAAATGAGCTATGCATTTATAAAATTCATTTCCCATAAGCATGTTGGTGGCCCAACGGAGATTGTCCTCCCACGACCTGTTACACCAAGGCAGATTACATTTGGCTGCCCAAAAGAAGGCAACCCCGGCTGTGACACACCACCCTTAAAATAGACGGTCAATAGAATCCGGTACATTGTTGTAGAAGGCACAAGCACCACAATCTATCATGCCATGCAACAATAAAAGCATCTCGGTGGGCATCCTGCGCTTGGCCATAAGCCAAAGGTTTACTTGATACTGTTGTGTAATTTCGTTGTTCTAGACGAATGTATGCCAAATGACCTGAGTTCTCTTCCGCCTAAAGGCCTCCCAAGCTGTCGCAACAGTGAAAAGTCTCGACGAATTCTCCATCCATAAAAAAAAATCCGAATTCTAAGAGAGGCTCAGGAGGGGATGATCCCACAACTCAAGCACCAACTTGAGAGGCTGCCCATCATAGAAGAGATCAACCACTGTTGCCTGCCTAGAAAGCCTTGAATTGTAGATGAACGAGTCCGAAAAAAAATAAGTTCAGGGGGCCCTTAGGGTGCCAGTTGTCAAACCATAAGGAGGTAGAGAGGCTGTCCCCAATCCTCCAATAGAAGGAATTTCGGACCTCGCTTCTGAAGGATATGATTTTTTTCCATGCCCATGAACAAAAGGTGGGTTTTTTTAGCAACCCAAAAATTCCTTGATTTAAAAAAAAAATGTGGAATGAATTCACTTACACCACAAGGCTTCATTGTCTGAAAATAGGAGCTAGATATGCTTCAACATAGTAGCCTTGTTGCAATCCCGAAGCCTCCGGATGCCAAGGCCTCCTTCCTCTTTTAGAAGGCATACTTCACCCCGTGCAACCTTAGCACCCCCTCTACCTAGTTTCAAGCCTTTCCATAGGAATTGCCTAAATACTTTCTCAATTTGTTCCAACATGGCTATAGGTAAAAAAAAAAAAAAACCCTTGCCCAGTACGCTTGGATAACATGAAGGACTGACTTGATAAGCTGAAGTCGGCCAGCAAAAGAGAGAGATATGAGTGCAAGATTCTACCCTCGCAGTAACACGGTTAACAAGAACACAATAGTCCGCATTGTTATGCTTGGAGGTAATAATAGGAATCCCCAAGTATCGTACTGGTAGACTGCCTTCTTGGAAGCGGAGGTCAAGGAGGATCTGAGTCCTTAAAGCAGGCGATCCAGCAGCCAAAAAGATTTCACTCTTGGAAGGGTTTGGGCACAAGCCACTCCAAGCCAAGAAGAGCCGGAGGCCCTCTTTGAGGAGACTTACCGAAGTCAGGTCCACCTCACTAAATAGGAAGACATCGTCTGCAAAGAAAAGATGCGAGAAATTCGTCGTCTTGCATTGCTAGAAGAACTTAAACTCTAGCTTGGAAGAGGACCTCATTAAAATTCCCGATAAGACCTCCATAACCAAAGTAAAAATGTATGGAGAAATAGGATCACCTTGGCGCAGGCCGCGCCCACTTGCAAAGTAACCATGAAGTTCCCCATTCAGAACAATGGAAAGCATGGGCGTGCGCACACATCTCATAATAAGCCTAGTCACGAAGTCGGTAAAGCCAAAAGCAAGCAAAACTCTCTCGAGTAAACCCCAATCAACTGTGTCATAAGTCTTTTTGAAATCAACATTAATCGCACACTTAAAAAGGTATGGTTCAAGGTGGAAACTAGAAATCTGAGCCATCAAGATATTGTCTCTGATCTGTCTGCCCTTTACAAAAGCGCTCTGAGACGGACTAACAACATTCTTTAGAATAACCGCAACTCGATTAGCCAGAACTTTTGTGATACACTTATATATAATGTTGCAGTAGGCAATGGGCTTGTAACCATCAACAGAAGTCGCATTGGGGGCTTTGGGCATAAGCACCAGAATGGTGGGGTTTATCTCCCTCAAGAGCTTCCACATGACGAAGAAATCCCTCACTGCTGCTATCACCAAATGTTCAACCGTCTCCCAGTTCTCCTTAAAGAATTCAATCGTGAAGACATTCGGGCTAAGGTCCTTACCCCTAGGTAGAGAGAAAAATGTATCCCGAATCTCCATCTCAGTGACCGGTCGAGTAAGAAAGCTAACCTGGTCATCCGTAAGAGGATGTTGGTTGGTCTCCCGAATCTCCCCAATGAGCAGCCCTTCTTGCTCCACTCGCGGGGCCAGGAGATCTTGGAAATGCTCCACAAATTGCTGCTGAACCGGGTGCGGTTCAGTATTTTGGTTACCAAAGAAATCCAAAACAGAAATAACTCTATTTCAAAGTTGTCTCTTGTTTATATACTAATTGAGTCCACCTATTAATGAGATATCATCTTTTCGAGCAATTTTAATACATTTTCTTTCTTTAAAAATTTTCAATTTTTTAATAATTTTATGTACTTTTATTTCTTTATTTCTTTTAATTTTTTTCCCCTATGAAGTTTGACGGCCAACCCTCGCCGCAGGGCCCTTGCCGATCCTGAGCAAGGTAAGCAAATTCCTCATCAATGGTGATTGAGGGCCACAAAGCCCTTGGCTAGTCGCCAAATGCATTGGCAAGCCTTAAGCTCACCGATCGGGTGAGGCCGATGCCTCACTAGCCTCAGGCAAGCTCGAGTGCACCAGATTTGTTGAGGTTGAGCCCATAGACCTCGGCACTAGCAAGACTCTAGCCTCCTTAAGCTAGTGTGCCTCGAGTTCCCTGACCTAGAGCAAGCTCGAGCTTAGGATTGGGCTAAATTGAGGCTCAAGCCTCCTTGATTTGGCGACACTTGAGCTCATAGGCATTGGGGCAAGCTTCACCTCACTAGATTTGGTGAGGTGTTGCTGGAATTAGGCAAGCTCGAACCCGCCGACCTGTGGCAAGGCTTGAGCTCGCCTGTTGCCAGTCATGGCGGTCAATCGAAAGAGGGAGGAAAAAGAAAAAAAAAAAAAATAAAAATAATGAAAAATTCTATATTAAAAAATAAAAATAAAAATACTTGAAAGAAGTGCACAGAAAATCAAATAAGATTTTCTATACAAGTCAGAAAATAATTTCTAATTCATTTGCAAGTATCAATCAAACATCAGAAAATATTATCATTTTCATAATTACCAAAATTTTCATGAAATAAATGGAGTCTCACTTTTCAAAAAAAAAATTATAAAATTTATCAATTAAATTTATAATTGTATGGAAGTTTTAGAAAAATATGTTTTTTAAAAAATAAATAAATAAGAAACACGTTTTTCCAAATTTGACTAAATATGGAAGTGTTTTATAATATGGGATGAGTTGGGTCGGTATGGATTAATAAATCTACATTGTTAAAAAATGGGTTGTAAACTTGGTTATTAAGTCAATTTGAGTCGAAACATTTATGACTAGATTTAAATCCGACCTGACCAACCCATTTGGTAGGTTTAGTAAAGACCACGCAAATTTGTAGCTGTGAAGAAAATTTTTCTTTAACTGTCTTTGTATTATCCCTTTGTATGCTAGGTATTAGGGTGCTTTTTCCGTGTCATGTTCCCAAGGAAAAAGAGAGCTCCATTTGTTTGATATAAGTCTCTTCTGATAGGTGCAATGGCTTGGGCTCCCGAGAAAAACATCTTGTATCCTCTTGTGGGAGCCTCAAATATACCATCCTTTTCTTTATTACTTTTTCTGCTTCTAGGTTGTGACCGAATATAATTCTTGGTTTCCTTCCAGTCTTGTGATTTTCTTTGGAATGAAATATTGGTGAATATATTATGTGTGGGAACTATATTAGCAATGCTAAAGAATTTTTAGTGCGCGTCGTCTCAAATTCCACGATTCTTGTTGCTTAACATGCATGTGATATTTTTGGCCGTAGGCTTGACCGGATATGATTAAACTCAGAACCCCCTTGTATCAGTCCTTTTAACTTGAGTTCAGATACAATTTATGTGGACTTAATGCTATTAATGTAAGTACTTCTTATAACTAGATGCAAGTTAACTAATATTTTTGTTTAGAGGTCGGAGTCAATCCCAAAATTTCTATGCAATGAATACCTAAATGGATCGTCAAAATTTAAGTGTCAACAAGTTGGTAATGTAGATTTATCAAGAAATAGAGGTGTACCATTGTTTTCGTTTTTAAACGTTCTGTACTATTGTCATGGTTGATGAACACTCTCTTTCATGATAAATTTTCATCATCAACTTTTCTTTTGAATGAAAATAAAGTCATACTTAAAATTATACAAGGTTTCTTTTATTGATAAGATATATCATTAGTTATTTAGTTTTTATATTCTACTTAACTTGCCTAAACAGTGATTTATATTTTATCTCCCGATATATATGGTTTCTTTCCCTTTGTAAATTTAATCGTCATATTTTTTTCTGTTGTCATCCATTTATAAATTTAAACATAATAAGTGTTGACACCTAAATTTTTGGGGTCGATTTTTGCTAAATTAAAAAAAAAAAAAAATAAAATAAAAAACACACATCGCATATAGTTTAGAAACATTTTATTTTTATTTTCATTTTGTTTTATTTTATTTTAGGCTGTCGGTGAAGGGAAGATTTTTTATTTTATTTTAGACTGTCTGAAAAAGCAGTGTGCTTGATAAAAGCAAGGCCAATGCCCAGAAAAGAAAAGAAAAAATCAAACTCTTGATGTAGTGAGTTGTATCCCCAATAAGGTGGTACGTAAAAAAAAACACTCAAATGCTGTTGCAATCAATGGAGATTTGATGTGAAAAAATCTTCAACGATGGAGAAGGTAAGTGGTGGAAATGTCAAGATGATTACCTACTTTGATCCTCTAAACACTTTTCGAGACTAATGATCATTTTATTTCACAACCCATGAACTAAGCCTACGTTACATCCCTTATAAAGTCTCTTCAGATTAGGGCACTTGAATTGACGTAAGAGTTCATATATTTGAAAGCATCGCTTAAAGAAGTGCGAGTAAGATAATTTTTACCTCATTTCGTGTGTTTCTTGACTTGTAACCAAGACAATTGCAAAATGTCATTTTTCAATAGCCTTGACTCAAAGAGTCTCCTTTGTTAAGCCATCGACCAACCTGACAATATGGTCCCTGTTAAAAACCCCTCAGATTGTTAAGGTCGTACCACTTGCGAGATTGCTCAAACTTTTGTCTAGCATGATGATGGTGAGATAGAATAATTGTCAAGATCCTGCATCAAAGGTCAGGATAAAATAGCTCCTATAAAGATGATGAGTGAAAAGTCTTTTCAAACTGAAAGATCCCTCATTTGACACATCCATGACGCTCATGCGTTCAAATTGGTATCGTCATTCGAGATCATTCCTATTGAAATTAGGATGATGCGTGGTTGATAGAAATCATTACGCATGAACCTTACTTGAATTAATGCATGTCTGTGATTACAAATGCATGTTGCCTCTCCTACGATCATGTTTTGTAGAAGACATGTCCCTAAGAAACAGAGATGTCACCAGGTAAGTATATCTCTATCCATACCTTAAATACTTATCGTTGCACAGGTATTCCCCTTTTGAATACATTGACACTCAATTAAGTTGTCTTCAAAGATTTTTCTCTAGATTCAGTCTAATTAAGACGACTGAAGAACGGTTCGAGTCTTGATCAAATGATCTGTGTTGCAACGCTGGGCAACCGAAGAATGGTTCGGATCCTAGCTAAGCAAAATCTCCGTTTAGGCGACCGTAGAATGGTACAGGTCCTAAACAACATTTATTGCTCTAACAGGCGACCGTAGAATAGTACGGGTCCTAGAAAAGGAATTTCCCCATTCAAGCGACCGTAGAATGGTACGGGTTCTGAAAAATCAATTTTCCGTCAAGGCGACCGTAAAATGGTACGAGTCCTCGACAACACCTATTCCTTATTCAGGCGACCGTAGAATAGTACGGGTCTTAGAAAGTGAATCCCCATTTAGGCGACCGTAGAATGGTAGGGGTCATCGACAATACCTATTCCTTGTTTAGGTGATCGTAGAATGGTATAGGTCCTAGAAAGTGAATCCCCGTTTAGGCAACCGTAGAATGGTACGGGTCCTAGACAACATCTATTTCCCGGTTCAGGCGACCGTAGAATGGTATGGGTCCTGGAAAGTGAATCATCGTTTAGGTGACCGTAGAATGGTACGGGTGCTAAACAACATCTATTTCCCTATTCAAGCGACCGTAGAATGGTATGGGTCTTGGAAAGTTAATCCTCGTTTAGGCGACTGCAGAATGGTACGAGTCCTAGACAACACCTATTTCCCTGTTCAGGCGACTGTAGAATGGTATGGGTCCTGGAAAGTGAATCCTCATTTAGGCGACCGTAGAATGGTACGGGTCCTAGACACAACCAAATTTTGTCATATTAGGCGACCGTAGAATGGTATGAGTCCTGGACATGTAACACAAACTATCTTGAACTACTTTATCCTCATTGAAGGCAAGTTATTCCAAGTAGGTTCATTTATCATTTGCATTAGCATTTCCATGCATCATATAAATTGCATTAAAAAATGGAATTCATTTTCTAAACAAAAATCATTTATTGCATGTGCATTATCAAAATTTAGATCTCAATTTATCTTTGAAGGTAACCTCTACGAGCTCACCTTTAAAGAGGGGCAGTAGTTGACACCTAAATTTTTGGGATCGATTTTTGCTAAATGAAAAAAAATATTAAAAAAAAAACACACATGGCATATAGTTTAGAAACATTTTATTTTTATTTTCATTTTGTTTTATTTTATTTTAGACTGTCGGTGAATGGAAGATTTTTTACATATTCCATTAAGATTTTTCACATATACTATTTTGCGCAAAAAGGGAATTTTTTGGATAGAATATGTGAAAAATAAAAAAGGGAATATTGCACGAGGTGGATATATTTCAACGATATATTTAGGGGTATCATGCGCGAACAAAAAGGAAAAAATATATACCACAAAGATACATTTTTTAGACCTATATAATACCTTGCGTGCAATAGAATTAGGGGGTTCTTTCCATTGGGTAAGAAAAAAAAAACACAAAAGGACAAAAGGTGAAAAGTAAGTGAGGAAAGAGAAAAAAAAAGTAAAAGAAAAGGGAAAGCCCCCACCCCCACGCGACTGTTCATCTTCTTCGTGGGGGTCTCCGTCGATCTTTGGCGCGCGTGCGCCCACGCCGTCACTGCCTCACCCGCCGCTGCCGTCCCTCCGTAGTCAAGCCGGCCCAGATTCGACGCACCGCCGCCTTGCCCGCCGCCACTGCCATCACTCCGTAGTCGAGCTGGCCCAGATCCGACGCACCGCCGCCTTGCTCGCCGTTGCTACCATCCCTCCGTAGTTGAGCCGACCCAAATCCGTTGCTTCGTCACCTCATCGAAGCCCTAGCGCCCCGATCCCATCGCTACCCTTCCCCGCGCCGCCGCGTCGCCCTATCCCCGAGAGCCACCACTGCAACAGCCGCGACCCGATCCCCCCGAGTCGCCGTCCTGCTCGCCGCTGCAACCAAGATCCCATCACGCTGACCGCCATGCTGCCCCGACACTCGCAGGTCAACGCCGTTCTAGTCTCGTCGTGTCGCTTGCAACGCCGTCCGTCGATCTTGCTGCGCCGCCTCGTGTCGATCCCGAAGCCCCTGGTGCCGCGCCGCCGTCATGCCGTCATGCCGTCACTGGAGTCTCGCCAGAACCCTAGCCGACGATCTTCCCTCTTGCCAAACCGGCCACCAACCTCCTTTCTTTTAAATAAAAAAAAGAAAGAAAAGAAAATATAGAAAGAACAAAAAAACAAAAAATAATTTAGGTGAGTCTTATTTTTTTATTTATCTTTTGTTGTTTTTTTTAATTATTATTGTTATTTCATGTTAATTGTACTCTTAGTGTAGTTATCCCTTTAATGAGAAATTGAAATTGCACGATATGAAATTGCCTTGAATTTGTGATTGTCAGTCCGATTTTCACGCCCGAAATCCGATTTGCAATCACTTGAAAAAAAATTGCTAATCCAATCTCCCACCCGAGATTCGATTCATGATTTATGTGAAATTGGCCAACCCAATCTCATGCGAGATTCGATTCTCTAATGATCTCGAATGATGATTATCAATTTGGGTATCAATATTACTTAATCTGCCATTGTGTCACTTATGTTAATTTTCTTTAAAAAAAAATCCAAAAATGTAGGTTAGAATTAGGTTTATTTCTTGTTATAGGGTTTACATATTTAGAATAGAAATTTTATTTCGAAAAAATAAATTAAAAAAAAAAGTCAAAAATCAAATCAATCAATTTAGGCTATTAGATTTTTAATTTGGATTGCATGTTTAATTATTTGGCAATTATTAATTCCAAAATTAATAAATAAAAAATACAACAAAAAATCATCATGCATATGTCATGTAGAATTAGGGCATCTTTTGCACGTTATTGCAAATTAGGGTAAGATTGCTTGTTTAATTTTACTTTCTAATTAATTTTAAGTTTAGATAGATTTTTTAGATAGATCGCATTTTAGGATTATTTGGGTTAAGATAATATTTTAGTTTAAATTAGGATTTGGCTCAACCTAATTCCTAAAATAAATTAAATAGGATCTTAATCTAGCTAGGTAATTTTCACATTTTACCTAATTTCGAATTTCATGAAAAATACAAAAAATGTCTTAGAATAAATTAGTTTTATTCTCTAGGATAAATTGCATTCTTTTAGGAAAAAGAAAAGAAAAAAAGAAAAATGCCATATGCACGTCATTAGGATTAGATTCATTGAAATGCATGTCATATAGTAGTTGTTGCTAGGTCCATTCAATTAGAAATTACATGTCATTAGAATTAGGTCATTTAGTTAATATTGCATCGCATATTGCATAGTTTTCATTAAATAAGTGAAAAAGAAAAAAAAGAAAAAGAAATTGCGTGTTAATTAGAAATCATATCTAGGGTTGTTGATGTGAATTCTGAATTAACATTGCAGATGCTTTCGTTGCTTTGAGATAGGTTTAGCAATTTATTCATTGTTTTATCTGGATGTTAAATTGGTGGATTGTGTACCCGTATAATCACCTCACATGTTAGGGGAATAGATTTAAAATCAATTTAAGCTGCTTGCAAAAACATTTTTGAAACTAAAAGAATGGTACCGAAAGGGCATTAGAGAAATCTAGTGTAACCAAGTCCCCGTACCCATGATCTCTGGTTCGTAGGAGTAAAGTAAATCTCTCGTTACTTTACTTGGGTTTCTAATCGACACATCAAAAATAGATTAGTGGCGACTTTTAGTTAAAAATCAATTGCATGTTAAAATTTGAACCTAAGTCGCGAATTGGTATGGGCTTGGGAAAGCCCGAGTTAAGTCTATGCTTAACAATCTATTAGCCAAACCCTATGTGGTTCATCGAAAAATTAGGTCGCTACAATAAGAAATGAATTCCACACTTCTAATTATGAAATTTAATTTACTCAGAATATGTTAATTTGAGTCAATTTAAATTAAATTGATTTGTGTCATCATACTTTTGAAAAAAAAAAAAATCAGAATAGGTTATATAACTTAATAATGCAATTGAGAATATTTTTTATTAATATTGTAGTTCAAACTGAGAGAGAGATCAAATTTGTGGAGCATCCAATCAATAAATTAAAAATTAATTGTTGATTGGGTGCAAAACACTTTCCGAGAATCTCATCGTAGAGATAGGGGTCGATCACCTGTTGATACGAACGCTCATCATTTTGGAAATGACGCATCACGCTATCCAACTCCCGAGCCTATAGCTGGTATGTATAATTTGGTCTCGTTGACATTGTCCTCACGATGCCATTCCTATTGAATATTGATTGATTTGACTTGGGAAGAGGGGTAGTCCAAATGGCTCGAAACTTGAGTTTTTTTATTGCATTTTTAGAGCGACGTTAGAAATGCTTTCTTTTTGCAAGTTTCTTTCAAATTGTTTATAGAAGAAGGATCTTTGCATATGAATCATGTCATTTTCCATTCAATTCACAAATTAGTTATAATGTTTAACACCTAGAATTTTCATTTAGCTTTTTCTCCGAATCAGGTGCACAATGCATTTTAATCTTGGCTGATGTTATAATATTTAAATGTCAGAAGTCGTAGCCATTAAAAAAGGAGTAACAGGGTTTATTGTCTTTTCCTGGATGCTAATCTACACAATGATGCATAGCTGTTGATGTTTTATATTCGCATTTTTTTTTTAGTTCTACAACTCGAAAGTATAAAAAAAAATAGTATAAAAAAATAATAAGTGCAACCACATGGGGTGTTTCTAACATAGTGACTGAAAGAATTGATGTATTTATATTTTCTTAACAGATTTCGAGTCTGTCGATGTACAGCCAGAGTTTCACCAAGCGTCGGAGTTTAACCTGGTTTCCCCAAGAAATGGGGATAAGATTTACCCCATTAGACGCCCGGACAAAGGTGGCTCGTTGGCTGCTCGGCACGTCAGGCTTCTTGTCAACAACTTTCCCGTCACATTCAATTCTGAAACCATTATAAGGCACTACAATATTGACATCAAGCCCGAGATGCCGGTGACGCACAGCTATCCCGCGAGGCTATCAAAAGCCACTTTATCTCAAATCAAGGAGAAGTTATTCTCTGACAATCGTATGCAGTTTCCTTTATCCATGACTGCTTATGATGGTGAGAAGAACATCTTTAGTGCAATCCCACTGCCTTGCGGGACGTACGACGTGCAAATACTTTCCGGGGAAGACAACGAGGACTCCTCATTCCGATGCACCATCACCCTCGTGAAGGAGTTCAATCTCTATAAGTTAAAGGACTACTTGGCTGGGAAATTGCTGTCCAGCCCGCGTGACATATTGCAAGGCATGGATGTGGTGATGAAGGAGAACCCCGTCAGGCACATGCTCTCGATGGGCCGGCACCTCTATCCTCTCGAGTATCATGAGGAAGATGACCTCAAGTGTGGCGTCGCGGCGTTCAGGGGATTCCAACACAGCTTGAAGTTGACCTCCCAGGGCCTCGCGCTGGCTCTCGATTACTCGGTCATGGCCTTCCGAAAGACGATGCCAGTTATTGATTTCCTCAAGGAGAACATACGTGGGTTCAGCATCAGCCAGTTTGCACGGTATAGGAGGGAAGTCGAGCAGGTGTTGGAGGGGGTGAAGGTCACTGTGACCCACCGCAGGACCAAACAGAAGTATACGGTGGTTGGGTTAACCAATGACACCACACGCTCGATATCTTTCAGCTGCCAGATCTCCGAGGGCAAGATGAAGAAGATCAACCTGGTGAACTACTTCTGGGAGAAGTATAAAATTGAGATTAAGTACAAGGACATTCCTTGCCTGGATTTCAGCAAGAACGGCAAGAAAAATTACATGCCGATGGAGTTCTGCGTGTTGGTCGAGGGGCAGAGATACCCAAAGGAGAATTTGGACAGAGACGCTGCCTTCATGCTGAAGAAACTCTCCTTGCCTCCACCGCAAATCAGAAAGAAGTACATTTACGACACGATGAGGTTGAACAACGGACCTTGCGGGTATGTAACACTCGTCGTGTGCTCTGATTGTGTCGTTGCTTCTATCACAACTTGACCTGCAGATCAAAAAAATAATGCGGTTATGCACATGAGGATTCTTCATCCTTTTGTACAGTAGTCAATTAACATTTGATTTATGTATGCTCTTGTTTCTTTTTTCCCCCGGCAATACTGGTGCGATGCGCAGGTGATATGCCTTTTCAATTATACTGTCTTAAGGAATATGTTCAAATAGACAACATATTATTTGGGATTCTATTTTCTTTGTTGGTGAAATGGTCTCATAAAAAGGCATAGACTATATGATTTAAATAGCATTTGATCGACAAACATGGTATAAGAGTATATAGCAGTAAGCACCAGACTAATATGACTTCCCTTTTTGTCTTCAATTTTGTCGTGTTTTTTTTGTTTTTTTAAATGTTCCTTACCTTGCTGCAGAGACGTCGGCCAAAACTTTGGCATCAAAGTCGACGTGAACATGGCGAAAGTGGTTGGACGTGTAATCGGACCTCCCGAGCTAAAGCTTGCGACTTCGAATGGCAAGGTGATAAAGATAGAAGTTGATAAAGAGAAATGCCATTGGAATCTAATGGGAAATTGGTCATAGATGGGAAGCCAATCGAAAGATGGGTCATCGTTGATTTCAGCACGTCGGACCAGAATCGGCTTAACTGTAAGCTGTTCATCCAGAAGCTTATAAGCCGATGCAGAAACTTGGGGATTGGCATGGAAGAACCGCTCTTTTATCAAGATGCCACAATGAGCATGTTCTCCAATGTGGCTAGATTGACCGAGCTGCTAGAGGATGTCAATGACCGTGCTTGCAGAGTTGGGAGACGGCGTCCTCAATTCCTTCTTTGCATCATGTCTAGAAGGGACATCGGCTACAAGAACCTCAAATGGATCTGCGAGACACGAGTCGGGTTAGTTACTCAGTGTTGCCTATCCACGCAAGCCAATAAAGCGAACGATCAGTATCTGGCTAATTTGGCCCTCAAGATCAATGCCAAGCTTGGGGGCAGCAATGTGGAGTTATTCAATCGATTCCCACGTATCGACAGCAAGGGACATGTGATGTTCCTTGGTGCCGATGTCAACCATCCCACATCTCGCAACACAAATAGTCCGTCATTTGCTGCCATTGTTGGTACCGTCAACTGGCCCGCTGCCAATCGCTATGCTGCAAGGGTGCGACCTCAGCTCCACCGACAAGAGAGAATTATCAACATCGGGGAGATGTGTCTTGAGCTCGTCGAGACATACGCTCATTTGAATCGAGTTAGGCCAGGGAAACTCGTATTGTTCCGCGATGGTGTGAGTGAAAGCCAATTCGATATGGTTCTGGAAGAAGAATTGCAGGATTTGAAGAAGGCTTTCTATGAGAAAGATTACAGGCCGACCATCACGATCGTTGTGGCACAGAAGCGCCACCAAACTCGTCTTTTCCCAGAGAGGGACATCGATGGGGTCCCACAGGGAACGTGCCACCGGGGACAGTCGTGGACACAACAGTTGTGCATCCTTTTGAATTTGACTTCTATCTGTGCAGCCACTACGGCGGCCTCGGGACAAGCAAGCCAACCCATTACCATGTCCTCTGGGACGAGCACAAGTTTAGCTCTGACGACTTGGAGAAGTTGATTTACAGTTTATGCTTTACCTTCGCTCGATGCACCAAACCAGTGTCTCTAGTCACGCCTGTGTACTATGCTGATCTCGCCGCCTACAGAGGAAGGTTGTATCACGAAGCGGTGATGGAGCATTCTCCAAGTTCGATGGCGTATTCATCCTCCTCAATGGCATCATCGTCGTTCCCATCTATTGGTTCGAATGAAGACCGATTTTGCAAGCTGCACGCTGATGTGGAGAACATGATGTTCTTCATTTGAGGGCCATAGGCTCCGGTGTCTAGAAGAAGTCCCGAGGACATTCCATCCTCTCCATCTAAAAAACGTGTAGGAGACTTCTAGGATATTGTCATTGCCTCTCCGCCAGAAAAGAAGTTCAACGAGGGGGAAAGCTTACTGGAGCAATGTTAGCACGACTAAGCCGATAATGGCTCCGTCAGGCTGACAGAGCTCGATTGCTATGTCGGGCCTTCACCCGTTGACGGAAGGCCAATCCTCAATGAACTTCTTTGCTGGAGGAGAAGCAGTGGCAACGTCCAGCCTACATATTCTTTTGGATGGAGAACTTAGAATGTCCTCAGGACTTCTACACACGAGCCTATGACCTTCAAGCGAAGACGGAATGTCCTCAAGAATTCTGGCCATTTATTAAGGATTCTTAGCGCTTTATTGGGAAGTTATTTTTTAAATCCTATCAGAGTAGCTCATCATGTGCATCGGAGGAATAGTGGATCTAGTCATTATCTTTTTGACTTGTTTTGGTAACAAATCTGGGTTCTTAGGTGATTTTGTCTCCAACTTACCTTGTGGTGATTAATTGTTATGACGCGACGCATTTTTGTAAGGTCGAAATGATATCTTTTGGAAGTGATATCTATTTGTGAAAAATTAAATGGGCAATTTTATCAATGTTTTACTGCAATTTCATTGATTGACTTGAATGAACATCATTGATTGTTTGATTTGAGTGATTGCATATGATGTGAATGAATGGAACAATTCGAAACCGACACCACTAATGGTGGCCATGCGAGGTGGTCCATGAAGGAGGTGACTGAAGCTCTTGATGGTGATAAAGACCAATGTGCAATTTGGTCTTATTTTCTAATACTCAATCCTGTCTCGAGTTTTCGATTTGGGCTTGTAAATAATACCCAACAAGTTGCATGTTTTCTTTTATCGCACTTAGCAGCTTGCCTTTTTTATTACTGTAGTGTTTACTTACTATGACATCCTGAAATTTTTCAATTCTATTTTCAATTAAATAAATCAGGCCTTTCATCGACACGCCTATAGTGCTATTCTCAAAGCTGATCACTCTTGAGATAACTAGACTATTTGGGGAAGTCATTAAGGAATTTTAACGCATTATACTTGAGAATTCGATCAGGAATCGACTACTCGACCATGCTCATCTGCAGAGATCATTTCGGCACAATAAAGATTTATTAGAAATCAGAGATACGTTGGTTCGACTGAGATGTGTGGTTAAACGTGGGTGATTCCACCAAATTGAAAAATTCTTGTCGATCGGCACTAGACTGATTTTTCTGTCGTTTTGATACCCTGTGTCCGTATTTGAAACCTCAATATTTCACGACAACCGAGAGTCGCCAATGTGTCGAAGAGGTTCATTGTGGCTTGAAGAAAATCGACCATGGGTCATTTGCACTAAAAATTTCTGAAAGCTACCCGATAACCTAGGTCACGCTAAAATCACGTCAGATTGAAATTACCGTGAATCTGAATCCGATTTTAGAAATTGAAGGTTCTGTAATGTCACGAGTCATTTTAGGAACATCGACTCAGCCTCCAAATATTTTTCTACAAACCGAGATTTTGGCGGAAAAAGTTGATACAGGGCTGTTTCGGTCCAGAAAATTCAGATGACCGTTTTTTATCGCGGAATTGGGATGCAAGTAGGATCTATTGGCGAGAGAAAATGTCAATTTGATCAAAGATGCGATGGTGGAATTTATAGAAGCCAAATACATTGGTTCAAGAGGCAATGAATGAGGGAAAATGTTGTGAAAGTCGTAGCCCCCCTTGGTCCGTGACTTTTGGACCACTCCAAGGCTTCTAGAAGAAGATTTGGCTGCTGGAATTTGCTGAGGAACCAGCTGGGCAAGGTGGGACCATCTCTAGGGGACAAGAGGATGAAATTGAAGACCAAATGGCCCCACAAGCCAAGTTGTCCCCTACCTCTTCTCCTCTTTCCCTCATCCGTCGACCCCCCTCCCTTTCCCTTGCTGTTCGAAGCTCCTCAACCCAGAAACTGACCAGCAGTTATCCGAGCAAGCCACAAGCCCGCCTAGAGCCATGGCGTCACCACCGTTCGCCATCGCTGCCGTTGGAGTCCCGTGAGCCCAACTGCATCGTTCCCTCTTGTTCACCGTCCAGTTGGCTACTCAAGCCGTGTGGAGGTCGTCGGAGCTCAACTTGCCACCGTCGAAGCCCAGGAGCCACTCGCCCAATCACTATTGCCTCCACTGGTCCTTGCTCGCCGTTTCCATCTCAACCGACCACCGGAGCAACTGCTTCAGCTACCAAACAGAACCGAACAGAGTGGGTCTCGCCAACACTATTTGGCCCGTTTTAGGACCCTTCCGGACCTTGTAGTGTAGCCCCGCTTTGGAGTTTATTGCTCCTCTCCGCTTCGCTATCGTTTCGGTTCAACCGGTTCGTTAATCAACTGAGTTTAACTCACTAATCCTTGCTTAGTAAGTTAATGATGCTTAAGGGTTAATTATTTTAAGTTAAGTATGGATTAGGGGGATAGTTAGAATAGATTAGCAATTTAATTAACCGTTATTGCATGTTAGGTTGTTAGAGTAGTGTGATTAGAGTCTAGATAAGCTCTAGTATTTATCTAGAGTGGTTCAGAAATTTTCCAGACCCATCTCGGCTTTTAATTAGGCTTTTCTGGCCTAAGTTGTATTTTTAGGTATTTAATAATTATTTTTCGAAATTATTTAATTAATTATTATTTTCCAGAAATTAGATCAGGATAGCCGGTGACTGGAATTTTATACTGATTGCAATGGTGTGATTTTTTATTTAATTGACTACTAGTTTGTGCAAATTGAGTGTGATTTCCAATTTTGGGTATTTATCCCAAAATTTTAATAATTTCAATATTTAGGCGTTGGTTTACAGCACCAAATTTTTTTTTCTCAACTATATAAATGGTGGGAGTTTTGAAAGTAAAGATATTATATTTTTGGCTAAGGCTGACCGTGTACCCACACACGATTATTTTTATCGTGTATGGTAAAAGTGGTACAATGGTTGATTGAGTAGAATGGTATACTGTATTAGCTTGCGAGCTCGATACATAAACTTAGAGTGAGCAGTATACCCTAAGTATCGCAAAGCTTCGGTGAGCAATTAAGTATCGCACAGCTTTAGTGAGCAACTAAGTATCGCACAGCTTTGGTGAGCATTCAGCTTGAGGGCTTGGATATATCAGCTTAGAGTGAGTAGTATAAATGGTTGTCAGCTTTTGGCAAACATTTCTATCTATCTTCAACTTAGGGTGAGCAGTCCTTGATGTAATCAGATTGGATAGATAGTATTGACTGGATTGACAGAGAAATGGTCTTAATAACATGAAATCGACTAGTTCGATTGATAGACGACTCAATTATTGGGTGTAGGTATCCAAGACTTACTTGATCCATTGAATGTGGACACCTTCAAAAACACGCGGCTACTGAAGTATCAGTACTATGTGATCGGTAACACTTTCCTAGATCTGGTATTGTCTCGAAATGCTCCGATGTCAAAATCCTAGATTAAACCTAAACCCATAAAATGCAATCTTCAGAAGGGAGTTTTCTCACACTCTCAAATCTCTTGAATGATAGACAGCTCTCGATACTCTATGTCCGTTGGAATTTTTCACACATTTTAAGCACTCTCACTATGCAAACCAGACCAAACCTGTTTAGACTCTATGTTTGGATCCAAAATAATTGCCGAATATGCAACTCAAGTTAGTTGATAGAATTCTTCCCATTTAGCCCTAACATTGTCATCGGCAACCAATGACATTAGTTCAAGATTGTATGAAGCTAGTTCTGTTAGGACTGGAATTAGCACCTAGAGGGGGTGAATAGGTGACTAAAGCGATTTTATAAATTTTAACCCGAATGAGAGATTAATGAATTAAAAACAACAATCGCTGCAAATGAAAGTAATGAAAGATAAAAGGATTAGGGATAGAGAATCAAGACTCCAGATTTATAGTGGTTCGACTTAGACCAAGCCTACGTCCACTCTCCCACACGGACAGCTCTTCTGGCTGGATTTCACTAAGAATCAAAAAGAGTGTTTACAATCTCACGCCCTTGAATTCACAGTGTAGAAACTCTACTACACTTCCTCAAGGTCTCACCACACTTTGGTCTCTCTTTTGATTACAAGGATTGCTTAAAGAATAAGATCACAAGATAACAAGGAGACTCAGACTTTGAAATTTTTCTATCCGGCACTCTTCAACAACTTGAGCGTCTCTCTTATATACTTCTCAATGCCTTCATTACCGTTGGCACCTTCAAAAGAAGTTCTTCCAATCAACCCGTTAGACAAAATCAATTTAGAGAGATCTCGAGCTCTTTAAGGTAAGTGTAGATAGCCTATCAATCCTGATCGCCCATACAATCAGGATCTTGGTTTCCATAAGTAGAACATTCCAAGTATAAATTGTGAATCTTAGAGAATCTATATTTATTCGAATACGAATATAAGAACTTGTAGTGCTGATTCCAGTCGAAAGATATTCATTGGCCGTTGGAGCCAAAACCATATTAGATAGAATCGGAATAGAAGTTTTTAATTTGACGGTTTGGAAACTGTCCATGAGAGTAGACTTTGAAACTTGAGTCTTGATATCATCAGACTTTGATCTTCAGACTTTGTCAGTAAAGTCTGCAAGTCTTCAGACTAGACTAATGGAAATGTTTTGTCAACTTCAAAATATCTGAAGAGAATTTATCCAACAATCTCCCCCCTTTTGATGGTAACAAAACTTTCCTGCAGATTTGAATACTATTGCCCTGCAATACAACATTTAAGCTAGCAATGATATCTCATAAAATATTAGAGTAAAGATAGTATAAGTTGTCCTGTACACAGATGTCCTGTACACAGACTTATCCTGTACACAGATCTACATCCACATTACTCATGTGCAGATATCAACTATCTTTATCTAATTTAACAGCTTAAAGTAATGCAGTAATAAGCAAGCATTTCAAAAACTCAAGATAAAGTCAAAATGTCAAAATCATAAATGTCAAACAAAATATTAAATCCAAAAAGGTGTTTAAAAAGTGAAAGTTTGGAATGAATGAATAGAGTGAAAATTTGCAAAGTCTTCTCCCAATTTTTGTCATCATAAAAAGGTGAGAAAATCAAGGAGCGCGAGGAATGCGAATAAGTTGAAAGTACTCCATAGACTTGACAGTTCCTTCCAGCTTCCTCAAATCCTCCTGTAGTTGAGTGAGAGTAGTGCTTCTTGCAGTGGCCTGAACCTGATGTTGAACATCTTTAATCTGATCATGCAAGGAGATGAACATAGCATGATTCTCATTCTGCAAAGTCCGAAATTCACACCCCATAGCATATATTTGGCCTTTGAGCTCCAAAATGATTTCAAGCAACCTTTCGAAATCAGCTGAATTGTCAGTTTGTGTGCTTGCATCAACTCGGTCTGATGGTGGAGTTAAGCCAATGGAGTGAATATCAGCAGGAAGATCATCATGTGGAGATGTTGCTTCTTCCTCGGAAAAATGAGCAGCATGAACATCTTCTGCATCAGGAGGTGATCTACTAACACTTGCACTGTTAAATGTCAAGAGAAGAGGAGTACTTTTTCTTTGGACATCTCCCCTTGTTTCAATGCCTTCTGAAGGGGAGAAGTACTCTTCTTGCTGAGGAGTTTCCTCAGTGGCAAAATGTTGTTGATCTTTCTTTTCTGCTAGAGAATCTGCTCGATCTTCTTTGGCTTGTGAGTCTACCGGTTGTTGCTGGGAGTCTATATTTGCTGTTTCTTCTCCTTCTTCTTCTTCTTCTTCTTGCAAGGATTCCTTTTCCTGGTTCCTTTTCTCAGTTTCCTCTGCAACTTGTTGTTCTGGTTCTGCTGACACAAAAGCATAATACTGAGAAACAAAGGCAGAGATAGGCATATCATCCTCATCATCTTCATCCTCCAAGATGATTGCCCGCCTCTTCTTGATAGAACCAGTCACAGGTTCCTTTCATTTCCTCTTAGCAGCAGAAGAGTCTGGTCTGGTCTTAATAGGGGTTTTCTCCTTGAACTGCTCCAACTTCTTACTGAGATCTTTCAGACGCATTTTTGTAATCATCCTCAAACCAATGACTATTTGATCAATAGTCTTCACAGAAAGAATGTGGGGAGGCTAAATGTTCAAATGTCTGAAAAGACGAGTGATGAGAGCAACATAAAGGAGTTTTCCCTTGTCCTTCGCCATAGACTATACATGTGAAACATGATAGTATGGGGCAAAGAGAAGTTTAGACTGATCTTGATTGCATACATCAGTTTGGCTTCTCAGATGGATACATCTGTCTTCGATGTTGATTTCGGTCTGAGACAGTTGATCACTATCTTGTGAAGCAGAGTGTTTGTAGCATTCATCCTTGAGTAGGAGAGACGACCTTCCGTGTTTCTGTCTCTCGCAAGTTCCAGAGTTGCATGACTCACAGACACAGAGATTGATTAGAAAGCTCCTCTTTCCACACCAATTACATCCGCTAGAGTATCTATGTCAACCACATACTCTCTATCTCTCACACTGAAGGAAAAACTATTGGCATCAAGAAAACTGAGGTTGGAATAAAAATAGGCTGTCAATTCAAAATAAGCAACCTCGCTCTCAGTACAGAATTTATGAAGTTGAAACTTCTCAAACTTCTCCCTCAAATTGATGCACAACAGATCTAGAAAATCAAAATCCACCGTTCGTGGGTTCATCACCCCACGCTTAAGCAATTTCCCATACACTTTCTTGTGTTCCTCAGATCGGAACAATTCGTCATTCTTTCCTCGAAGAGTTGCAGCCACACCCATCCCAGGCTTAAAATGTACAAACATCTTCTCATCATCATCTTTCCCCTCAGGCTAATTTATACTACCAAAGCGAGGGTCACTCGAGAAGTTCACAAAGGTCTTTGCTGCCGTTCCAACAGGAACAACGCTCAATCTCTCCATCATAGTGAGAAAATGTCTCATTTTTATAGCCTTTCTCTTTCAAAAACTCATCAATGAAAGTCATTGCAAAACCTCCTTCCTTCAATACAGAATAAAGCCTATAAACAAATGCAGGCTTAAGAGACCTTACAGGTTCGATATCTTCAATGATTTCCTCTGTATGTTGCGAATGACAAACATGGGATCTAGTTGAAGAGGAGCGTTGTTGAGAGTGTTGGTGCACTTGTTCACTTGGAAAGTCACCTTCATCAGTGAGATCAAAATGTGTAGGCCCCTCACCCGAGCCCTGTGGTCCCCTGTTCGCTATTCTTGAAGATTTCCTTTGGTACGACATTGTCACTTTCTTGGAGGGAACTTTCACACTTGTGTCGCAAGAAAGATAAAAACTTGAGGAGAAGAACTTAAGAAGGAGAATCTCAGAGAGTGAAAGTTTGTGTTCTAGGGTTTTTGTGTAAAAGAAGAAAGAGGAGGAGAAAGAGTATAAAAAGTAATCGAATAGTGATATCTGAAGCGTCATAATAAGGAAAGAATAAAAAATCTTTTTAAAAAAAAAATCACTGCCTTAAACAAATCGATAACCACCTTCGTTTAAAAAAATAACTGCCTTAATAAACTTAATTAGAGATAAACAGATAATCTTACCTTTTCGAGATATCAGTTTAAACGAGTAAATGAACTGAAATTCTAACAACTTACAGTCGTGACGATTGGCATTCCAGGTCTGAATCTTTGAGTCTGATACTTTGTCAGACTTAGATGCTGAGTCTGAGCTTCAACAGTTTTCAAGAGATAAAATGTTGAGTCTTGAACGAATAGACTCAAATAAACTTTTCTCAAGTAGCTTTGTGAAGATGTCTGCCAGTTGATTCTTTGAGTCAATAAATTGTATCAAGACTTCTTTATTTTGAACATGATCTCTTATAAAATGATGTCGAATCTCAATATGTTTTGCTCTTGAATGTATAATAGGATTCTTTGTAAGATTGATTGCACTGGTGTTGTCACATTTGACCTCTGTGCAAGAGTCTTCAATACCAAAGTCTCGTAGTTGTTGCTTTATCCATAGTATTTGAGAATAGCAACTTCCAAGAGCTACATATTCTGCTTCAGCTGTTGAAAGAGCCACGGTACTTTACTTTCTTGAAAACCAAGACACTACCCTGTTTCTAAGTAATTGACAAGTACCTGAAGTGCTTTTTCTTTCAACTCTATAACCTGCAAGATCTACGTCTGAATAACCAAGAAGAGTAAAGTCTCATTCTCTGAGATACCATAGACCAATCTTAGCAGTAGTTGCAACATATTTAATGATACGTTTAGCAGCAATTAAATGAGATTCTTTAGGATCTGATTGAAACCTAGCACATATGCAAACACTAAATAATATATCAAGTCTAGATACAGTAAGATAAAGAAGTGAACCAATGATACTCCTGTATAACTTTTGGTCGATTTTCTTCCCTGCTTCATCTTTGTCAATCTTCAAAGAACTTGACATAGGTATGTCAGTCTTTTTGCAATCCTCCAGACCGAACTTTTTAACAAGTTCTTTTGCATATTTTTCTTGATGAATAAAGATTCCTTCTTTCAGTTGTTTCACTTGTAGACCAAGGAAAAAGGATAGTTCACCCATCATGCTCATCTCGAATTCATCCTGCATAGACTTAGAAAATTTCTTGCACAAAGTCTCATTAGATGATCCGAATATAATATCATCAACATAAATCTGAACAAGTAGAAAGCTTTTGCCTTCCTTTTTAATAAACAAAGTAGTGTCTACATTTCCTTTAGAGAAACCACTTTGAATTAAAAAGTTACTTAGCCTTTCATACCAAGCTCGAGGAGCTTGTTTTAATCCATATAAAGCTTTCTTCGATCCGAACACCGAGTCCGGTTTCTTTGAGTCTTCAAATCCAGGAGGTTGTTCCACATAGACTTCTTCTTGAATAAATCCATTCAGGAATGCGCTTTTGACGTCCATCTAAAATAACCTGAAATTCTTATAACATGCAAAAGCAAGTAGTAATCTGATTGCTTCTAACCTTGCTATTGGAGCGTAAGTCTCATCATAGTCTATCCCTTCTTCTTGCGTGTATCTTTTAGCCACGAGTCTTGCTTTGTTTCTTGTCACTTTGCCTTTTTCATCGACTATGTTCCTGAAAACCTATTTAGCTCCAATAACAGATTTACCTTTTGGTTTTGGAGTCAATTCCCAAACATCATTGATACTGAATTGTCTGAGCTCTTCTTGCATTGCTTCAATCCAGCTTTCATCAGCTAAGGCTTCTTCAATATTTTTGGGTTCTATTTCAGAAATAAGTGCAACAGCACTAGACTCTTCTCGCCTTTTGGATATTGTCCGTATTCCCTCATTAATGTTTCCAATAATGAGTTTTTCAAGATGACTAGACTTGTACTTCTAGTTACTGGATAGTCTGATAGGTTGTTGATCTTTTTCCTGAGTCGATTATTCATCAGTAACTTGTTGCACTGCTTCTGAATTTTGAACTGCTTCAGTAGAGGTAGATCTAGCGGAGTCTGGAACAAATTCTGATTCTTCAGTCTAAATTAGCTGAATTTGTGGAGAGTCTTGAAATTTGACGTTCATTGATTCTTCCACAGTCTAAGTCTTCTTGTTGAATACTCTATAGGCTTTGCATGTAATTGAGTAACCAATAAAGAATCCTTCATTTTATTTTTCTTCAAACTTACCAACTCGATCATTTGCATTCTTCAGAATAAAGCATTTACAACCAAATACTTGAAAATAAGAAACAATTGATTTCTTTCCTTTAAAGATTTCATAAGGGGTTTTCTCAAGAATTGGTCTTAAAAACACTTTGTTAATAATATAGCAAGTAGTTGAAACAATTTCAGCCTAAAACCTTGAAGAAATATTACTTTCAATCAAAAGAGTCATTGCTATTTCTTGTAAAGACCTATTCTTCCTTTCCACAACCCCATTCTATTCTAGTGTATATGGAGAGGAGAATTTTTGCTGAAAATCAGACTCATCACAAAGTTTAGCAAAGTCTTGATTTTCAAACTCACCTCCATGGTCTGTACGAATGCTTGAGATAGTGTGACCTTTCTCATTCTGCACCTTCTTAGCAAACTTTGAAAAGAAAGAGAAAGTCTCAGACTTACTTGAAAGAAAGTAAACCCATATAAATCGTGAATAATCATCCACAATTACTAGGCAAAATCTTTTTCCACCAATGCTTTGCGTTCTAGTAGGTCTAAATAAGTCCATATGCAAAAACTGCAGTACACGATTAGTGGAAACTTTACTTATTGGTTTGTAAGAGTTTCTAACCTGTTTACCCAATACGCATGGTGTGCATAGATCAGACTTTAAGTAATTGAGAATAGGCAATCCTCGAACAAGTTTCTTGGAAGAGATCTTGGTGATTTGCTTCATATTGGTATGGCCTAGCTTTTTATGCCATAGATTAGCTTCATCTTGTACTAATATTAAGTACTGTGATCTTTCATGATCCACATCCAGAAGATAGATATTTCCATGTCTTCGTCTAGTAAAAGATTGAGTAAAGTCTTTACTGATTCTAGAGCACGTTCCTTCTTGGAAATTGATCTTGAAACCAGTATCACACAACTGGCTTATGCTAAGCAAGTTGTAATTTAATACTTCAACTAAGGAAACATTCTTGATTGACAGATTTCCAATCTTTACTGTTCCACGACCAGTAATTCTTCCTTTGTTGTTACCACGAAAAAAAAAACTTTTCCTCTATCTATTTGGACAAGTTTTTTGGACAAGTTTTATGAAGCAACTTGAGTCTCCCGTCATATGTCTTGAGCAGCCACTATCTAGATACCATTTAATCTTCCTTTTGATAGTGACCTGCAATTAAAAAGAATTCAAGCTTTCTTTGGTACCCACATCATCTTGGGTCCATAAGAGTTAGAGCAATAAACAGTCTTTACCCAATTCTTTTTAACAGGTCTCCAAACCAAAGGACATTCTTTCTCAAAATGTTCTGAGTTTTGACACTTAGAACATTTCAAAGCATTTCTGCCAACAGGTTTTACAAAGACTTTCTAGAAATGAATTTTATAAGCAATTCTGATTGATCTTTGTTTGATTCTTTCCTTTACCTTTGGGAAATCAATAAGAGGAATAGTTTCAGAAGTCATACCAAAACCTAACTTATCAAAGTAGGGTCTTTGTATCGAAAGAATCTTATCCAACTTTTCAGAACCATTTGAAAATCTTTTTGATATATTATAAATATCATTTTTCAAAAGATTCTTTTCTTTGGAAACAGAGTATGAGTTTTCTTTCACGATAGTAAAGTTCTTTTCCAACTTTTCAAACTTTTCTTTCCAAAGTTTTTCTTGTTGCTTTAATGTAAAATTCTCTTCTTTTTTTTTTTTAATTCGGAGATCCTCTTAAGAGAAGTTTTTAGACTAAGACAAAGTTTATCAATATACTTAGAAACCTTAACAGTAATTTTTAGATTGCTAACCTCGAGTTAACTGTCTGAGTCTGTATCTGTATCAAGGTCTGAGTCTGAATCAGATTTTGCTATTAAACAGAAATTGGTATAATCATCATCACTTTTTTCATATTCAGTATCACTCCAAGTCTCTGCTTTGAGTGTCTTCCTATATTTCTCAGTCTTTCCTTTTCTTTTCTTTAACAGAGGACAGTTGGGTCTGATGTGTCCCTTTTTTCTTGCATTCAAAGCAAGTCACTTCTTTGTTAGAATCGTCTTCCTCTGTTGATTTGTTTTGAAACCTTTGTGAGCTTTGTTTCTTCCAATTGAATTTCATTCCCTTTCTATTCAGCTTTCTGAATCTCTTTATCATGAGTGCCGGTTCTTCATCATCTAGATCTTTTCGAGTCTCGTAACATCGAATAATCATTAGACTTTAAGGCAATAGATTTCTTACCTTTTGAATCTTCCTCTTCGTTGGTGTGCTCTACTTCATAAGACTGAAGAGTTCCAACCGGTTTCGTCTACGAGAGTGGAGCAATCCTCTCGTGTCTCTCTTATTGAGGTTTTTATGTAATTCCAGTCTTTAGAGAGTCCACGTAGGAGTTTGTTGACCTTCATATATCCCGAGATTGGATGTCCCTGATATTCAAGATCATTCACAATTTCAGTAAAATGACTAAACATGTCAGTTATTGATTCTCCCGATTTCATCTTAAAGACTTCATATTGTCCCAAAAGAATATTGATCCTTGTTTCTTTCACTCGATCAGTCCCTTCATAGGTAATGTGAAGCCTATCCCAGACTTCTTTTGCTGTATCACAAGAAGATATTTTGTTATACTCAGTAGGGGATAAAGCACAATATAAATAGTAAATGGCTTTAGCGTCAAGAGTCTATCTCTTGGTTATTTCTTCTTGAGTCATCTGAATATGACCAGCAACTTCTTTTCCTCTATCTGATTCTAATGCAGCAATAGGAATGATTCCTTTATCAACCACTTCCCATTCCAAAGGATCTTTCGATCTTAGGAATACTTTCATCTTGTTTTTCCATATGTTGTAGTCTTTTCCATCAAAATATGGAGGTCTGGTATTACTTTGACCTTCAACCAACCCTGTAAGCAACATACTAGCCATATATCTTTTACTCAGAAGTAAAGACACTTCTTATAAACGAGTATACAAGCTTTGATACCAATTGTTAGGACTAGAATTAGCACCTAGAGGGGGTGAATAGGTGACTAAAGCGATTTTATAAATTTTAACCCGAATAAGAGATTAATGAATTAAAAACAACAATCGCTGCAAATGAAAGTAATGAAAGATAAAAGGATTAGGGATAGAGAATCAAGACTCCAGATTTATAGTGGTTCGGCTTAGACCAAGCCTACGTCCACTCTCCCGCACGGACAGCCCTTCTGGCTGGATTTCACTAAGAATCAAAAAGAGTGTTTACAATCTCACGCCCTTAAATTCATAGTGTAGAAACTCTACTACACTTCCTCAGGGTCTCACCACACTTTGGTCTCTCTTTTGATTACAAGGATTGCTCAAAGAATAAGATCACAAGATAACAAGGAGACTCAGACTTTAGAATTTTTCTATCCGGCACTCTTCAACAACTTGAGTGTCTCTCTTATATACTTCTCAATGCCTTCATTACCGTTGGCACCTTCAGAAGAAGTTCTTCCAATCAACCCGTTGGACAAAATCAATTTAGAGAGATCTCGAGCTCTTTAAGGTAAGTGTAGATAGCCCATCAATCCTGCTCGCCCATACAATCAGGATCTTGGTTTCCATAAGTAGAACCTTCCAAGTATAAATTGCGAATCTTAGAGAATCTATATTTATTCGGATACAAATATAAGAACTTGTAGTGCTGATTTCAGTCGAAAGATATTCCTTAGCCATTGGAGCCAAAACCATATTAGATAGAATCAGAATAGAAGTTTTTAACTTGACGATCTGGAAACTGTCCATGAGAGTAGACTTTGAAACTTGAGTCTTGATATTGTCAGACTTTGATCTTCAGACTTTGCCAATAGAGTTTGTAAGTCTTCAGACTAGATTGATGGAAATGTTTTGTCGACTTCAAAATATCTGAAGAGAATTTATCCAACAAGTTCATCGCACCTTGGGTCTAGCAGACTTAGGGTTTCATCGATTTTGTCCAGATAAGCCACATCAAAACTGGAGGAAGCTGTAGAGGGTTCAGCTATGTCTGGATGCGTGGTAGTTTCCGTGACTGGGGATAGCCTTACGGTCGGTTCGATGGTGCCATTTGCTACAATGGTGTTGCAGCTCAAGAAATCGGTGGTTGCGCACTTGATGGAACAATTAGAGCCACAGATCATAGGCATGACAATACTAGTCCCAAAACCTATTGGAAAGTATATTGATAGCGTTGAGGTTGTCCAATGTCGGTTATTAAAGGAATTGATAATCGATTTATAAGTGTGAGGGAAAATCTCGTCATTTGAATTAGATTTTGGGATAAGAGAGGTTCAATACTACCCAACAAGTAACATCGCAAACCTCAATTGCATTGGTACCAATTCAACATTTGACTACTATGATGTCATGTTGACAATTTAGTTGTATCAGCAGCATCCACATCTACCCCAATGCTAGGCAAGTTGCAGTCGTCATCAACGACGGCACTAACATCGACGGTCAATAATTGTGAACCTTGCGATGCTTCACCAAGGGGGCAGGCCCCTTCCTTGTTCTTCTTCTTCCTCCTCCTCTACCTCTTATCTTTCATCATCTTGCCTTTCAACGATTCTAATTCTTGAAGATCATTTTCGCCAAATTGCAATGGCTTGCTTTGTTTTTTTTTTTTGGTTTGATTTCCACTATTTTTTTAATCAAAAGAAAATTATATCTATTACTCAAAAGATTGCATGAGAAGTATATAGACTTCATATATAAGTAAATTGAAGTAGGACAAAGCTTGGAATACATAGAGTTTTTGCTATAAGAGTAGTTGATCTTACCGGACTTCTTTTTCTTCGAGTCTACCCTATGTTGCAATTGAGAAGGGAAAATTACCAAAAAAATTATAAACCTATTGCAATTGTGTCAATTTAGTCTTAAACTTTTTTTTTTTTGGCCAATTTAGTCATATACCTTTTGTTTTTATTCTAGTTCAGTCCATCTGGCCATGCATAGTTGGAAAAGTTTGATGTGGCATCCTAGTCAACGCCGGTCGGCGTTGCTGGCACTAACATGGCACCGAAGAGCAAAACGTCACCGTTTTGCTTTTGAAAAAGTAAAAGCCAAAAATGAAATGCAAAAGAGAAAAGGGTGTGAAAAGAAAAGGGCATGGGGTTGGCTGGGTTCTTTCCCAAAATCAAGCGGGGAACCCTAAATTGAGAGGATCTTCCCCTAATTCATGGTTGCCCGACATTGATTCTTGGCGGATGCCTCCATTCAACACCTCTGTCCAAACGCTCCAGCCAATGCTCGCCCAACACCTTCATTCGATGCCTCTGTCCAAACCCTCTGGCCGACACTCCCCCAATGCCTCCGTTCGACGCCTCCGTCCAACCCCTCCAACCGACACTCGCCCCAACGTCTCCATCTAACGTGAGCATCGGCCCAACGCCTCTGACCGATGCTCGCCCCGACGTCTCCATCCGACATGAGCGTCAGCCCGACGCCTCTGTCCGATGCTTACCCGACACCTCCATCCAACGCTCACTCAGATTCATCTAGCGCTTGCTTGACGCTCACTCAACACCTTCATCGTCTTTTTGAAATTGCAATGCTTTATATTTATGTTGAGGCTTTATCCATCTTGATTTCACTTGAGTTTTATTTTAAATTCCGTTGACATGGGTTTGTTGTAGTCATGGGTTTGTGGTTGTTGAACTGGTTCATTTGAAATGGCTGAGCAAATTGCTGACATGGGTTTGTGGATAGTCTCATGTAGAATGTCTCTGTCTCACCTAGAATTTTTGGAATTGTTGCTACCTTTAGCTCATTTGGGAAGAATATACTACTTTGAGTCGCTGCCTCTGGTTCAGATCAACAGAGTTTGTTAGGTATAGGAGTTCCTAATATACTCATCGTTCTGATTTTCCAAAGCTCGTTTGGATCACCTAAATCTCACAGCAATTGCAGCAATCTTGGCTTGCCTATGTTTTGGATTTTATATTATACTTGGAGGGATTCTGTATTTATCATCCATGAGCACATCAATTTTTTTCAAGACTCGAATTGATTTCCCAAAGCTCGTCTGAAACTTTTTATTTTGATTTGTCATGATGCAACTCATGGAACATTGTAGGTTTTTTTCTCCCCTTCGCATCTGAAGCTCACCATTGTGGAAGCCTGAGAATTTAGTATTTGATTATCTCCTTAGCCTGCTGATAGAAGTTGACTCATAGAAAAAATCTAGATCAGATTCACACTTTCTCAATGCACAATTTGAAATTATTGTTACTACCTCTGGTTCATTTGGGAAATTTATACTCCCTTGAGTTGATGTCTCTAGTTTAGAATCAACAAAGTTTGTTAGGTAAAATGGAGTTCCTAATATATTGGAAAATGCTTCATTTTTTAGTAAGCAATTCATGATTGTTTATTTGTTTTGTCATGAGAAAGCCCATTCATGGACTTTATTGGGTTAAGTTCCATACATGCTAAAGATATTACTGGGTTATTGCTGGTGCTTTGTTTTAGCTAAACTAGACTTCACTTTAATGTTGTCTATTTCTATATACTAATGCTCACTCTAGTTTATAGAAATAAGACAACATGTTAACTTACTGTTGTCTTATTTATGTTGAAAATGCACTGTCCACATCTTGTTGACCATCATATCTACATCTTTTTAGGTGCAACCTAAGTACACAGATTCATAGGCTTACGAGGCTCCTATTTCCAACAATCACCACAATCAATGAAGATACCAACAAATTCGTCACAATTGATGACATCGGTCCCTCTAATCACCAACGATACATATGTGCTTTGCTATTGTGGCCTGAAATGTCCTCTACAAGCACCAAAGACGAACAAGAATCGAGGAAGAAGATATCACAGTTGCCCAAATACAGGATTGGGGAAAGTTGCGGTTTTTTTGCTTAGGTTGATGCGGAAATTAGTCCATTGGCAAGAAATGTGTCAAAAAATTTTCATTGAAGCAATGTCGAAGAGAAACTATCGAGCCATACTGAGGATGACGGCAATTCAATGGATGCAGAATTCAGAGTTTTCAAGGTACAACTGAAACATTTCGAACAAGATGTGACGAAGTTAAAGAAACAAAATTCTGCATTGAAGACAATGTTAGTTGTGTCATGGGTGTTTATAGTGATTCTAGGAAACATGTTATTTCGAAATATAAAGATAAATGATGTAATGAGCTTGCCATAAAATGTATTAATGTCGTTTGTATTATTAAGTTGTTTCAGTAGATGTCATGTATCTGTCCACATGAAGTTCGAACATGAATGAAGTGCAAGTTTTCTGCAATCTCCTTTGTTTTGCTTGGAATGGAAAATGTATCGCACCAGATGATTAAGGAACATATCTAGAAGGCCGGTATAGTAAGACAAAGGAACATTAGTGTGTTCGATCTTAAAACAAGTCTTTGGTGTAGTAATGAGACTACACTCCTCATATCCAATCATGCCCCAAACCAAGTCGTATTTCTTGAAGTTTGGACGTACATCAGTCATTTGCTCAATCTTGTTACCATATTCCTAGTTTACCTTTTCATTGTTGCATCTAGGTCCAGTTCTTCCTTGTAGTTGAAAGCATCATCGAATCTAAACTTGTTCTTTAGCAAATCAACCTTTTTTCCTGAACATAACATCAAGCGAGAATTTTAAGTAAATATAAAATCGGAAGAGAATAGTAAGCAAATACTATTCAAGGAAACACTAGACAGATGCGAGATGATTACCTTCTCTTTGCTACTGGCGCTACCAACAACATAACAACCAAACAACTTTGCAAATTGGCCAACAAGCTGACTAATAGCTCCTAACGCCACCGATATGAAAATAGTATCACATTTCTTAGGAAAGCACACCTCGAAAACCCAACATAAGCCGTCATGCCTGGCATACCTAGAAAGTTTCAATTTATACAAATTAGACGAGTTTCAAGCTTTGCTAGAACATGAGAGTAGGAGTGTAATGCTATAGCAAAATCTCAAATGATCCAATTTAATTAACCGAAGGTGATGCTCCTAACAAATGGATGAGAAATAATCAATTTACACTCTTCTTGACACGAAAGATAGCTTGGTAGGGCTCTATTGTTCAGACAATTCAACATGACCTACTATTATGACGAAAGAAGTACTCATCCATTGAGTATAAAAGAGCATATGATGGCATGCACAACCTCATTACTCCACGAACAAACACTAGCTATATATTATTCAAGTAAAAAATAGATGAAGAAACCCATTTTACTATAATAAGATGGTTCAAAAGCACATCATCTCACTAATCCCAACCGTTATACAAATAACCATATAAGACAAATCAAAAAGATACATCCACAACCCTACTTTATTGATGCCATCATCAATAAAAAAGAACAAATTGATCAACACTACTTCACTAAACCCATTATCACAAAAGATACTACCACAACATGTCAAAACTAAACATTCCCAAATGTTGTCGCTTTTGTCTTTTCGAATAACTTCTAACGGTTGTGCTCTTGACATTAGTAGGAGAATCCATACTAGTAGAACCACCAGCACTGCCACTTTCATTTTTACTTGTATGTCTCTGAACTTGCAAAGAATATGTTCTTTTAAAATATAATTGATGAAACAAGCATGACATAATAGAAATGGAAGTACTAACTGGAATTTTTTGTCTTGAAAATTGTGTTTGCGAAGATGTAGACCTAGTCTTCTTAATTGGACAAGTTGAACTATTGTGTCCCGTCTTCAAGCAAGTTCGACATGTCATCTTCATTCCTATCCTCGACATCCTAGTTCCACTTGCCACCTCACCTTCCTCTCTTGATCTTTTCTCTTTATGTCTACCGCGCTTCACCTAGCTTGGAAGTGGTTCAGGCGGCTCCCCATGAGTATTTTTCCAAAATCTCTCTCCTCAAATTGGCATCATCATTTTTCATATGCAGCTAAGAACTTGGCCTTCTTATAACATTCATCAACATAGTCATATGCATCTTCTTACCTATGATTTATTGCAGAAATGGCATGAGGACAAGGGATGCTAGTAAGTTGCCATTTTCTACAAGAGCAATCTCTCTTGAATACATCCACTACATATTTGTCACCCTTATCCATTACCTCATATCCAACATCACCATTTCTTATCACTTAACAGTATGTTGCACCAACTCTATTTTCTTCTAGTTTTCTTACGATTCTTGGACCACAATCTCTTTTCCACTTAGCACATGCATCCTTCTGTGTGTGCATCATTGTCATTATCATTATCCGCATTTCCTCCAACATACTATATATGGATTTACACCTAGCATGTATAATTTTTCCATTGAATGCCTTGCATAAGTTATTGTCAACAATGTAACATTTCACATTAGTATTAAAGAAAACCTTACACTAGTGCTTTGGCTCTGTTTACATCAAGTCATGATATGCACATAGACTAATTTTCTTCAATACTTGAGAGTATTCATCATACTCCGTCCTAGTATTGCTCTTAGCACACTGCCAAAATAGTATTTGCATTTGTATTCCCTTATGTTTCTTGCCCCAATTAGCATAAATGTGTATAGCACACATCCTATGCTCAGCTGCAGGCAGCAAATCAGCCACAGCTCCTATAGGACCCTGCAAAAGATTATTGCAATGTAAAACGTATCTTATAAATGTGACTATTTAAGAAGTATAACAAATAAAAATTAAATAAAGAACTTACCTTTTGTTTGTCGCTAATTATGACCCAACCTTGTCCATACGTGTAAAAAATATTAAGATCATACATCAAATTTCTTAAGAACCACATCCAGGTGTTGCTATTCTCAACTTTGACAACCACCTAAGCAATTGGGAACACCTGATCATTTGCATTCCTTCCAATAGCACACAAGATCTAACATTGACCAATTCATTTCAAGAAACAACCATCTAACCCCACAACTTACCTACATCCACTAAGGAACCATTTCTTACAAGCAATAAAGCAAATGTACATTCTTTCAAACAATGCCTTAGAGTGCATAACTGACTTTTCAACCTTCAATGTAATAGTACTCCCAGGATTTTTCTCCTTAAGTTCATTCGCATAATCTCACAATTTTGCATATTCTTTCTTATAGTTTCCTATCAACACTTTATAAGCAAACAACTTAATCTTTGTATATTGAGCTATGCTTACATCTAAACACAACAGTTCCTTGATTGATTCCTTAAAAGCAATATTTTTAATAGTTGTCATTGCTTTTATTGTAGGAAGATAATGATTTGCCAATTAAGAACTTGTCACCCTCCTATTTTTGAAGCAAATGCTACAAGTATGCTCTAAATGTAAGATCTTGATATGAAATGATCCAGTACGAGCATCAACAGAGCCAGAAATCTTCCAAGGACAACTCTCATTGACATATTTTGCTCTAACAAATTTCTTATCATTCTTTGTCAATTTTATCTCTCTATATTCAGTCACTGAGTACATTTTCAAAACATCTTTGAATTGGCTACTATTATTAAATGTCAT
This sequence comes from Eucalyptus cloeziana, assembly GCA_014182715.1. Classification (NCBI taxonomy): domain Eukaryota; kingdom Viridiplantae; phylum Streptophyta; class Magnoliopsida; order Myrtales; family Myrtaceae; genus Eucalyptus; species Eucalyptus cloeziana. The sequence goes on from CM024637.1 coordinate 19,716,625, forward strand.
AGCCATAGTAAACACAGGCACGGCACAATTAGGATTATATCCTAAAAACCTACTTCTCTTTCTAGTAAAATCATCATCTTCTCCCTCTACATCAGACCCCAAACTGTCATAGGCATCTGTTTCATAATACTCTGTCTCGTAACTAGCTTCAGCATCAACTACACTATTCACATCTAATGGTTGAGATGATACCAATGTTGCAGATGGTTCCCCTATAATCAGATCCTTTGTGGCCTTCCCACGAAACTCAATTATATTCTTCCTTACTTCTAGAAGCTCTTCATCATCAATATCATAATCATCAATCCAAAATCTTACATCGCCAAGAAAATTTGTCTCGTCATCATTGTCGTCATCCAGAATATCCCCCTCTACATTAATATAATTACCTTCATCAACTAAGTCATTAGGGTCTAAGTCATCCTCGTGCTTGATAACTGTCTCATTAGCTAAAGCAATATCATTGCGAGCACCCACACTAATCCCCTGACCAACACCCTCACTTGGACCAATACCCTCACCCACACCCTCACGACCCCCTTGACCAACACCCTCACTTGGGCAAACATCCTCACCCTCTCCACCCCCGTGACCAAAACCCTCACTCGGACTAGCACTCTCACTCTCACCCACACCCACACTCACACCGACCCCTTGACCATCACCCTCAACTGCCTCATCGATTGCAAAATTTTCTCCATATATCTCAATTAACCCACAATGCAAATAACTAAAAAGTACATCAACGACACTGCTCTCATTCCATATATATCTCAACCCATCTTCTAGAGATTTTCCAAGAAACTTAAAATAAGCTTTTCAAATTTACAATTTACCCCATTCTCAATATCTCTAATGAAGCTTTCATAGCTCCTTGAATCGATATCAATTTTTACCAAATCAATCTTACCCCCAACATATTCAAGCATTAGGCGACGGTAAAAATTTCCACCATGGAAAAGGCAAGCCCATGCCAACTTGTCACTCATCTCAACCCTACACAAAAGAACCCAATATATGTTGTAAGAAGCCACATAATAGAGATTTTAACATGAATGGCCCAAAGTGCTACAAAAATATAAAGAGTTTGACTTGAGCATAAGTGCCAAATCCTTTCCATCTCATAATTACAAATGAAATTTCTCTATAATTTACGAGAATTAACTAGGTCAATTAATAACTAGTACCTATGATATGAGAGTTCAAGGTGAATAGTGGCGCATAATCAGTTTGCTTTTAAGTTAGATATCTAGTTTGTATAGCTACTTGAAGCCAATGCCAAAAATCTCAGGGCTGATAAAAGAAATTTTTCTCCCATAGTATACGTGATCTTGTTTTTTCTACAACTAATGAAGGAGAAAAAAGACCATGATGCTAGGTTCTTTGTATATAGATAGGAGCATTAGAGCATCTCATGCATTTATTTGGTTCTTCTAGTAGGTCAATGTATTACAAGCAGCATGGCTCACAAGGCTTTAATTTTAGAATTTTACTTCATATTATCTCAATTCTTTCCTATCGTCACTTCCATGGATATTGTTGGTTTTCTCTTTTGTCTTTTGGCTTTTTGGTATATTTGACAATAGTTTCATTGTTTAGGCGGCTGAAGAGCGTACTTCTATGCTTAAACTTTGAAGTTAATTTGCTCAGCATCGCTCATCTACTTTCAGTTTTTAACCAAACAGTTGGTTTGTTCAACACACGTGAAGAAATAAGATAATTTAGGAACACGACAAAGACAAACACAGAGACAAAACATAGTTTAGGACCATGGCAATATACCTTTTGATAGATTTTGACCGACTTCATGACCACCCACCATGTAGCTCACCACTTGGCTACAACACAATCAAATTAGGACCACCTCACTTGCTTGTGTTTGCTATGGATGAACGAATTGGCTCAAGTTGTGGGTGAATTGAGTCTTCAGGTCTTCAGGTCTTCAAGTCTTCTCAATTCAAGCGAGTAACGATGAACGAATTGGGTCAAGTTGTGGCCGAATCGGGTCTTTGGGTCTTCAAGTCCTCTCAATTCGGGCGAGAAGCGACGAACAATGGTGTCAGCCAAAATGGGGCTTGATTCACGAAGGATATTGATGGAAGAATGACTTGGGTTGAGGAAATTGCAAGACGAGATCGAATCATCTAAAAATTTGCAAGAATTTCAAAGGAGATCTCACTAGGGTTTTTTAGATTATTTAGGGAAGAAGCAAGGAGTCGCACAACTCTTGTAGCTAACCCCAACACCCTTTTCTTTTCACGCCCTTTTCTCTTCTGCCTTTTGTTTTTGGCTTTTATTTTTTTTTTAAAGCAAAACGGTGACGTTTTGCTCTTCGGTGCCATGTCAGCGTTGGCAACACCGACCGGCACTGATTAGGACACCACATTAGACTTTTCCGACTATGCATGACCGGATGGACTGAATTGGAACAAAAGCAAAAGGTTTAGGATTAAATTGGTAAAAAAAAAAAAATGATGACTAAATTAGCACAATTGCAATAGATTTAGGAATTTTTTGGTAATTTTCCCCAATTAAAAAAGTTGTGTCGGTGAAGCCCTCGATGTTGTCCACGGGACCCTTGGAACCTCATATGGGTCATCATCCTTCACTTTCTCCAAGATCAATTCAAGATTCTCTTTGACATGCTCTTCGGCATAGTAAGCCCACCAGCTATCAAAAGTAGAACTGTATGGGAATTCCACTTAATGGAGAATTGGCATAGTAATCCTTGAATATGACAACAATGCGGCACAATATTGAGGAGAATAGATGTTAAAGCCTTGAAGAGGGAGGTCAATAGGACACGTTGCGCCTTTTTCCATCGAAACATGCCTCAGTCGATGAAGTATCTTTTATTGTAATTGATTTTTTAGCTTTTTTAAAATTGAGACTGGTCTTGTGATGATTCCGAATGGGAACCATATCAATGGAGCACAAGGGACATAAACACTTCGATGAAATTGAATGACATAAAAAGTTATGCTGAAATTTAATCAATAACAAAGTGCAATGACAAATATACAACGTCAAAATTAATCGCCCACAAGATAACTAAAACTATGATTATAGTACAAAGATTGAAAGATATATAAATTGCAAAATAATAAACTGATAAGGGATTTTATTTTTTTTAAGAAATAAATAGTCTGCCAATATATCCTCTAAAACTCCTCATAACTTCGATTTTCAGTCTCGCAAAATAGCATCCTCACATCTCCTCAATAGTCAAACACATGTCAACGAGACTGGTATCAAAAGAATGAAATGAACTCTCTCAAAAGTAGCACAAGCAGAACACACTTACCTTTCAATAAATGAGTATTTGACTCGCTATTCAATGGAAAAATCGGAAGCGCAAGGGGCCAAGGGGCCACTACGCAATAAACCCGTCTCGGCTCGCTATGCGGTGGACTCGGGCCTCTAGGAAGTAAAAGAACCGGCGGGGACGGGGGCGGGGGCATAGCGGCACAGACTTATTGGGTGCGCTGGCACCTGGCACCGATTTTCCCTATTATTTTTTTCAAACAATCATGTACTTTCTTTATGTATTTGTAATCCTTCTTCGAGTGCTTGTTTCTCTTCCCTTCAATTGACCTGATTTCCGTGCTTACATAAAGTTTTTTGACCTAGATTTCCCGAAAAAGTGTTGGGACCATAGAGTTCCGCAAATTTGGTCGAAATGGATGATGGTGACAAAAGGTCGCGATATCTTCCTTGTGAAAACTCCAATCAATCCGATTCTTGAGATGGTAGAAATCTCGGTGGCTAGATGTACGTGAATTCATCACTTTATCTAGGAGAACGATAATTTTCTCAACTCCTCGAAATTAAACAATTATAGTAAAAAAATCATGATATCCATGATCCAACCCATGTGACTTGGGCCGACTTAGACTTTTTGGAAAGTTCTTGTGCAGCGAGGCTGAACTATGCCAATAAATCGTAATTTCAATGAAGTTTATTCAAACTTCCGGAAAGAAGAAAAAATAAATTAGGTGTCTAGAATCACAACCGCAAAAAGAGACGTCCTCGCGTCCGTTCATAAAGTCCTCGAACTTATTAGAGCGAACACTCAAGAATGAAAAAGTAATTGTAGGCGACCGTGAGCCTACGACAGTGGCTCGGTGTTATGGTGAATGTATGCTTTCATCCTATACTTGATGAGGCAGAGAAAAGTGACCAGGTTCCCATTTTTTATGCGTGTTTGCAGAGGATGTTTGCATATTAACTAGGGAATATTAAGTATAGAGTTACTCCTTGATGAAATTAAGGAAATTTGTAGAAAATAAGGAGAGCTCTCGAAAGCCACTTTTCACAAGGCCTAATCCCCTTAACAAAAATCTTAATTTTTAATCTAATTTCAATTTTATCCAGAACTTTTTTTATCTAAAAAAACTCAATTTTAAGTTCAGTCCAAATTTACCTCAATTTTTTGGTTCTCTGTAAAAAACCCTTAACTTTAGATTTACTCTTAAATTTATCCCAACCTTTGTTTTGTCTAAAAAGAAAAAAAAGATAATAACTTTAACCGGGTCCCAAATTAAACCCATATTAGCCCTCCGTCCAAAATTTGCTGCTTGTCGTCTCTAGTTTTCCTAATGTTTATATCAAAGAACGGTTCGTTTTGGGAATAATTTTGCACCTCACCTTACTAATATGGATTTATTATCGACATGGAAATGCCACAACAAATCACTAATGGCAATTTTTGGATAGAGGGTTAAACAGAGGTAGATTGAGACTAGATAGAAAGCTGGTGTTTTCTTTCTAGACAAAAAAAAAAAAAAAAATACAGGGTAGAATCAAGATATTAGACCTAAAATATTAAGGTTTTTTTTATAAGACAAAAGAAGTTCGGAACAAGATTGAGACAGGACTTAGAGCTGAGGGTGTCTCAGTAGATCAAGCCCTTTCCACAGCCACATAAGCTCTTTCATGAACTTCTACTAATCATAATGGCTACCATTAGATTAGTCTATAATTTACATAGTAATGTAGATAGAGGCATTGCCAACCTCTGAGGCAATGGTGGAAGAATCCACTCACACCGAAATAAAAATCGCTGATTGGTCCAATTAGCCCAAGCCGCTTATGTCAAGGTCTTGGGCCAACCGTCCGGCCCAACTCCTTTATTGAAGCTAGCCCGCCATTAAAAATAAATAAAATAAATAGAGTTGGCAATTCGAGTTCTGTTCCTATGACATAAATTTTTTTTTTTAGGTCGGTTCCTATGACATAAATTTAAAGAGTGCATTATTAAATGGATGGGGTCGAATATGACCCCTTAAATATATCCAAAAATCCAACTCGAACATACCTTGATTTTCAAATGGGTAGTCCGAACTCTGTCTCAAGTAAAGCGTTTTATTCAATGAGTCCGATTTTTGTCGATTCATGAAAGAAGAAAAAACAGCGACAAGAATATGTTTTCAAAGATCTAAATGGCTTTTGTGGCTTTCCTCATAAAATTATGTGATTAATGAGTTTAATTATTATTTATATGTAATAAAATAACATAGAAAAATACTGATAAAATTATGGACTTTTAACCTCTTCTTTTTCTTACTTAATTTATATAGAAAAAGTTTACAATTATAGTACTACCTCACCAAAGTAAAACAATGGCTAATGTCGATATTCGTTATACTATTGCAATTGGTTAAGAGAATAGGTTAGTATTTGGCTAGACACTTTTAATTATAATAATTGGATGGGTAAATTTCAGATTTAAAAAAAATACATTTTAAAATGATCCTTTTATCAATCAAGTCAAGTAAGTTCACAAAATTACTATTCGGATCACTTATGTGCTGCGAATTTATGGTCATGCTAAATCGCTAGACTTGTGATAACCTCTAATTTCCAATCGATTATACATATATATATATATATATATATAAAGTTCTAATATAAAAGAATTACTTATAAAAAAACCAGTTATATATAAAAATAAAAAATTACATATAAAAAAAGTCGTAATTTTTCTGCGCTGTGCATCTCTTCCTTATTTATGGGCTGGGCCCACAGTCAGCTAGGGTTTCTCACGCTCCCACCACCAACACCATATAAAACCGCCTCATCGCCGCGGCTCCCTCTCGCCGGCTGCAGAAAGAAAGGAAGAAAGGAGAAACCCTTCCAGCCCCAAGAAGAGAGAATCTCCGCCGAGGCGCCGCCGCGAAGATGGTGAAGTTCCTGAAGCCCGGGAAGGCCGTGATCGTGCTCCAGGGCCGGTACGCCGGCCGGAAGGCCGTCATCATCCGGAACTTCGACGACGGCACGCGGGACCGCCCCTACGGCCACTGCCTCGTCGCCGGGATCAAGAAGTACCCGAGCAAGGTCATCAAGAAGGACTCGGCCAAGAAGACGGCCAAGAAGTCGCGGGTGAAGACGTTCGTGAAGCTCGTCAACTACCGGCACCTGATGCCCACCCGCTACACCCTCGACGTCGACCTCAAGGACGTCGTCAACCCGGACTGCCTCCAGAGCAAGGACAAGAAGGTCACAGCCGCCAAGGAGACCAAGAAGAGGCTCGAGGAGAGGTTCAAGACGGGCAAGAACAGGTGGTTCTTCACCAAGCTCAGGTTCTGATTTCGAGAAATGGGTGTCTGTGTTAGGGGCAAGATTTCGAGTTTCATCCTTTTGTCTTTTTTACTATATGTGGATTGAACGAATTGGTGGACCTGGATTGGATTGTAGTGGTTTATTCTGGAGCTTGACCCTCTCTTTCAATTTTGGATATGCTGTTACTATTAGTGTTCTTGGCTTTTGGATCTGTTTCGGATTTGACAGAGTATTTCCTGCGTTTGAGTGCTCGGAAAAGAGTGCACTAGATGCATTCGTTGTTGATGCATTCTGCAGTTGGATCGTGTGCCATTGAATTGATGTTGTCGCGGCTTGTCAGGTGGGCTACTTCGAAGCTTCTGGCATTTGCTGTGCTGGTTTATTGGATTGCTTTCGCACTTTTAGGTGTTTCATTCAGCCGCATCGGATTAGGGTTCGCACCTTTGTTGGTTGTGTTTGAAAGCAGTAGTTAAAGAAAGGAGGTGTTGAATAGTGAATAGGGGAGAGTTGTTTGTTTCTTGCCCTCGACTCTGCATTCATATAACTAGTTGGCTTTTAGGAATTGCAGAGTCTGAAGTGTTCAATTCTAGAGACAAGTCGGCTTTCACCTTATCTAACTCTGAATCTTGGTTTGTGCCTGCGATGGAGGAAGTTCAAGGCAACTTTAGATGAAACTAATGAAGTCGTTGGTAGTTTATTGGTTGCGGCAAAACTATCTTTCTGCTTCGGTCCTTAATTATTGTCGGGTCGAAATATTCTCCAATGCTAGGACTATCGTTCTAATTAGGATATCGTTCATTGTCCTTATGATTTTGTCTTGGGCTTTAGTGTCTGGTCGTTGCAGTTTGAGATACTTCTCTGCCGGTTTGGAACTTGAGAACAGAATCGGGCTGCAAGTGACTAGTCCCATTGCATGATTGTTTTTGCATCCTTTCATCTGTATGTGTGCTGTCATGCTATCTCAAGGCATATATACAACATTACATATCGATGTCTCCAACGTATATGTCTCTGAAGGATTTCCTCTTTCTGTCCATCCCATCGAGCCTGCCGCCCGCGGCCCCCCCCCAAAATTGTGTCTGCTGTAAACACTCTTGCAATAAGAATGACAATAATCCAAGCTTAAGCAGAGTCAATTCGGTAGTTGATTGGTATGTGTGAACTCCGCTACAGGCTCGTTATCAGTTTGCTTTATCCCGAGTAGTAACCCTTTATCTGTAATGACAAGCTCACTAGGAAGATAGGTTTTAGTCTCTGGTATCCTCGAAGTGCTGGGGGCATTTGTCAGTGGATCAAGTTGCTGTGACAAGTTTTGATGGATCCTTTCTTGCTCCCTCATAATTCTAGCTTAACTACATCTCTCTTAAATTCTCTTTCCGTTTGCTTTGGCATTGTGAAAGAGAGAAAAAGTCAAATGTCCTTTACCAGTATCAAAGTTGGCCATCAGCATTTCAATCCTCAAAGTTCAGAACTTTGAATGTCTAACGGTCAAGAGAACGAAGACACATCTTAAATCGTTATGAGACGGTCTAATAGAATTTCTGGTAAGTAGAGTAACCAACTTGTCTGATAAGTAGACATCTACGAATCTAAATTTGTGGCAGGCTGAGCATGACTGACAAATCTTTGAACTGGATGTAGCAATGCTGCATGTAACGAGATGAAGTTCATGGCATGTTTGAGTCATTTCGTTGGTTTCGAATTCCAAGCAACTCTATAGATAGATTAACCAGTGATTCTCGTTCGTCAAGTTCTTCAGTAGGCTCATGATTCTCATCCAAAAGCAACCTTTCGTGATTATTTGACCACAATTACGTTGGAATTAATTTGAAAGCAAACCAAATGAAATTATAGGACGTAAACAAATCATATCTGGATACCCACAATCCGACAGATTGTCATTTGTATCTGGAAAGGCATGATGTACAAGGCACAAACTCAAAACGAAATAGAAATGTCTCCGTACACATGTTTCATGTGTCTAGACACATTCTACTTGCTTCAACTAGAATGCTTAACGGGTTCTATATGGTCTTAAAATATAATTTTCACCAAACCAATGTACCGTCGAAATTGGCTCGGCTCGGTTAATCAACGTTATATTCAAAAGGTCTGCCACGGTCAAACATAATAAACTTAGGATTTTGTTGGGTTCAGTCCCATTTAACAGTTCACGCTCATTTACTCGATTCCAATTGCTGCCAGATAACACAACTGATCAAGGGCTCCTCTTTAGGACCTTCATGCAATCTCCAGTCTCCACCGCGCTCTCTCTTGCAAAGCAATTGTTTCCTTCTTTTCTTCTTTTTGTTTGGCCCTAGTTCTTCTTACCCAATAAAACACTAACAATATTTAACTTTTCTCTCATCGTCATCATTGTTGAAGCTCATCTAGCAATTCCTTTGCTTGTCGTCGATCTTCCAATGCTGTCAGCCTCAGGAACAGTCCTCATTGCCTCACGAGTCACAAAAGGAAGGCCCCTTCGCCACTTACAGCTAAATTTATGGAATTTTGGGGGGGAAGCAAAAAAACAAAAACAGAGAAAGAAAGAAGAAACAAAAATGCATGTATTTCTGATATGAACCTTTGCAGTTACATCAGATTATATAATTATCAAAGTTTTGTATTACAAGGAAAAACCAAACCTCATCCGAAACAATTTCTCCTCCAAATTCTTTAAGCTCCAATCTATGCTATAAGGGGAACACAACATGAAGGGCAAAAAGGTAATTAAAAGACGGGCTTACTTTAAGGATCTAGATTCTAGTCTTAGGACTCAAAGGATACATATATACGAGCCTAGGCTTACTCTAAGGATCTAGATTCTAGTCTTAGGACTCACCTATAGAACATTTATACCATTCAAGTCAGGTGAGTCGCTAGATGGCATGATGGTTCATGCTACTGTGAGGCAAATGCAGGTGGACGACCAAGGTGAAGTGACATGTAACGTTTGGAAAGTTCAGGACGTAAACTGAAACTTTTAAAAGGAAAGGGTTAGAGCGAGATGAGAGTTAGAAAAAGGTTAAAAGGTCATTCATGATTGGGCCGAGAGATCAAAACAAAACTTTCAATCTAATCCAAGTCACGGTGCAGTGAAAGCATTCCATTCAAATATTGCTTCCTCACTGTCCGGTACTTCTCCAGCAGCAACCTGTACCCAGGAACTACATCCTCCAACGACACTTGCTCACAGAACTCAGATTTCACCAATAAAAATGCTGCTTCTAGTGTTTTCTTTTCCTCAGGATGTGAACCAAATAAGTGCTCTGCATCTATATCACATACATAATACTCGTACCTTTCATCGGCTTCTTCTTTGCGGTTGAAACTTTCAAGCCATCTTATTCTCCTAAATGGATCTTCCTCCTTCTGAATTGACCTCTCCATACTCTGCAGTGTCTCCATGAACTTAGATGACTTGTTAATCTTATCAATTAGATCTCTAAAAATGGCAACCTGGCTTTTATAAAGCCCGTGGTTGGTGTCCCTAGAAAAACATATTGAATTGACCAAGCAAGCTTTGCGAAACATTGGATCAGCATCGCCAAGTAACATGATCATAAAGTGCAAAAGCCTAATGCAAGCTGTGTATGGAGTCCCAGTCATCAAATCAGAAGATATATGTTGCTTCAAGTTCTGAGACCAATGATGCAAAGCAATGTGAATAAATCCCTCCCACCTGCATCAAAGCGAAGCTGTTAATCAGATGTCAAAAATCTTCACCTACAGGTACTTTTTGAAGACCACAGTTCCCATTCACTAAGAAAAAGCAAGGATTTCATGTCAACTTAAACAACTGAATGCACGTTAGTTCGTCCATTGGATTATTCATCATGTGATATGGATGGACAAAAACTTAAAGATGTGCCTCGTAACATAATTGAATGAGTGACAAGATGCTAGGCCAACAAGGTGATATGCGGAAACTGTTCTTAAGGCTAGGAAAAGAGTTTACTACTAATGGTCACCCTGAAGTCGTTTCATAAGAAAATGATTTTCTTTTTGATCTCCTAATACAGACAGATAGGACATGTTAAGAGCAAAGTAATCATTTGTAATGTGTACTTGGACTTTTATCATAAAGTCAAGCGTCCCTCTCTTCATAAATCTCAAGTTATTACTTGGAGAAGGAAAATATGATCTTTGCTGCAGATGCTTAGTGCAATAGCCACTTTGAAAATTAACAAACTAGTATAGAATGATTGGGCTTGGTAGTTAATTGATAGAAGATTATGAGTGATAATATCCTAAGGCAAAACATAGATTCTTTTCTTTACAAACAAGCCATCCAATTTGGTAATGCACACATTGCATGTCCAGAAGGACAACTTCACTGAAACTCAACACTTCATTGATGGCAAATGTAGATTTCATATCATAACCAAGATAATCATGCAACAGAAGGAACAATAAGCTTGGACAACACAGGCTAATGCATAAACATCCAATTTACAAGATTGCATTGACAGAATATCCTCATTTCTGCAAATATAAACACAGCATACAATATCGACTCAATTTTACCAGATACCTTTAATCAATAGTTGTAATGCTTAACACAGGATAGTATATCCTCCAGGAAAGAAATATGGTTACCAACCCATTGTTACATGGAAAATCTTAAAAGTAAAACTACTTACCATTGTTAATGCATCTACTCGATGTTATATCATCACTATTTCAAAGATGCAAATATCCAAAAGCAGGTTTCTCCAAAAATCAGGAAAGAGCCATATCATTAGCAATTATTGCATAAGCTACCCATCAAACTAGATAAAAGCATCAGCAGGCTAAGACAAACAAATTGGCAACATATAGTACTTACTCCAACATGAACTTTAAAATCATGGCAGTTTTAGTTAAAATTTCAGAATGGAATACAAAAAGAGTCTCTAAAAAATGCACACTTTACATAATAACAATAAACATGAGAAAATAAGGATATAAGGACTTCTCATTCAATCAAACAAGAAACCATGAGAACAAGAACTTACTCAAATGGAGCTTCAACCTCAATGGCAAGTGTTAGGTGTAAGGAAAGACCAGAAGAATCTTTTTGTACATCATTAGTAGTATGAGCCTCGTGAACGTAACCTCTGGGAATGTACAATATATCTCCTTCCTTCAGCAGAATTTGCGTGCATGCATTTGGTACGGCATCAACATTTGAACCTTGGGAGCCATCAAGAGGTTCATATAAACGAGGTAAAAGCTTATTCCTTGGAGAGGAAATTGTCCACTGTTTCATTCCCATAAGTTGACACACAAGAACACAATGATCATCATAGTGCCGTGCCAACCCCTGAGAATTGCATGGTGTCAAGTAAAGATTGGCACCTACAGACGGTTGACCAAACAAAGATGCTAAGCCTTCAGTGATAGCAGCGATGGACTTAAAGCGGAACTCCATACCACGCATAGCCACTGTATAACCATCTTTGTAAGCTTCATCACATCTGAATATATCATCAAAGCTAAGCACATGAGGAGACTGGGTGCAAGAACTCAAGCTCTCAAGGAAAAGATGTTTCTCAGTGTTGGAAAGCCTCTCTGCTTTTAGTACCCTTATATCCTGCTGGTAGATTATGGGCATACCCAAGCTATCTCTCTCGTTTTTTAGGAAATTGAAGATGTCCAACTCATCAGAAGCAATAGGTGGGCAGGAGACCGCACAATGGAGGACAGAAGAGAGAAGATGGTGAACAACATCTTTAGGATTAATGCAATTCAAAAAAGAGTTAAGTATATTCTCCTCATCCACAGCCCTTGAGGTCCTGCTTATGAGAAAAGGTGATACTTCCCAATAGCCCTCTATAAAATCTTCGAAACTAGACTGTGGTAACCCAAAAATGCTTCTCCTGATTTGATCGATTGGCAGAAAAGTGGTACATTGGACTCTAATAGAAAGTCTGAAAATGCTCTCTGCCAGATCGTTCACCCTCATATTGCTCAACAAGTCTTTTTGCTGGCTGCCCACCGTAGTAGAGTTGTACATTCGAGGATGCAGTTTAGTCCACAGCTCTTTCAAAAGGAAGAAGAAACTTTCAGAGAGCTCAGATGGAACTCTTTCCAATTGCTTGATATTGCAGGAGTTAACAAGTACAATAACAGCATCAAGAAGTGAAACAGGAAGTTCATGTTCCGTTGCAGCTGTAATGTGACTCCTAGCGAATCCATTGTCCACTGGGAATAATGCGACGGAATCCACAAAACATTTGGCCACCTGACGATAGCAAACCCTAGAGGATATGATGAGTCAAGCTGACGATAGACAAGGACATCGGCAATTAAATGTGTATTGAGTTAGAATAAGCCTACATTAGCTACTAAATTCAAACAAGAAACTAAACCACACCACGTAAGAAGAAGAATTCTCAGCCGTATTCGACTAAACAGCTAAAGTAACAACAGTACCAAAACTTCTCCCAAGCTTTGCCATATTATATCTACCAGTTCTTGAGTCAACCACAAGAGTTTTTTCATATATTCAAGTGATAGGTTGTAAGAACAGCAAACAAGATGGGAGATTGTAATTTGATGGATGGATATATAACATAAGTGTGTCCCCCACAAAGCCCATGCACGGATCATTTAAACCAGTTCATAATTAATTGATTCACAATAAAACGAGGAGCTTTTTCAATCCATATAGAACATACATTATCATTATATAACTGCACATAACATGCTCAAATATACAAACAATAAGCCATTTGCAGGCAAATGTGCATAATTAGCTACAGCTTGATGAAAGAGTGTCATAAGTCTGAAACCTCAAGCCACTGAGGAAGGAAGAAAACACATACGTGGAGAAGTGAATGTAAGTATACATCCAGGAACTTGTCAACAATAGACTATGTTTAAAAAATGGGCGTGCCTTTCTCATCCTACATCCCCTCTCAATCAAAGGAAAGACACCAATATAGCAACATGCATATAAACCAACGACAGACTTCATGCATCGTGTAATTATTCATACATCATAACTTCCCATGAAATTTACTTAAAAAGCCATTTCAAAGAAGCATCCAATGAGTCTGACAATAGGGCCTAGGTCGTTAATGACAAACGGTTTATTTGCTTAATATCATAAAGAAGAGAAGTTAGCAGTAGTCAACATCTGAAGCTTGATCAGAGGATAGATAATAGTGTACTATGCATCTCAACCAGTGAAAGCTTGACCAAATGAATCATTTTAAACAAGGATAAAGAGATCTTACTCATTTATCTCATGCATAAGCAGACTACACAATATCTAGAATAGAGCAACAAGGAAATTGTCCTGTTACATTAATTCTATCACATCAGTCATGACAACCATATTCCATCAGTGCATCTTAGAAAACACAGAGATGTAGCATAGTAGCAATTGTCGAGTTAGTACGTCATCCTAGATCTGATGCACCCAGGCCTCCATTATGATTAAGCTCTATGGATTACATTTTCTTTGTTTTGCAGCTGTCAAGTCATGAATGAGCAACTACCATAACCAAGACATGCAGTGATAGCCAAAAACATTAAATGATGCTGTCTGAGCTAGCAACATTGGTTGCCATAATAAAGTTTATCTAACATCTGGTCAAAAAAACTCCAAAAGCCCTAAATCAATATAAGCATCTCGTGAGACAATCATCCTCTAAATGAAGCACGAAAAAACTCATTTTTGAATGGAAAAAAACCCATAAAAACCACCCAAAATCCACATTTCCTCCACAAACAAATGATCAGTTGCAAAGCAAAGCCTAATGGTACAATCATGCTCCTTAACAAACATTCGACTAAAAAGGTAGAACAGAGGAGAGAAATAAAAGAGGAAAAACTCACATGAGAGTCTCCAAAGCAGAATGCTCAAGAAGCCTCTGCCGCCCGACCAAACTAGTCAACAAATCCAAAACGGCACGGCACGCACTCACTTTGACTCTCCTATTCGAACTCCTCAAACCCGATACCAGGCCTTCCAAAATATCTGCATCCGAGGCGATTCGTTGGTTCATTTCGAACGAACAGAGCGAAGCCATTCCTACAACCTTAGCACAAAGACAGGCGATATCCGGATTGCTGTCAAGCACATTCAATCAAACGTCAAGCATATATATCCATGTCAAGTTACCTTTACAGATAACCTCGCAGAGTGATAATGTGTGCTTGAGAAAGAGAGAGAGAGAGAGAGAGAGCTCACTTGGATTTGAGCAGTACAGGAAGCACGGAGAAGAGGGCAGCGAGGGGTATCTTCCGAAAGCTCGGAACTGGGTCGTCCGATTTCGAGAGAAAAGAGAGAACTTTCCGCAAGCATCGCATGACCAACGACGAGGAAGAAAGAGGGTCGGAGCGGCCTCGGCCTCCCGCGTTGATCTTGGAGACGGAAGCTAGAAGCAGACACAGAGCGGTGTCTGCATCGGCCGATCCGAGCGGAGCGGAGCGAGATAATTCGGAGTCCCTTCTCCTTCTCCTTCTCTCTCTCTTTCTTTGCTGGGTCTCCTCCATATTTTCTCTGCACACCGATGGGAAGCTCCTTTCAAGCTCAGGGACTTCCGTTCGCCTGCACAATCTCAGTCCTCCGAGGCTTTAACGTGATGACAATTTTGCAAACGGAGAGAATAATATAAATGGCCACTAAACTTTAATTTATTCTACAACATGTTTTTAAGCTTTTGATTTGTGTGATATAATCCTTATATATTAACCCGATATGGAATGTTGTTGCTTAATATTTAATTGATTTAGGAATTGCATTAAACAAATTAAAAGCTTACTTAACATTTAATTGATTTAGGAATTGCATTGAATAAATTAAAAACTTAGGATGATATTGCAATTCAACCGGAGTTAAACAATTATATTAAAAAGAATTAAAAATTCATTGACTACCGTGCATATCGAACTAAAGTTCATTGATTATTCGTGTCATTTTTCTTTTCATTTTTTAAAAGGGTTATCTCAAATCAAAGCTTAAGGTGATCTAAGAGATCCAATGTCACGATTAGGGGCACTTAAGTCGAAAATATTCGCTGTTCTCTCTCTCCATTCTTGGCCAACTTCATCTTCTTCCTCTCCCTCTATCCCTGGATACACACACAAAAGAGCTTCTTCTCGTTCCCTCCCCATTTTACTCTCCTTGACGGACGCCCCTTCTCTTTCTTCTTACCGGAGCCGACACAAACTAGCGAGCTCTCTCTACAAGATTTTAAATTTTCATCAGCTTCTTCATTTTGCTTGGTTGGGATACTTTAAGGTAGGAGTGAATATGGTTCCAAAGTAGAACATGAAATCAAAGAAGTGGGCCAATTGAAACTTGTTTAATTCCAAGATTCTAGATATATAGGATATGTTCCGGATTCCAAAAATTGGGGAACCTATTTAGACAGGTAGGTTTCAAGTTTTAAGTAATTAAACCTAAAAACTGAAACAAGTTTTTGTGTTTTTTTTTTTTTTTTTTCTATGTTTTCGCGCGATCTTGCGATATTTCATTATGTCGGATGATAAGTGTATAATTTAGAACTGCTAATTTAAGCTTCCATTTTATGATTAAGGCTTTTATTTTGTCAATATTTCATATATTTTGTGTGTCTAAATATAAATTGTGGTAAATATATTATAGTAACAAATTGTGGTCATTAAATATGATGATTCATTGTAATCGTTCAATTAATAATGCAAGTAAAACTTGAGCAGAAAATAGGATCTGACTTTGGGTCGATTTGATATTCCAAAAATTAAGAAACATGTTTCAATAGGTAGATTCCAGATTTGAAATGAAACATGTAAGAAACTTGAAATCGCTCACCCGCACCACAAAGAGAACCAATGAGAATGAGAATTTTCTCTCAAAAAATTACCGTTAATAGGCGAAAATGCCTTTGACTATGTGATCGAAGCTCGCCAACCAATGAAAATTTGGGCAGCCGACGAACTCAGCCCAGTAACAGCCACTTCCCCTTGATCTCTCTTGAATTCCTTCGATCCAAATACACTCTTTTAAGTCCCACCTCCTATATTTTTTGTGGCAACAAGCCAGCATCTTGTCCATAACAACACTAGTATAAGGGCGCGTATGATATGATTTTTTTGGATAAATTATAGACTCAATAATATAACAAATTATCATAATCAATGTTGGAAAAATCCTCGTAAAATATGGGATAATTCTGAAAAGATGTGTACAGACAGTCAAATAATTAAAGGTAAAAGCCACAGAAAGCTTGAAACTATATCCGTCTTGATATATTTATCCCAATTTTTTTTTTGACACAAAGAACCCTAAACTTATACATATATGATACATTTACTCTGAACTTTTTTATAATACAAAAAACCTTAAACTTGTAACTATGTGACATATTTATCCCAAACTTATTATCTGTGATATATTTACTCTAATTTTTTTAATAATGTCAAAAATCCCAAACTTGTTTTCATGTGACATATTTACCCAAAAAATTTGTTGTCACAGAATTTTTTTTTAGGGTTTTTGGTATTGAAAAAAAAATTTGGGCTGACAAATGGTATAAGTCTGAGGTTTTGGTTGTAGAAAAAAGAAGTTTATGATAAATATGTCATAATTGGCAAAGTTTAAGATTTTTTTGTTGTTTTTTCCAATTACTAATTCAAGCATTCGGGTGAGATATTTTGATTAGCCCCCCTTGGATATGATACATGAATTAAAAATAAAATGGAAAAAGTAGAGAACGGATTTGTCTATTAAATTGACCAAATCCGCATGCCTCTTAAATTTGGTCGTGTGATATATGTCTGTTATATCTCTCCATGTTAAGACTGTCGCAGCTTAGACCATAGCTACTGGGGGAGTCGTTGTCGACTTTTTTTTTTTTTTTTTTTTTTTTAGCTTTTTCCGCATAGGCCATGTTAATTAGGTTTTATTGAACAGCAGTTAGGTTTTCTTACATTCATTTGACCTTTCGTAGTTATTATCATTGAATTTCCATGCATTTTTTGTTTGTTTGTCCCATTCTAATTCTCAACTCACTCTCAAATTTAGAGCGTAGGAGTCAAAATCCACATTTGAAACTGATTATCCTCACCCTAATCTCCTCAAGGTGAAAATTCGAACTCCACATCTCCCCATATCCATGTGGAAAGGGTGGCCACTGGAGCATACCCTAATCTTTAATTTCCATGCACTTGGAGTCATGTAAAATTCATCATTCCGTTCCAACTTGATTTGCTCATTTTGTGGCCTGAGCGTGGAACTAATTAGCAATCTTAATCAATCTCCGATCGTTTGTGGTTCATGGTTCAGAGAGGGGTTTTCGTCAACAATAGTAAACTGGCATTGATGCAAATAGTTTTCTTTTGTATACTCCTGGACCAATATCCTACAAAAAAAATTTCTTTTTGGTACATTTGTCTGCATTCCCCACCATGTACATAATATGGTTAAATAATATTACCTCAATGTTATCTTGGAAAATTACCAAAAAAGTCATAAATTTATTACACATCCATCAATTCAATGTTAAACCTCTCAATTTGACCAATTTAATTCTAAATATTTTAACAATTTGCCAATTGAGTTCTTCCATCCAATTTTGGTTGAAAATTACTGACGTGGTTGGTAGTCATTTTAGGTGATATGATCGGCACTAACATAGATGATTTCTTGTAAATTTGTAGATTTATTTATTTTTTTCTTTACTTTTTTTTTTCTTTATGACTGGTGAGGGTTGCCCGTCCACTAGGCCGCTAGTGAGGACCTCACCGACTTCTAATAAATGTAGCTTGACTTCTAGAATAACTTTTTTGTTCTTTCGTAATGGTCTCAGCAAAAGAAATAGTTAACTTAAGTCAATAGATGTCTCAAAAGTATTTTATGGGAATGCTTAATAAGAGAATTTTTATTATCCTAGTATTGATTATACATATCATAAGAAAAATCAGAGCATTAAAAATTATAATCTGTTTATCTGTTACATAACCACTTGAGTTTACCTCAATGGTCACCCTTCCAACATGGAAGAGGGAGGTGGGAAGTTCGAATCCCCACTTTCTCGGGGAGGGTTGGGGTGGGGACGAATTAGTTTCATGGATTCTGACTCCCACGTCCTGCAAAAAAAATAAATAAATAAAAATCTGTTACCTAATAAATGCATAAACTTGTTAAAAAAAATAAAAGAAAATATTGCTATAATTTTCCTATAAAAAATTTTCCGAGAATTATTATGAGCTTTTTTAGGGGACTATTCCCGCATTCGAGGTGGATCATCATCGTTGGCTAAGAAAGGAGAAAAACGTGGTCCCGTCAGATCTGCACTGCAAAACCGGTTTTCTGCTGCAAATTAATGACACTAAAGGAAACTTACGGATGCAAAGGTGGGTAATGAACAATTAGATATTTTATTAACAACAATAAATTTAATATTAACTTAGATAGATTCCTATTTTTGTGGAATATTACGAACCATGAGACCTGGAAAAAGTACTACCGTCAATAAGAACTTATGCCCTCTAAATAAAAGTGACGAAAGAATATTTTATAGATAACTTACCATTAGCGAGGATAATTATGTGCACTATAGAAATTTGCAATTCATTAGGTAAGGCGAATTATTATTTATTTATTTTCTTGTAGAATATTACGAAACCATAAGATCCATACAACATATGATGACAAAAGGGACGCGTACATCAATTTTGAAATTATATACTGGGAAACGATATTTTCTCTCGTGCATCCTATAACAATAGTGTTCAAAGGCATGATTGATGGACCCTTTATTTTCAATACCACATTGGTGTGACCACGTTTCGTTCAAATTTCAAATTGGCAAGGGACTAACAAACAGTGATGTGACATGCTCTTTAAGCTTGGTCTTGGAGTGGGTGTAATGATCTCCATTGCTGTATAACACATTGATCACCCGCGAGAGATTAAGAAATAGGGTGAGAACCAGCGTTGGGCCTGCAGTTAGACCAAGAAACTCTTCATTTATGTCCTTCCATGCATCAACAACTTGTTTCTGGAGTTCCTCCCTAGTTTCCTATTTCGAGACACCATTTTCTTTCATTAACAACTCTACCGTAAATGTTATGTGCCTCCTCTTTTGCTCATATTGTATGTTAACAACATTGGTGTAATTAGGTTAACATTGATTTCGATTGAGTGGTGGTCAATCTAATTTTATCAGAGTATGGAAGATAATTATGTTTTTATTATTCCTAGTGAGAAGCAATGTCATCCATGAACCTACATATGATTTGTGAAGCCCTCAAAATCTTGCCGTCACTGAGCAACCATTCAAAAGCATCTCTTCTAACCACATCGCCCATTCCTACAAGTGCTGTGATCGATAACTCTCTATAGCCTGTTGTTAATAAAGCAAGGGGTATGTATTCTTCTAGTGTTGGTGAGTAGTAAGTATGGAACCATTTGGTTTCGTGAAAGTACCCTCTCGCTTGCTTCTTCATCAGAGAAATTAAACGGAAACAAGAACATTGGGTTTCCGAAGAAAAAAAAAATTGTGTTGGATGCATGTAAAATGTGGTGACAATGCTTACGGCTTCTTTTGCATAGGCGAGGTGATACGCTCTTTCTTTCGTGGCCAGTTCATTCCCAATTTCATCATAGAGATCGAGAAGCTCCTTATAATGAGCGTGCATGGACTCTGGCAGTCCATCCATGGCATCAGTATCCCACCTAAATTTGAGTCCTTGAAAATGGTGCACTTACTCTACACATGCTTTGATCAAATTCAAAAGTTTGAGAAAAAGAATACGGATTATGTGCTTCTCAATTGCTTTGGCATAGGGTACAAGTTCTTCCAATATGCCATAGATGTCATGAATATCGTCAAAAATGGAAATCAGGGTGGTCACTATGGTTAGTATATCTCTAGCCATTGCAAGCTTCGGTTGGAAATATGCTCCAGCCATCCATAAGAACAACTTCGCAATCCTATCTCTGGCAAATAGGAACTTCCTCGCAACATCTATATCATTCCACCACTTATATTAAATGGATATGAGCGTTATTGAAAGTACGTTAGCTTGATGAATTCACATAGTTTAAACTAATCTTTTTGGACTTTCAAAAGCACTATTTAGAAGGATAAATTGAAATTGGATGAGTAAATCTCTGGAAAACACAATTAAAAAAAAAAAAAGTGGTAATTTGGGCATTGTTAAAACATAATCTAGAAGCTAATATAGATTATACTATCATGTGAAGTTGGTTAACCTTGTAATCCGGTCGATTTCCTTATGGTGTTGCTCTTGTAATAAGTTGAAATCTAATTTAGCCAAGGTGAGCAAGACTTCATCATGTGAAGGCTCTTCTTGGTAGAGTGAAATATAATGTCTTGCCTCGAGTCTTAGTAACCCCTTGTGAAGTGGCTGCTTTAGGGCATGACTCGTTTCACAAGACTATGCTTACTTTTGTTTCATCAATCGATTCAAGGTCAGTTATAGCAAAAGGAAGTGTTTCTTTGTATTATGCAGAAGAAATAAATTTTAAACACTAATACAATTAGTGTTTAAGTGATTTCTTCATAGACAAACTTGGAACTCACAAGTAGCATTGCCATGGCACCTTAAATGGTAAGCTTCATATCGGCTTGGCAATTTGCACACATATGTGATAAGTGATTTCTTGAAGTTGCCTTCATCGTCCTTTAAAATTGTTAAAGACCTCTGTGCAACCAACCAACATGGGGAGAAAAGACATAATCAATTAGAAATTAGGAAGGCGATAAACCCAGTTAATGTTCTAGATTTTCTTTCACTTGTTTCTCCTAGAATTCGAATGAGCAATAGTAATTTTCCCAAGAAAGAATTTTATGGGATTGGTTCACCTTGTTTAAGACTTACCCAATGAAATATTGAAACCTTGTTGTCGTAGCAATCGAGACATAAAAGCAATCATGTGAAGGTTGTCTCCTTTAAAAATTGGGAAAATTACAAAAAACAATCCTAAATTTATTACAATTTCTCCAATTTAATCTTAAATCATTTTTTGAGCCACTTAATTCTAAACTTCTTGCAATTACGCTAATTTTGTCCATCAGCCAGAAGCCAAAGATACGGCCAATTAGTTATAAACCCTTCTCGTGAAGGCTATTAGTAGCTGGGTGAGGCTCACCCTCGCTAGAGGTCGCAACCTTGCGCGGCCTTTGGTGATGGCTACTAATGGCTGGGTAGTGGCTGGGCGAGGCTTGTCAAGCCTCACTGGCCATGGTGATGCCCAACCTAGCTAGATCTAGTGAGGTCGTGCCTCGCTAGAGGCCGCGAGGTCAAAGGGCTTGACCTTGTGTAGCCTTTGGGCTGGGCGAGCCTCATCGGTCATGGGCAAGTCACAGCCTCGCTAGATTTGGCAGGGCCTCACTCAGCGATGACTCACGAAAACTTATTTCTTATGAAGTGATGGATTTTGTGTCTCCATGACTAGATCTAGGGTCCTCTTTCAGGGAATTTGTATACTTCCATACATAACGGGTGATAATTAACTCTTTGTAACAAGTGGAGTCTATTCATAAAATATACGAAACATATCATTTTGACGTAAGTTGCCTACTTAGTAGTCCATTGATTCAGATGTCTGAGTCACGACAAGATCTTGGGTCCTCTTTCGGGGAATTTATATACTTTCATACATATATGTTGATAATTAGCTCTTTGTAACTAGTTGAGTCTATACATAAAACATATGAAGCATATCATTTTGAACTAAGTTGCCTACTCAGTTGGTGGTCCATTTGCTCTACCAAGTTCTTGGATTCAGTTGTCTAAGTCACAACATTCCTATTTTTGCCCCCACATACTATTTCTGTTGCCAGTGTTTTAATGACGGAAAACTAATTAATGTACGAAAAAATGATTTCCATGGATTGAAACCATCATACTTAGATTGGGGGAAAACAACATCTACTTCTAACAAGAATGATATCATTTTTCATAAATCATCAGACAAATGAAAATTAATTATTTTATTTGAAAATGCTTTTTATAGAAAATGTTTTCCTTTTTCATGAAGATTTCGGTGAAATAGACGCACTCCAAATTTAAAATTTATTTTATTAAAATAGTAAGAAGCAGGACAATAAATGTTAGTTGGACCAGTTTTTCATTTTATTTTTCATTTTGTATATTATCATGCCAACACTAGTGAGCAACCTTTCAATGGCTCAACAAAAGAACTCTGCTACTTTGAATGCGAAGGTTTCACCTGTATAGAGTTCACCACCATCAATTTTGTCAACATCCGTGAACAATCTCTTCATGAAAAATCACTTCTAAAATCAAGGAGTCCAGCGCTCCTATGTCTTGTTTAGAGTAACTTCATCCTCCTACCAACTACAAAGTGACATTCTTTTGGTAAAAACAACTGACATTTAATACACATTAGTTGTAGAGTCTTACCTAGAGATCCTAAAATCAAATGACATAATTTACAATAAGTTATGATGATAAATTATAGTATTCAGCTCTAGCTCTTTTATTTTATTTAATAGAAAAAGAAAAGGGGAGTTATTGGCAACAACAACTGACAGATTATATTTGAAAGGCCTACCGACAGTAAACTGATCTGACATGACTTATAGAAATCTATCCGTACCTTTGTAAGAAAGGAGAGTCCTTCGGAGGGACGTGGAGAGGGGAAGTGGAGAAGAATGCAGGGAGCAGCAGTGGAAGGGATTGGGTACCTGGTGGGGACGTGGAGAGGGGAAGGGCGAGGCCTGTATCCCACCATCGACTCCTTCGCCTACATGGAGGAGCTCACCTTCTCTCATCCCGACCCTCGCAAGCCCGTCCTCGCCTACTCCCAGCGGACCTGGAACCCCCTCACCTCCCTCCCCATGCATTCCGAGTCCGGCTCCTGGCGCCCCAAGCTCGACGGCTCTCTCGAGGTCGTCCTTGCTCAGAGCACCGGCCTCGTTGAAGTCCAGGTTCTCTCTCCCTCCCACGCCCATCTTTTTCTGCTTCTTCGTGGTCCCTATTTTTCTTCGCCCTTTTATTCTTCTTGTCATTGCAGAAGGGGACCTTCGACGCGGACCAGAAAGTCATCTGCCTTAAGAGTGATCTCGTGGGCAACGCCTCCAAGGTTCGACTTAGATTCTCCTTTCCTTATATAATCCTAGTATTGCAACTCTTCCTTTTCCTGCTTGGTTTGTTTGGACCGAATACAAGGTAGATTTCCTCTCTGAAAATGAAAGGTTACCGAAATGTTGTTTTTTCTGTTAATAGACTAGTAAGCATCGATGATCTTTAACTACTGAACTGCTGCTGCCGCCGCCCCCATTGCTGGGAACAACTTAATTTTTTTCACAACTACCGACCTCTTTCTTCTTGTTGCCAGGTGAAAGACATCACTCGAGTGTTCAAGCTGGTCAATGGGGAATTGTCTTATGTTGTTGAAATGGCCACTGCCATGACTAGTCTTCAGCCCCACCTTAAGGCTGTGCTCAGAAAAGTTTGAAACCACCATCTTCTGATTGTGTGGGCGAATTCGCAACTGACATGCCATTGGAATGCATGAACAAAAATCAGAATACACAGGAATAGAATAAGAGGTCAGTCTTGCGTCGAATTTGTTAAGACTTACTGATATATTGTGCTGTATGCCCATGGAGAAGGAATTTGAATTGAGGTTTTTTTTTTTTTTTGAGGCCTCTATGCTTTACTTAATTTTTCACCCCTTTCACTTATTGACATATATCTCTTTATTGTTTATGATCGTGACTGTCTTGCGCTGCATTCAATCATCAATAGTTTGTCATCCTTCCAAGTACTCTTCCCTCTTTTTCTCCATTTTCTTGTCCACTTTTTCCCTTTAGTTGGGATATGAAAATATCGGTATTGATACAACTCGCGGATACTTTCACAATTATAACTCATAACCTCACAAATACGATAGTGTGAGTAAAATGTCTGGCATATCTAATTTTCGATTAGAAAGATTGTTAATATGCAAATTTTACAAGTTTAGCTTAGTCCATTTAACACCCTGAAAAATTACATATAATTATGAACTTACTATCACTCCCATAATATCAGCAGCTATAATTAATAGATGGTACTACTCAAAGTCAGTTCATAAAGAAATAAATGAGATAGTCCACATATCTTTCGCATTGGTTGGCTCTAATGTAAAAGTAGGCAAATAAGGAATTAAGGAAAAAGGATTCTTGAATAATGAGAATTTGAAATTATTTGTCCACGTAACGGCATGGAAATTTTGATGAAAGAATTAACTGAATTATTGATATCATAGAAATCTTTGTAAACAATCATTCTAAAAGCCTTCATTAGCGATCGATAGATTTCCTTATTGCACGGGAAGGCGCAAATAAGGCCCTAGTATTTTATTAATATAAAGTCATATTCCGATTTATATTAGGTGCCATCCACCAAAAGCAATCAACACAACACATGTCCAACGAAAGCAATAATAGAGTATGCACTAATGGCATAAAGAAAACATTACACAAGCGGTCTTATACATCTTTGATTAGAGGATTTTAACTACTCACTCTCTCATTAACAATCAAATCAAGAATGGATAAGCTTGCCTATGAAAAATTTATCTACACCGGCAATTAGGCTTAAAAGTCCATGGAATGCTTAGGAGTAAATGGCGTTTAATCGGGCTTTAATTACATACTAAAAACTTCCAAATGAAAAGCTAGGTGCACTGGCGGTAACCTAGTGATAATGAGGGCACACTATCTTTTATGAGATCACAAATTCGAGTTATGTCATGAGTAATTCTCTAGTATATGCTTTGTGCATTTGTTACGTTATGTGGAGAGATTTTTTGCTTTTGGCATATTGATGGAATTGTGATGACAGGCTCATACCTTTATAAGTGGACTAAGTTGTAAGGACTTATATCAAATATTTCGTAACGGCGTGAGATCCCGTATGGGAAGGTATAGAAAGTGAAACTACGATGAACGTCCGTTCCTTTCTTTCATTTATGAAAGAAAAATAAGGATAGGACAAAATCGAGAGTACCAATATAAGCATCCTTGGTTGGGTTCGCAAACCCACGGATATATTTTTGTCTTTCTAGAAGATAAAGTAATTAACTTGAGGGCGGGGAAACAAATGTAAACTTAATGATTTAAACAAATATAAGCATCCTAAGGGTGCATTTATTTCATGGAAAACTCAATGATAAATGAAAAGGAAAATGCTTTCCGAGAAAGCATTTTCCAAAAATATGGTTTGTTTTCCTTTGTTTGGTGATGTATAATTGAAAATATTTTCTGCTGTTTGGATTCCATTAAAAAATCATTTCGCACTTCATCGCAAGAAAAAAATGAATTTTTAATTTTAAAATATTCGATTTTTTAATATTGTTGTTCTTTATTTATTTTTATTTTCTTTCTTTTTATTTCCTTTTTCTCTTTTCCTTCTTCTTGTCCTTCACTCCTTAGCTTCCTCACACCATCCCTTTTGCTTCATTTGGCAGTTTGTTCCTGGTTGGCTTACAAAGGGTGAGCTCTAGCTATCGTCGGAGGTGACGAGCTCATCAGCTGGCCGCTAAAGGCTACGAGCTCACCTAATTTGGCGAGGCTTGAGCCTCATCGGATGGAGGCCACGAGCTCACTTGATCCGGCGAGGCTTGAGGCTCATCGACCTCGAGCAAGTTCAAGCTTTGTTGTCGAAGGCCATGAGATTGCCTGATCCGATGAGGCCACAACTCATTGGCCATCGTTGTGGCTGGTGACGGGTGGAGAAGAAACAAAAATAAAAAGGAAGAAAAGAAAAGGAGGAAATTCGAATTTTTTATTTTTATTTTTATTTTTAAAATGTTTTTGTCTTTCTAGAAGATAAAGTAATTAACTTGAGGGCGGAAAACAAATGTAAACTTAAAAGAAGAGAATTCAACCGCCTTAAGCCTGTGATGGTTCTTAGGTTGCTCCAGTTTGGGAAGTAAATGTTGACACCTTAAGCCCTCAAACATTAAAAGAAATTCCAGCCACCTTGACATCTTGTCCAATTAACCAAAATGTTGGCTTAAATCCGATTGCTCGCAACGGCATAAAAAATTTATATTTATACTAAAAACTTATACTTGTCCTCTGAATACGATGTATACGTCGGTATAATTTAGTCATAATTAAGTTTTATGGATTTTCTTATTTTCCTCCTAAAATAATATTTCTTGAGATTAATAATATGAAAAATTTCAAACTAGTGTTTCCACAACACATTTACCTCAACCAATTTCTTGCACAAAAAATCCAACACTAATACCCCTTATTCAAATCTACCCTCCATGACAGTGCATACTTATCAACATTTGTCAAATATGTCATCATCTACATCCGTAGACATGCATGCATTTTATTGAGATATTAGACGAAATGTCAATGGAGAGTGGATTTGGACTAGAGTATCAATTGAGGTACTCGTTTGGAAATTTGTTGTGGTATTAACCCTATTTATATAGCCATTGGGTAATGAATATTTCAAGAAACCCTAATGATCTATCTTTGCCCAGTATCTACATTGCAACAACCATATTTCAATTAATTGTTGGTTTGGATGATGAAGCTTTACCAATCAAAATTTTCATAATTCTATGGTCTTTGGTATAGGAAACTTAAATTATTAAAGAAAAGAAAAGGATTTCATTAAACAATGCCTTAGGGACACTCGCTAATAAATAAATGAAAAAAATTCATTTTTTTTTAATGCTATGGTTACTCTTGAGTCATGTATAATCACTATTTTGAGAGATTGAATTATTTGCCGTATCAATTCTATCTAACACAAGTTCAATGTCACGTCAAATTTCATAAATCTAAACACTTTTGGTGGTTATGATAGCTTTTTCTTACTTAATTAGATGGCTGTGACTCATATGATACATGGATGCACCATTTTAAACTCACATCCTTTGTGATTTGAAATCCAAATAACTCTTCGAAAAGCTTAATTTTCTTCAAAAATCAAGGAGCTGAGAGAACTCATGTGTCTTGTTAAAAAGGAGAGTTCTTGGCAACAACAACTGAATTTAATACATATTGGTAAAAAAGTCCTACCTAAAGTTCCTAAAATAGACTAGTAAACTGATTTGACATGACTAATAGAAATCTATCTGTACTTTTGTAAGAAAGGATAGTTCTTAGGAGGTACATCCTTCCAATAACTCTCCCTCCGCTGAGTTCCTTTTTCGCCGACAGCTCTCTCCCTCTATTCTCACGTTTTCTTTTTTTATTCTTTCTCAATTTTCTTTTGTCCAATTTTTCCCATTTTTTTATTTTGAAAATATTGGTATTGATACAGCTTATAGATACTTTCCATATACTACAATATGAGTAAAACATCTTGCATATATAAAGATTATAATTTTACAAGTTTAGCTTAGTCAATTCAACACACTGAAAATTACATATGAGTATTGTTGGGAATTACTGATTCCCTAAAATGAATTCGACACTAAATTGAACCCCTAAAAAGAATGCGGAAGACGAGCCCAAGAATAAACATGTATCACCGATCAAAAGCACACCATGGAATCGAGCGTACCTTTTGTCCACAGACTAAACACCAACGTTGATTTGAAGAAGAAAAACTGATCCTATTCTATCCGATGATGTACTATCGCCTTGAAGGGGAGAAAAGTTCTCTTTGGCTTTTAGGAGGGAGAGAGAGGGAGAAAAAAGAACGTACGTTGAAAAGGTACATTCCCCTTTTTTTTCTCTCTTAAATATGTCTTCTCCAAGAGACGTAACTCTTCAAAGTAAGACGTTCCCCCAAAAGTCATAACCCCTCGTATCTAAACAAGGCAACCTTTCACATCGCAACCGTTCCTCCATGGGCCCTCATCTTGCGGGCCAGGCTTTTAGGCCCAACATGGGCGGACAGGCCCACTTAGGCCCATCAACACATAAATAAAACCATCATCTCCCACTCGTACATGGTGGGCTAAACAGGACCCTATTTACCTCTCTGCAATATTCATACTAGTGAATAATCCGTGCAACCAGCATACTTTGAGAGCTCGTTGTTATACATTTGTTAGGAATATATAGCAGCTCATAATGGGCATCACACTCTGAGTAGATTTAGTATGCAGTACCCTAGATCAATCGATCACATTTATATCTCTCTTGATCTCTTTTAAATAATAATATATTGTATTCACAATTACAATTATCCCAAAGACAGTCATAATTGGTCGACCAATGAATACGAAACTTAAAATGTGATTCTCCATATTCGATCTTCCTCTTTCCTTGAAACTCTCAATTTCAGTTCAACTTGCTTTTCTAGAAATGTCCCATTAGATCAAATCAATTCATGATCATTGGCAACATCCTAAAATAGAAAACATTGAATAGAAATCTTGAGAATAAGTAAGAGTTATCAGGGCACTAAATTGAGGAACTCTTTTCCTCAAGAGTCTCACACGGCACAAAAAGTTGAGATCAAACTTTTGCCATTTTTATTGGTCGTCTCATGCATACATAGTATGAAATACGTATTACGGTATTTAACTCATTTCCCATGGAGCGTATGTCTACATCTTTAATACCGTACAAATGATAGTTTAGACATACCCAATATCTAACTTGAGTTCACATATCTACTCATACACATAATTCATCAGAACTTACATCTTGCATCATAGATAGATAAACTAAAATATGTGGGTTATTTTACTTTCGGACATAGTAAATATTATGTCATCATCTTAACACTCAGTTAATGTGACATATATATTTTAAGCTTGAGCTCTCGATTATCACCTAGATAATAAGCTTAAAAACCGTCTCATTTCTATTTATCACACGGTAAATAGAGGCGATTACCCGTGTGAGTGGGCTAATCTTTTATCTGTCCGACATACTTTCTCAACTTAATATAATGCACTGAGCATTAAGATGCATAAATGTTAAACAAATATTCATAGGCATTAATAATGAAAAAACGCAAATTCATTAAATGTGAACACTTCAGGGAAATTACAATATTCAGTACATCAACTTCTACGTAGTCCTAGAGATTTTACATGACCACAAAATACATTTCCAGGTATTGGCTTTGTCATAGGATTTACTACCATTCTATGCGTAGATATATACTTTAAGTTCACATCTTTTCGTGCAACCATATTCTTGACAAAATTATACTTGGTACCTATATGTTTGGTCTTACTATGATATTTTGGATCTTTGGTGTACGCAATAACTACTTGGCTATCACAGTTAACCTAAAAAGGATTTGCAGCATACCTAATAACACTTAAATGATCCAAAAATCTCTTAAGCCAAACTCCTTATTGTACTGCTGCTGATAATGCCACGAACTCAGCTTCCATCGTGGACAAGGCTATACACATTTGTTTCTTACTACTCCATGATATGGCGCCATTATTCAGGAAGAAAGCAAATCCAGAGGTAGATTTCCTTTCATCTAAATCTCCTCCCCAATCAGCATCCGAATAGCCTTCAAGTTACAGATCATTTCCTTGGTAATTCAGGTTATAATCAACAGTTCCCTTCAGATACCTCAGTATTCTTTTAACGGCCTTCCAATGTGCTTGACTTGGATTGGATTGGTATTTACTCACCATTCCAACTGCAAAACATATGTCAGGTCTTGTGCACATCATAGCGTACATCAAGCTCCCAACAGCATTAGCATAAGGAATATGTTTCATTTGTTCCTTCTCTTGTAGAGTCTTTGGACACAGTTTATGGCTCAATCCTTCACCTTTTGCAATAAGAGTATCAATGGGTTTACAATCTTGCATATGAAATCATTCAAGAACCTTATTTATGTATGTTTTTGTGAAAGAGATAATGATCTCTTCAAACGATCTCTTGAAATCTTAACTCCAAGGATGTATGCAGCCTCACCCATATCTTTTATCTCAAAGTTGGAAGATAACCAACTCTTCACAATATTAACAAACTCCATATTGCTTCCAGTAATTAGTATATCATCAACATATAATGATATGATCACAAATTAATCTTTGGATCTTTTTATATATACACAATGATCCTCATCTATCATTGTAAAATCATATGCCATTATGGCATTATGAAAACGTATATAACATTGTCTCGACGACTGCTTAAGATTATATATCGATCTCAAAAGTCGACATACTTTTCCTTCTTGCCCTTCCATAATGAAATCAGTAAGTTATTCCATATATATTTCTTCCTCTAATTCTCCATTGAGGAAAGCAATCTTTACATCTATTTAATGTAACTCAAGATCTATACTAGCCACTATTGCCAGAATAATGCGAATTAAGGTAAATCTCACCACATGAGAAAATGTTTCTTCATAATCAATTCCTTCCTGTTGATTATACCCCTTCGCCACAAGGCGAGCCTTATGCCTTTCTATCGAGCCATCAGCTTTACGCTTTATTTTGAGAACCCACTTGTTCCCAATAGCTTTGCGTCCTTTTGGAAGGTCAACCAGTTTCCAAACTTGGTTTGACTTCATTGACTCCATCTCCTCTTCCATTGTATGCATCTATTTTTCCTTACTAGGGCAATTTAGAGCCTCATTAACATTTCTTGACTCATCTTCATTTTGTGGAGCAACCATAAAAGTTTCCCCTTCAATATCAAAATGTCGATGAGGAATACTTTTGTGACTTGTTCGCCGTATGGGAGATTGTGCACTTTGTACATCATTCCCCATCATGCTCCCACTCGGATTAGATAATGACGATATCATCTCATCATGTGGTTGTAATTGAGAGTGAGTTGAATCATATTCATTACTTTTCAAGTTACTCCCACTTGGACGAACTCCACTAAGTTCATTATCTTGATCCAAAGTTTCAAATAGGGAGTAATCCTCACCTATTTCGCCCTTTTTAGGAAATTCATTCTTTAAGAATGTGACGTCCCGTGATTCGAATTCAGTTATACTTCCACTTTTCTGCTCACCTATGAACACATATCCTTTCGAGTGTTCAGGATATCTTATGAAAATACTCTTCTTTCCTCTAAGACCCAATTTCTCAAAATTATGAGAGGACTCATGAGTATAGGCAGCACAACCCCATGGCTTAAGAAAACTTAAGTCCGGTTTTCTACCTGTCCATAACTCATATGGAGTGGAAGTAACTGATTTGGAAGGCATCCGGTTAAGTATATAGGCAACAATTAATAACGCATCACTCCAAAAAGTGATAAATAAATTAGCATGCGCCATCATTGACCTAACCATTTCTAGTAGGGTTCTATTTCTTCTCTCCGCAACACTATTTTGTTGAGGAGTATATGGAATAGACAACTGTCTTTCTATTCCTTTTTCATCATATAATTTTCTGAACTCATCAGATAAATATTCTCGACCTCGATCTGATCTCAATACTTTTATTTTCTTGTCTAATTGATTTTCTGTCAAGTTCATAAACTTTTTGAAACAACTCAATGCTTCAAATTTATAAAAATCAAATAGACATATTCGAATCGAGTATAATCATCTATAAATGTGATGAAATAAATAGCCACGTGCCTTCCTTTCACATTCATCGGACCACAAACGTCGGTATAAATTAAATGCAAAGGAAATTGAGCTATTTTCCCTTTTCCAAATGGTTTCCTTGTCATTTTCCCTACTAGGCAATGCTCACATATAGGCAAATTGACTTTTTCAATGTTGCCCAACAAGCCCTCTTTGGTTAGTCTATTCATACGTTGTTGGCCAATATGACAAAGTCTAGCATGCCACACACTCACATCATTATCATATGAATTAGAAAACGTGAAAATGGAATAACAAACATTGGCATTACTATAGTCAACATTTAATACAATAAAACCATCTAGAAAATAACCACAACCATAGTAGTTTATATTCAAATACAAATCCATAACACTATTATGGAAGTTCATATTAAAACTAAGCTTAACCAATACTAAAACAAACACTAAATTCCGACGAATCTCCGGAGCATACAACACATCATGTAGGAACAAAGTGCGTCCACCATGCATGTTCAATTGACATATGCCAATTCATTTTACTTCGGCTTTGGAGTTGTTTCCTACATAGATCCACTTAGTTCCAATTGGTATTCGTCGAAATTCCACAAAGGATTCTCTATCCTTCGCTACATGGTCTATTGCTCCTGAATCCACAATCCACAAAGGATTAGACTCAGTTAAGAATACAAAACTCAACACATAAGCAAAGTTCTGAAAAGTACAATGGGGTGTATACCTTATTTGGCTCACGACAATTGAAAGCATGGTGACCCTTCTTGTCACAATTGTAACACTTCACCCATGTAAGCTCTTTTATTCGAGGACGCTTTCCTCTTTCATGTTGGTCAAGCTTAGGTTTCTTCCCTAAATGACCTACTTCCTTGCCTTTCCTTTTATCGAACCAGTTAGGACGTTTGTGCTTGGAGCTCGAAGCTCCATGTGAGCTAGAACCAGCATGATAAATTTCAGCTTCCGGCTTAACCGCCAAGAGGCGGTCCTCTTCCAGCTCAAGATGACGCATTGCATCCTTAAATGTTTTGATATTCTCATTATAGGTCAGGTGCACCTTCATATGCTCCTAACTCTGAGACAAGGAACGAATCACTACTTGCACTTGCTGCTTATCAGTCAGGACATTGCCAGCATCTTTCAACTCATTTATCATGTTTGACATCTTTCTAAGGCGTTGCTTCATGGTCTGACCATGAGGCTTCTTATAAGAGTCAAACTTAATAGCGAGTTGTCTTAGTCTGGTCACCGAAGTATGACCAAATCTTTCTGCCAACGCTTCCCACATTTTCTTGGCATTCTCAAAACGCCTGAACTCTCGCATGACATCATTTTCCATGCTACTCAGCAACGTAATGTGAGCAAGGGAGTTATATCTTTTCCATGCAGCAAAAGCATCCTTATCTCTCTTATGCTGCGTAGTGTTTCCTTCTTCAGGTTCTACCATGGTCAGGCTAAGAGCTTCTAGTGCCTCTTGCTCTTCCAGCACATATTATACAAAAATTTCTATGAACTACCCACAACAGTTAATAATAACAGAAAGCGAATAATATTTTATATCAAACAATAATATAATAATAATGCTTTCACATAATACAACTAACATATCAGTTGCCACACCAACAACAACTAGGTAGAAAACATTACATAAGATGTCCATAAAGCACACTAAATAAAGACTAGCCAAAACATCTAACACCAAATCAATATATGAACTAGGAAAGATCCTTTTTTTCTTCAATTTCTTGATCTTTTCTTTTGTAACAATCCAGTAATATTCATCTACAAAAGCCATCACAAGTCTCTTATATGAAGTATCTCTGTTGACTTCCCATAAGCAATTCAACATTCCTTGCCATTCTGGTGGAAGAGTGTTCATAAAAAATCGCACCATCTCAAATTGTGGCATGGGACGACCATTCCATATGACCTTTTATATTTTCCCGTTGACTTCAAGAATATGATCAATTAAGTCACCACTCTCCCATCGATAATCAGTCAACTCAGCTATCAATCTAGAAAGCCTTTCCTTTTGTTCATCGGTAATCACGCGAATAGGCGTGCGCAACTGAAGGGGAGGTATTATTCCTACAACAAATGCAGAACAAATTAGGGATTACATATAATCCATATAGACTTAATTGGAAAAAAGAAACAATTTTTTTTTAAACGGTCAACGGTCAAGTCAACGGTCAACGGTCGCGGTCAACGGTCAGCCGGGTTGGAGTCAACAGGCGGTCGGGTCGGACCGAATGGGCCGGGTTGGACCGGTCGGATCGGTCGGACGAACCGACCGGCACGTGCCACGCGCGTGCGCGGCTGATGTCACGATGACGTCAGCTGGCGCCTGCAACGCACGTGCCTATGCCGAAACAACGCCGATTCGACGTGCCAATTGCGCACGTGTGTGTCGCACGCACCTGGGCCGAAACGGCGCGTTCGATGCTTGCGCCTGCGGGGAACTGAATCGGTGCATGCGTTGCACATGCCGATGACCCCCGTTTGTTCCGGCCGCGCGTCCAACGACCTCCGGCAGCAATCCGCGACTTGTTTTTCTCGTATCGACGAGAGCTTCATCCCTACGCTATCAAAAACGAATTTTGACTTGCATAAAATCACAAAACAAGGCGAATAGTGCGCGGGTGTCGGGTTTTTCCATCCCCGATCAACCGGCAGCGGCTTTTCTCGAATTCGACCACAAAAATAATTCAATAACATAAAAAGGGGGTCGAGAAACATGAACTAGGGCTCTGATACCAATGTTGGGAATTACTAATTCCCTAAAACGGATTCGACACTAAATCGAACCCCTAAAAAGAATGCGGAAGACGAGCCCAAGAATAAACATGTATCACCAATCAAAAGCACACCACGGAATCGAGCGTACCTTTTGTCCACAGACTAAACACCAACGTTGATTTAAAGAAGAAAAACTGATCCCGTTCTATCCGATGATGTACTATCGCCTTGAAGGGGAGAAAAGTTCTCTTTGGCTTTTAGGAGGGAGAGAGAGGGAGAAAAAAGAACGTACATTGAAAAGGTACGTTCCCCTTTTTTTTTTCTCTCTTAAATACGTCTCCTCCAAGAGACGTAACTCTTCGAAGTAATATGTTCCCCCAAAAGTCATAACCCCTCGTATCTAAACAATGCAATCTTTCACATCGCAACCAATCATCCATGGGCCCTCATCTTGCGGGCTAGGCTTTTAGGCCCAACATGGGCAGACGGGCCCACTTAGGCCCATCAACACATAAATAAAACCATCAAGTATGGACTTGCTCTCACTCCCATAATATGAGCAATCATAATTAATCAGTGGTGCTACTCAAATTCAATTCCTAAAGAAATAAAAGAGATTGTCCACATACCTTTCACATTGGTTGGCTTTAATGTTAAAGGAGGCAAAGAGGGAATTAAAGAAAAAGGATACTTGAAAAATAAGAATTTGAAATTATTTATTAATATAACGGTATAGAAAAACTGAAGAAAAAAATAACTGAATTATTGATTTCATAGAAATCTTTGTAAACAATCATTCTAAATGCCTTGATTATTGATCGATAATTTTTTTATCACACGGCAACACGCAAATAACACCCAAGTATATTATTTACATAAAGTCATATTCTGATTCATATTAGGTGCCATCCACCAAAAACAATTTACAAAACACAAGTCCGATCCAAACAATAATAGAGAATATACCAACGGTATAAAGAAAACATTGCACAACCAGTCGTATCCATCTTTGATTAGAAGATTTTAACTACTCACTCTCTCATTAACAACTAATCAAGAAGGGATAAGGTTGCTTATAGAAAATTAATCTACACCGGCAATTAGGCTTAAAAATCCGTGAGATACTCGGGGATAAATGGGGTTTTGACCAGCCTTTAATTACATACTAAAAAATTCCAACAGAAAAGCTAGGTGTAGTGGCGGTGCTTTTACTTTGTTTTCTATTCTTTTCTTTCTCCTTTGTTTGTAATAGTTTTTTTTTTTTTTTTTTGGTAAAGTGATATCAACGTTTAGCTTTTATATAATATGGAACACTGGAAACCTTCAAAAATCCAATTCTTAACACTCGAAGTGATTCGGAATTTTTGTTTACATTTTTAAAAATCTTCTAGAATAATCCTTCGTCATTTTTAGAATTTGGGAGGGTAGTTCCAAAAAATACTTCAATTTTTGGTATAACCAATACTTGAACTAACCTAACGCCAACAAACAGGCTATAAGGTGGTGAAACTATGTATATAACAAGGTCAATTTCAGTCATGTTTGAATAAAGGATTACACTAAGATTTAAGGTGAGTGATATCAAAGGCAAGCGTTTAAGTATAAAATTCTTTTTCTTTAGCGACCTTCAATTATAATTGACTTTCAAATTAATATGAGAATTTCTGTGACTACTCGTTTTTGTGTTTCCCGAAAGCTTTCATTGTGACCAAATCTAGCTTTTCGAGTTGCACTCAAGGATAAGAGAATGAGGACAATCAAGTGCGGTAGCCTAGTAATAATGACAGCACACTATTTTTTATGAGATCATAAGTTCGACATGAATCGATAGGGTTGCAATAATCGGCTCTTACATTTATAATGGGACTAATTTGTAATGACTTGTATCCAACATTTCATAAAGACGTGAGATTTCTTAGAATAATGTACTCACACCAAACTATGCCATGGACACTCACTTAAAAAATGGCCCCCCAAAAATATATGTTATATCTTTGGCCAGAGTTACTTTTGTGATAAGAGGAAGAAGTCCCTAAAATGTCACTTCAGTTCTCTAAATGTAAACATTTTCGATGGTTATGACAGCTTTTTTCTGACATACCTAGATGGCCAGGAATCATATGTTACATGTATGCACGATTCTAAACTCACATCTTTTGAAATTCGAAATGAAAATAGCTCTTCAAAAGCTTAATTAATTTCTGAAATCAAGGAGTCCAGAGCAGCTCCTATGTATTGTTTAGGGTGACTTCATCCTCCTACCAACTACTTCTTGTTGGTAACAATAACTGACGATCAATACAAACATTAGTTATATAGTCTTACCTAGAGTTCCTAAGAATTAATGCCATACATTTAATTTACAACTAGTTCATTACCACACATGAAAGGAGAGTTCTTGGTAACAACAACTGACATTTGAGACACATGGGTTAAAAGGTCCTCTCTTGGAATTCTTAAAATAGACTAGCAAACTGGTCTTTACATGATTTATAGAAATCTGTTTGTACCTTTGTAAGAAAGGAGGGTTCTTAGGAGGGACGGTGTGATCCTTCCAAGAACTATACCTCCACTCGGTTCTCTTCTTCTCTTAACATTTCTCTCTTCCCTCTTTTCCTTTTTTTTTTTTTTTTTTTTTAATTCTTTCTCAATTTTCTTTAATCCATTTTGTCCCTCCTATTCATTTTGCATTCACTAAGATTTCTTTTTTTAGAAACAATTTCTATTCAAATATAATTTTTTTAATTTCTATTCATTAGAAGAGTTTCTAAATAGAAGAACGCGTTTGGTACGACTCTAAAATTTCTATTCTCAAAATAGAAAAAGAACTTAAATACATTTGAAACAACCCTCAAATTATTTTGTAACATGAATTTGTTTTAGTTTTTTAATAATTTTTTGAGATGTTTCTAATTTTTTTTAAAAAAATTCTTTTTTTCTTTTCTTTTTTTTCCTCCCTTCTTCTTCCTCCTCCTCTAGCTGGTTGTTTCAGCGATTGTGAGCAAGGCTTGACCTCACCCAACTACTGCAAGATTGGCCTCGCTAGGCCGTGCAAATCCAACCTTGCAATGTCTAGTTAAGGCTCGACCTTGCTAGATCTAGGCGAGGTTGAGCTTCGTCAGAGGCCGGCAAGGTCAACCTTGTCAACTCTCATCTATGGCCGGTCCCTATTCATTATTGATGCCCGGTAGCCAGCTAGATGAAGAAGAAGGAAGGAAAAAAAGAAAAGAAAAAAAATGACATTGTTTTAGAAATTATTCTCAAGAACAAAAATGTAAGTTTTTTTTCCTTCTTGTTTCTATTCCAAATCTAATCCATAGCCATTGATTTGCTCAGGAGAGGAGAAAAATTAGCTGACGTTGTCAAATGGATTTTTGTTCTTTTCTTGCTCTGGAGAACAAAAAAACAGAAAATAGATAAATAGGATGGTTACCAATTAAGCTCTTAATTTATTTCTAAAATCAAGGAGTCTAGCATGTCTTGTTTAGGGTGACTCCATCCTCCTTCCGACTACAAAGTGACGTTAACAACATCCAACGTTTAATACAAACATTAGTTATATAGTCTTACCTACAGTTCCTAAAAATTAATGACATAATTTACAACCAGTTCCATACCACACGCGAAAGGAGAGTTCTTGGTGACAACAACTGACATTTAATACACAAAGGTCAAAAAGTCTTCTCTTGGAATTCCTAAAATAGACAAGCAAACTGATCTTCACATGATTTATAAAAATCTATCTGTACCTTTGCAAGAAAGGAGAGTTCTTAGAAGGGACGGTGTCATGCTTCCAAGAACTCTCCTTCCACTCGGTTCTCTTCTTCTCTTAACAATTCCCTCGTCCCTCTTTTCCTTGTTTTATTCTTTTGCAATTTTCTTTTGTCCCTTTAGTCTTTTTTTTTTTTTTT
The DNA here is from genome assembly GCA_014182715.1 of Eucalyptus cloeziana. Taxonomy (NCBI): domain Eukaryota; kingdom Viridiplantae; phylum Streptophyta; class Magnoliopsida; order Myrtales; family Myrtaceae; genus Eucalyptus; species Eucalyptus cloeziana. Next base: position 19,755,275 of record CM024637.1, read on the forward strand.
TTTTTTTTGCAATTTGAAAATATTGTTATTGATACAACTTACAGATACTTTCAGAATCATATTTCATAAGCTCACATATACTATAATATGAGGAAAATGTCTGGCATATCTAATTTTGATAAGAGATTTTTAATACACCGATTTTCAAGTTTTGTAAAGTCGATTCAACAAACTGAAAATTACATATAATTATTGTCTTGCTCTCGCACCCATGGTATGAGTAGTTATAATTAATCGATAAGAGATTTTTAATACGTCAATTTACAAGTTTACAATAGTCGATTCAACAAACTGAAAATTGCAAACAATTATTGTCTTGCTCTCGCACCCATGGTATGATTATAATTAATTCAGTTTGTAAAGAATTAAATGAGATAGTCCACGTATCTTTTGCTTTGGTTCAATCTAAAGTGAAAGTAGACAAATGTGGGATTATAGATAAAGAATTATTCATCCAAATCACCACAATTACATAGAAAACTCATGAGATAATTTTTGAAGAATTTTCTTTATCGATAATATTAAATTTGACGAACGTCAGTTAGAGAGTACAAAAGTTTGAGAACCGCCTTCTCTTGATTTAATCAAATAAACAAAAACCGAATTAATGGTTTGGAGAGAAAGGAGAGAACTTTCCGTAAGCATCGCTTGACTAACGACAAGGAAGGAAGAGGGTCGGAGTGGTCTCCCACCTTGATCTTGGAGACCGTAGCCAGAAGCAAACACAGAGCAGTGTCTGCATCGGCCGATTCGAGCGGAGTGGAGCGAGATGATTCGGAGTCCCTTCTCCTTCTCTTTCTCTTTCTCTGCTGGGTCTCCTCCATATTTTCTCCGCACCGATGGGAAACTCCTTCAAGCTCGGGGACTTCCGTTCGCCTTCACAATGTCAGTCCTCCGAGGCTTTAAAGTGATGACACCCTTTCAAAAGGGGAGAACGACGCAAATCATCTCTAAACTTCAATTTAATATCTAATGTGTGATTAAATTTTAGGTTAATATTATGAAAAACTTCAAATCAATAAACCTATAATAAATTTACCATAAACTAATTTTTTGACAACAAAAAATTACAAACTGGTACACTTTTGACAAATTTACCCTAAACTAGTATACTTGTAATAAATTTACGTTGTATTAATTTCTATTAAATTTTACAATCAAATTGCCGAGTTGATCACCATGACATTATAATCCTTGTTTTTTGGATCAATATGCAATGTCGATGCTTAACTTGTAATTGTTTCAAGGACCACATTAAAAAAACAAAAAGTTTTAGGTTGATATTGAATAAATTAAAAATTCAGAGACGACATTGCACACTAAACCAAAGTTCATGGGCCATTTGTGTCATTTCCTTTATTAAAAAATGTTGAAAGTGAGATTTATCTTGAATAAGGACATGAAATGGTCATTTAGTCTCAAATAAGTGATCTGATAGAACAGTCAAAGGAACTTTCCTAAAAAATATTTGTTAGGCTCTTTCTCTTCATTCTCGATCAGCTTAGGCTCCCAATTTTTATGAAAGATCTCCATCATCTTCTTCCTCCCCTCTCTATCATTGGATATTGATTTTTCCCAGTGTTTCTTTCGTCCCCATGCACACACAAAAGAGCTTCTTCTCATTCCCTCCCCATTTTCCTCTCCTTAACGGATGCCCCTTCTCTTTCTTCTTACTAGAGCTTATGTAAATTGGCAAGCTCTCTCTCCAAGATTTTAAATTTCACCATTTCTTCATTTTGCTTGGTTGGGATACTACAAAGTAGGAGTGAGCATGATTTCAAGGTAGAACTGGAAATTGAAGAACTAGAGCAATGGAAATCTGCCTTGTTCCAAATTCTAAAAATTTTGGAATCTGTTTCAACAAATAAGTTTCAGATTAGGTGGAACCTAAAACAAGTTTTTGTGTTTTTCTTGGTCTATGTCTTCAGTCAATCTTGCGATATTCTATAACATCTAATAATGAGTGTATAATTTGAAACAACTAGTCTAAACTTCCATTTTATGATCAAGACTTTTATTATATTAATATTTCATATTCTTCATGTGTTTAAATATAAATTATGGTTAATCGATTTTAACAGTAAGTGAGGATTATTAAATATGATGATTCATTGCAATCATTCAATTAGTAATACATGTGAAACTTGAGTAGAATCTAAAATTGATCCTAGAACCTATGATAGTGTAGGTTTCAAGTTTAAAAAAGTAAGGAACTTGTTCAAGCAGATACACTTCAAGTTTCGTAAACAAGTTTAGGTAAAACCTATATGGAACCTGAAACCGTTCACTCTTACTACATAGACTACTATTCGAGAATTTTCTCTCAAGAAATTATCATTATAAGACAAAAATGCCTCTAACTATGTGATCAAAGCTTGCTAGCCAATGAAAATTTGGGCAACGAGCGAGCTTAGCCTAGTAACAACCATTTCACCTTTATCTCTCTTGAATTCCTCCGATCCATGTTTGGTTCGGCTTTGGGGAAATGTACTTCAGGAAATGCAAAGGTCTTTAGTCTGAAGGGATTTGGCGAAATGCAAATACTGTTTGGTAAATTGTAATTAAAATTTGTCCTAGGATGCAACTTTGGGAGAAATGCATGTTTGGTTAACGTATATTTGGAAAATCCTTTGGTGTGCCAATTGGAGTTTTTATTTTATTTTATTTTATTTTAACTTTGATTTGTTTAAAATTGAAAAAATAATAATGACTATAACTTTTACTTTTGCATTAAAAGTAATGTAAAAGAGATGTATTAACAAATTTATAAATTAAAAAATCACATCAAAATGGATCTTTCTCAATTAAAAGAGAGTAATTTTATTATAATAAACATGGTCACATGTGTCCTGAGGAAAGATATACGTTATCTTTATAAATTAAAAACCTCTTTAAATTTGATCATGTAAACATGCAATTTCAAGAGATGCATCATGGTCAATTGAATATCCATAATTAGGATCCAAATCTTACTTTTATAAATATCAGGGAGCTCTTTCATGATCTAGAAGTGCTTTGAATTTTTTGCAATCTTTGACCATTTAACTAGATTACACTATTTGCTCATAAACTTCTCTAATACAACCTCATATGAAAAGAAGAATGACTCAGGAAGCTTTCACCAGAGTCATCAATAGTTTCATAAGGAGCTCAAACCACTGTAATGCTTCTACCACAGAACATACAAAAACTGTGATATCTTGCTCAACCGATATCCAAGATGCAATTAAAGTGATAAAAGCGATGGCACAGTCCATTACTGTAATTTTTTGTACTCTTAAGTTACAGAATTTCCCTTCTTTAGCCTTCAAGAAAAAGATACATACATATCTCCCAACAATGACTTATTTCTTTTTATTTGCAGTAGATACAAGTGGCGATTTGATAATACTTAGCTAACCACCTTCCTTGCTAACGGCAGCAGCTGCTTTCACTTCGTTGTAGTGGTTTATGAACTTGCTCATCTCCTACAGATTTAAATCACAAGCAAAAAAAAATAAATACCAGGTCATTGTTGATTGGAATTGGAAGACAGATGCACAGGTCAAGGGATTAATTTTCTCTCTTTTACTATATCATTGTTGATTGGAATGGAAGCCCAACAAATTTTAAAGTGGTAGAAAGTGCAATATTTCTTTCTCTAAGATCATCAACCAGGCGTACAAAATTAAAACCTCTTAATTTTGTGGATGTCTATAGAAATCCCAAAAGACACACTACAATCTTCAGCTGGATCCAAGAGACAGGAGGGAGATCAATATGCTCACAACAGGGCATTGACATGACAAAAATTCCGCAGCTTTTGTGAAAATAAACTGGCACATTAACTGATCCAAAGAGGTAATTTACAAACTGGCACTACACATAATAAAGGGCTTTTCATTTGTATAACTTGAACTCATTAGCCACAAGATAGTATTGGCAACATAGCTTGAAAAGTAATTAGCAATCTGAGTTCCTAAGGAAGCAATAGCTAATTAATATCTGTATGTTTTTCCATAGTCCTCCAAAACAGATACTCCCATGTCATAAGTGCTAAAACAAAAACCAACCAAATGGGCACAACCAAATTTGCATTTATTTCATATCCAATAAAGGAAAATTAGAAAATTAAAGAAGATGCAGATGAACACAGGCATTAGAAGCAAATAACTGGGCAAAAAGGAAGACTCTTTCTTAGGAACTCGAGTTCGGAATGCAATGAGACCAAGAAAACAAACAGAAGACTGAATAGAACATAGCTGCAAAGGAGAGTGGTTAGAATTGTCAAAGTAAAATAGGGGATCAAAGAGAAGGGGAACGGGTGAAATCACCTTTCTATTGGAACTCAAACCAAACATTTTGTGGGCACCTCAAGCAAAATTATACTAATCTGAAGAGATCAAAGGACAAGCTTCCACACAACAAAACCCAAACAAAGAATAACTCAATGCCACCAGGCCCACCACAAAAGGACAAGCTACACAAAACAAAAGCCTGAAACGAAAAAGATTACAAATTTCTTTCCCCCACAAACAAGAAAAGTGAAATCAACTTGATGCCAGCATTACGAACTAGAAAATTAGATGGATATGATGAAAAAAAAAAAAAGTCTTCACATAGCATATACCAAACAAAAATAATAAAACCGTCGCTGAGCAAAACAAGAAAAATCTCTTCAACATCCTTTCAAGAGAGAGATTCTGTTAAATTGCTCATTTCCAATCTTGACATAACCAGGGGGTTGCTCAACAAATACATGTTCCTCCAGGTACCCATGCAAGAATGCCGATTTGACATCTAGCTGGAAAATAGGCCAAGAATTCTGTGACCACCAATCTAATCGTGTCATGTCTTACAACTAGAGAAAAAACTTCTATATAGTTGATCCCATATTACTGCTTCTATCCCTTGGCTACCAAACGTGCTTTGTATTTGTCAACTTCACCATTTTCTTTCGGTTTTGTTTTAAATACCAACTTTACACCAATGGTTTTTTGTCCATCCGGAAGATTGGATAGCTCCCAAGTATCATTTCTTTCGATTGCATTAATTTCATCATCCATTGCTTTTCGCCATTTTTCTTCTTTGACAGCACTCTCAAAAGTTGTAGGATCATAGTCTGAAAACAAGGCAAAGTGAGTAATTGAATCTCCAATTCCAGTTACCTCATAATCTTCCAACCAAGCAAGCCTTCTTCTAATGCGGTGAAGAGATTGAGCTTCTTCTTCATTGACTTCAGCACCTATTGATGAAATTCTAGCAGCTGTAGAAGTTGTATTTGATGAATTTTGGGGCATACAAGGTGCTGAAATCTGCTCTTGTTCAGCATCATTGTCATAAAGGACTTGGGTAGGCTGCTGCTGCCTATTCCAATCCCAAGTGTTCTCTTCATAAAAAATAACATCCTTGCTAGTCACAATCTTCTTTGTTAGTGGATTGAATAATTTATATGCTTTGAATGCTTCACTTACACCAAGAAAGACACATTTTTCAGCCTTGTCATCAAGTTTCTTCCTTTTCACATCCGAGGGCATATGTGATGCATCCAAAGATTCTGAAGTGATCTACAACTGATCTTCTCCCACTCCAAGCCTCTTCTGGTGTCATATTCTGAACAACAAAAGTTGGACTTCTGTTCAAAACATGAATACTCCAATTTACTGCTTCTGGTAAGAAAGTCTTTGGAACTCTTCCTCTTGCCAATAAGCTTCTCACCATGTTGAGAATGGTTCTATTTTTCCTCTCAAATACACCATTCTGTTGTGGTGTATATGCAGCAGTAAGCTCTCTTCGAATGCCATGCTCTGCACAAAAAGCTTCAAATTCTTTTGAGCAATATTCACCACCATGATCTGTTTGAAGAGTCTTAATGGTCTTTCTTGCTTCATTTTCAACACGAGCTTTTAAGCTTTTAAATGTGGAGAAAGCTTCTGATTTTTCTTGTAAAAAATAAACCCAAGTTTTTCTAGAAAAATCATCAATGAAGGTAATTAAGTATCTTTTACCTCCATTAGAGAATGGGTTTATAGAACCACAAATGTCCAAATGCGCTAGCTGTAAAACATTCTTTGCTCTCCATGACTTCTGTTAGGGAAATCCCTTATGATGTTTTGAAGATGACAAAATAAATCAAATGCTGCTAACATGTTTAATGGTTAAGTAATAGACCATGCAGATTATTGAACATGTAAAGGATATTGTCAAGTCTGAAGCTGAACCAGAAGACAGACTCTATGCTGAAGCAGAACATAATAGACTGTGTTCAGACCTTAAAGCTAAATCTGTTCAGACCCAGATTGCAAAGTCTATCGCACTCAAACTCAGATTGTAAAGTCTATTGCTCTCAGACTTTACATCCAGATTTGACAGAATGTAACTCAAGCCCCAATCATATAACGGCTAGTGATCTAGTTTGGATTCCACATCAAGATTGATTTGATTGACTCGATCCAATTGATTGACAATTAGATCTTGAAGACAAGAACTTTCTATACGAAGAAGCTTTACTTATGGAAACCAAGATTTCGTTTGTATGGGCGATCGGAATCAATTTGGGATTCTACTTTTGTCACTCAAGGACTACCAAATCTTCTAGATACAGGGCTGTCTAATGGGTATATTGGAAGACGACCCTCAAGATACTGTCCAATGGCTAGTTTGGAAGTGGAGGAGTATTTAAGGAGATGAAGGACCGATGAGCAAGTAAGAGATAGAGTGTAGAATTTATAATTCCAAAGTCTGAGCGATCTTCTATCATACACTTGTCTCTCGTGAGCTTAAACGTTTGTGATATTGGGAGAAATACCAAAAGAGTGACTTAGTGAGATAGTGTGATCTACTACTAAGTGTTTGCACTCAAAGTTATAATCTCTTGTTGATTGCATAGTGGAATCCAGCCAAGAAGGCTGTTAGCGTGGGAGAGTGGACGTAGGCTTGGATTAAGCCGAACCACTATAAATCTTGTGTTCTTATTCTCTTCCCTGAATCTCTTTATTTTGTTCATAATTCTATTTAACTGCTAAAGTCTGATCTCACTCAAAGTCTGCTTCTCTTCAGACTCAGTTTCGAAAGTCTGTTGTTATTCAGACTCAGGTTAAAAGTAAAGGTTTTCACTGTATTTTGCAGAATCTATTTTTACACCTATTCACCCCCCTAGGTGTTCATACTAGCACTATCAACTTCTCTTTTGAAAATGGAGAACGATGTTGTTTGCTAACAACACATTCTTCGCAGACTTAGGAAGGAATAGTAATTTGAGGAAGACTTGTCACCATGTTTTTCTGTTTAAGGGTCTTCAATCCACCAAAACTCAAGTGACCATAGCGAAAATGCCACAGCCATGAGGGATCTTTCTTTTCAACCATCAAACAAGATTGAATATTTTCAATCTTTAATGGAAAAAATCTATTTGAACTCATAGGAACAACTGCAATAGCACCTCTAACAAAATCATAAATTTCACAAGCACCCCTCTAAATGGTGATTACATAACCATTTTCTTGTAATTGGCCAGCACTCAATAGGTTATTTTTCAAGTCAAGAACATACAACACATTAGAAATCATTTCCACAAAACTATTATTGGTTCTTATCTTAATATCACATTTTCCCATCACTTTCATAGTAGAATGATCTCCAAAACTCACAGTGTAATGAAAATCTTCATTTAGATGAGAAAAAGAAAACTTACTTCCACTCATGTGGTTACTACAGCCTGTATCCACATACCAAATATCTGACTCGAGCTTCTTTTCATCTTGAATAGCCATCAACAACGTTTCAACTTCTTTTTCTTCAACAAAATTTGAACTCTCTGCATTTTCTTTATTATTAGGCAGCCTAGTATAACATTCAGATGCATAATGACCAAATTTATGACATCTAAAACACTCTACCTTGGATTTGTTAGGATCCCATCTTCTGCCTTTGCCTTGAAATTGGTCATTTTCACTCTGATACCACTGTTAAATTGCTCATTTCCAATATTGACATAACCAAGGGGTTGCTCGACAAATACCTATTCCTCCAAGTACCCATGCAAGAATGCCGATTTGACAGATTCTACCCTTTGACGTGTAGCAAAGACAAAGAGTTTTGTTCCAAGGGAAAGATACAACGGGCGACGAACTTGATGAAGGAAGAAGAAAGGAAAAATGGGAGAAACGCAATCTTCACCTGAGCACTTCCGTGAAGAAGAGTGAAATCTGATGAAGAAGCTTCGTGAGGAGAAACTAATCAGTATTACTATGTTATTTTTAATAGGGGTAAAATGGGAATTCTAATTATTAAATGAAGGTCAGATGGGAAATAAGAAAAATTTCATTAACTCCACCTCAGCATTCTGAAAATGCTAGAATGTGAATGTTGCTCTGGAGGTGCATTGGCTCCAAGGCCTTTAGAGCCTATTGAAAATGCAATTGCATTTCTCTAAGGCTCTTCAAAATATTTGCCAAATGCTATTTGCAATTTGCACAAGGTACTTTAGAGTCCCAAAACCCATTCCAAATGTTGAACCAAATAGGGCACATTCTATCTTTTTGATGGTAGCAAGCCAGCATCTAGTCTATTAACAACACTAGTATAAGGATGTGTTTGATAAGATTTTTCTAGATAAATTACAGATTGAATAATATAAAAGATTATCATAATCAGTGTTGGGAAACACCCCATAAAATATGGGATTAGTTCGAAAGATCTGGATAAAGACTAAAATAATTTAGGGTAAAAGCCACCATAAACCCCAAATCATGCCCACTGTGACACATTTATTCTTACCTTTATTTTTAACACTAAAAATCTCAAACTTATACTTATGTGACACATTTCCCTCAAACTTACCAACTGTATCACATTCATCCCAAATTTTTTTCGTGATACTAAAAATCTCAAACTTGTATTCGTGTGACACATTTTCCTCCCAAAAATTTAATGCCATGGAAAAGAGTTTGGAGTCTTTGGTATCACCAAAAAAAAAAAAAAAAAAAAATTGGAGTAGATGTGTCACATAAATATAAGTTTGGGATTTTCGGTATCACAAAAAAAAAATTTTAAGTAAATATACCATATGAGTACAAGTATGGGATTTTTGGTGTCAGAAAATAAAGTCTTGGGTAAATGTGTCACAATTGACAATGTTTGGGATTTTTTATGACTTTTTCTCAATAATATATTCAGGCATTCGGTGAGATAGTATGTTTAGCCCACCATGGATATGATACATAAATTAAACATAGAAAGGAAAAAAGTAGAGAACGGATTTGTCTATTAACTTGACCCAGTCCGTGCGCCTCTTAAATTTGGTCGTGTGATATCTGTGTTAATACTGTCGCAGCTTAGAACATAGCTATTGTCGCAGCTTTATGTTGTCGACTAGGTTTTTCTTTTCCCAGCAGAGGCCATGTTAATTAGGTTTTATCGAACAGCAAATAGGTTTTCTTATATTCATTTGGCCTTTTATAGTTATTATCATTGAATTTCAGCGCACTTTTTGTGGTCTGACCGTGGAACCACAGAGCAATCTCAATCAATCTCCGATCGTTTGTGGTTCAGATAGGAGTCTTCGTCATAAAAAAGTCATAAATTATTAGCATTTTTAGGGGACTAGTCCCGCATTCGAGGTGGATCATCGTCGGCTAAGAAAGGAAAAAACGTGATCCCGTCAGATACGCTCTGCAAAACCGGTTTTCTGCTGCAACCGAATGACATTAAAGGAAACTTATGGATGCAAAGTTGATGAAATTTACAATGATTAAGAAAATTACGATGATTAAGGAAAATTGCTGACGCACATGTTGCAAAAAAATTACAAAGTGTAATGAGCAATTAGATATTTTACTAACAATAACATAAAATAAATTTACTGTTAATTTAGGTAGATTCCTATTTGTGTAATATTACAACCATGGGACTCGGAAAAAGTACTACCATCAATAAGAACTTATGTCCTTTAAATAAAAGTTGCAAAATAATATTTTATAGATAACTTACTATGAGTGAGGATAATCACTCGCACTATAGAAAAGTTACAATCCATTAGGTAAGGTGAATTATTTTATTTTTATGAAGTATTACAAATCATAAGATCCATAGAACTTATGAAGGCAAAAGGGAAATCATGGATACGCACATCACTTTGGAAATTATATACTAGTAATTATAATTTTCCTCATGCATTCTAGAATAATAGAGAGTTCAAAGGCATGATTGATAGACCCTTTATTTTCAATAGCACATTGGTGTGACATATTTCGTTCAAATTTCAAATCGGCAAGGGACTAACAAAGAGCGATGTGATATGCTCTTTGAGCTCAGTCTTGGAGTGGGTGTAATGATCTCCATTGCTGTATAACAGATCCATCACCCGCGAGAGATTGAGAATTGCGGTGAGAACCGGCATTGGGGCTGTGGTCGGACGAAGAAACTCTTCATTGATGTCCTTCCATGCATCAACGACTCGTTTCTGGAGTTCCTCCTCAGCTTCCTGTTCCGAGACATGATTTTCTTTCATGAACAACTCCACCGAAGATGCTACGTGTCCCCTCTTTTGCTCAAACTATATTTCAACAACATTGGCATGATCAGGTCAACATCGTTTTCCGATCGAGTGGTGATCAATCTAATTTTGTTAGAGCATTGGAGGATAATTATTTTTTTATTATACCTTGTGAGAACTAATGTCATCCATGAACCTACATATGATTTGTGAAGCCCTCAAAATCTTGCAGTCACCGAGCAACCATTCAAAAGCATCTCTTGTAACCACATCGCCCATTCCTACAAGTGATGTGATCGATAACGCTTCATATCCTGTTGTTAATAATGCAAGGGGGATGTATTCCTCCAGTGTTGGTGTGTAGCCGGTATGGAACCATTTGGCTTCGTTAAAGTACCATTTTGCTTGATTCTTCATCTGAGAAATTGAACATGAACAAGAACATTGGGTTCCTAAGAAAAATGAAATTTGTGTAGGATGCATGTAAAATGTGCCGACGACGCTTACGGCTTCTTTTGCATAGGCGAGGCGGTATGATCTTCCTTTTGTGGCCAGATCATTCCCAATTTCATCATAGAGATTGAGAATCTCCTTATAATGAGCTTGCATGTACTCTGGTAGTCCATCCATGGCATCAACATCCCACCTGAATTCGAGTCCTTAAAATTGACGCACTTAATCTACACATACTTGATCAAATTTAGAAGTTTGAGAAAAAGAATGCGGATTACGTACTTCTCAATTGCTTCGGTGTAGGGTACAAGTTCCTCCAATGTGCCATAGGCGTCATAAATATCGTCGAGAATGGAAATCAGTGCAGTCACTCTAGTAAGTATATTTCTGGCCACTGCAAACTCCGGCTGAAAATATACTCCCACCATCCAAAAGAACGACTCCACAATCCTGTCTCTAGCAAATGGGAACTTCCTTGCAACATCTATATTCTTCCACCACCTATATTTATATGAATATGAGCTTTATTGGAAGTACATTAGCCCGATGAATTCACATAGTTTAAACTCATCTTTTTGACTTGTAAAAGACTTTCAAAAGCACTATTTAGAAGGATAAATTGAAACCATATAAGTAAACGTTTGGAAAACACAACCAGAAAAAGCGGATGTTTGGGCATTGTTAAAACATAATCTAGAAGCTAATTTTAGATTATACTATCGTGTGAAGTTAGTTGACCTTGTAATCCTGCCGAGTTCCTTCTGGTGTTGCTCTTGCAGTAAGTTGAAATCTAGTTTAGCCAAGGTGAGCAAAACCTCGTCATGTGAAGGCTCTTCTTGGTAGAATATAATATAATGCCTTGCCTCAAGTCTCGGCAAACCTTTGCGAAGTGGCTGCTTTAGGGCATGACTCACTTGTTTCGCAAGACTAGTGCTTACTTTCCTTTCATCAATTGATTCAAGGTGAGTTATAGCAAAAGGAAGTGCTTCTTCCAAAATAGCATCGCCATGGCACCTTAAATGGCAAGCTTCATATAGACTTAGCAATCCGCGCACATCTGTGATGAGCGATTTCTTGAAGTTGCCTTCATTGTCCTTAAAATTGTTAAAAACCTCTGTGCGACCAAACAACATGGGAAAAAATAGGTAATCGATTAGAAATTAGGAAGGTGGTACACCTAGCTAATGTCCTGGATTTTCTTTCACTTGTTCTCCTTAGATTTGAATAATAATAATTTTCCAACGAAAGAATTTTATGGGTAACTTATTGGATTGGCTCAATTAGGTTAAGACTTACCTGATGAAATATTGAAACCTTGTTGTCGCAGCAATCGAAACATAAGAGCAACCATGTGAAGGTCATCTCCCTTAAAATCTCCATGGTCAAGTTGTGAGTAACTTTTGTGGATTCGTTCTAGTTGCTCATCTATTTCTCGTTCAAAATGGTAGTCAATTCCCAAGCGTTGAATTTGATCAATCAAGTGAAGCATTTGTGAAGGCTTATCCATGGCATTAGTCACCATCTTCCTCACCTCTCCTTTCAATTCCTCAACTTGTTCCTCCACTCTTCCAAGGAATTTGAACTTCTGCACATAAATAATACGCCATTGTAAATAGAAGCAAGCATGAGATACGTACATTTCAAAATACTCAAAGGAAAGTAAAGTTACTGTGAAAAATAATAATCATGTTATCTTGGTTACAAACCTATGAAAGGATATGAAAACAAGGCAAATTGTGCATAGTCCTCAATACGACGAGAATATACTTTTAGAAAAGTGAATTCATGATAAAGACCAAATCATTTTCATTTTGAAACTTCCGAAGAAACAAAATCTAACATTATTCTCTAAAATTGAGTAATCGATGACCAAATCATTTCATTTAGGTGGAGTTATACAATTGATCTTTCTGAAGGAGGGACTGTTGCATACATCGGGTGCATATAATATAGTTTAAACATGACCGTGTTTGGCATAATCAAACTCTTGAGTTAGGAAGAAATTAGACGCGACACACAGCGATGGAACTTCCTAATGCGGCAGACCTAATTCAAATGATTTGGCAGCCAAATCGGTATTGATCAACTTCATTCGTCAAGTGAATAAACTTCACTTCACTAGAAGAAGAAAAACCATGGTATAGCTCTTTCTTTTCTTCGTGGCTACCTTTTTCTTTCCAAGGGATGGGTTGGAAGCATATAAGAACCTATTTTTATTTTTATTTTCCGAGGACGCCTGAGAACAACTCCTAGATCGATTAAGGATCACGCGTAGGAAACTGATAGGATAAGATAAGGTAATAGATTGATAGAGAAATTCGTAAACCTAGGTGGGATAGGCGAATCAATAAAGAGGATGGAGATCAAGACAAAAGCCGAATGCCCGAGAAAGCAAAGACAGATTAAAAGTCAAATCCAGCATGATTGTTTATTACTTCTCTTGAATGGACAATTGAATTACGGTGGAAATAATCAAGCCAACCATATAGTCATGCTGCTAAGACTTTGTCCTAAACCAAAGAAAAAAGAGCACTGTATTCGCATTTTCTTTCTCCCGCATGAAAAGGCTAAGAGGAAAAAAGTCCACGAGGAAGAAAACTTTCTTCACTCAACCCGGCGAAAGGCTAAGAGAAAAAATTTTAAAATTTTGGCTGCATTTGTATCATCGAAAATTTAATAATAAAGAAAAATAATTTCCATGAAATGATTAGTTTTCACTTGTTAAGCAGTTTAGGAAAAGTGATTTCTTTCTAGTCAAAGGGAAAGTTATTTTCACTCAATCTAAATTTGTCGTTTTCAATTCATGAAAAATATTTTTTCATAGATCAATCAGTTTTCTATCTTCCAAATACCGAAAATTTGGAAAACATTCTCCCGAAACCAGCTCTTTTTTTTTCTTTTTTCTTTTTTGGAACAAACGGACCATTAGATCTTTAACGCTATCAATTATCGCAAACACAAAGACTTTCATTAAGTCTGCAAAACGCAATTGCAAGAAAACAGAGGTAGTAGACATAAAGAAGGATTACTAACCGTTGAGTAGGAGGGGGAAGCGTATTTGATGAAGTGATCGCCCCATACGCTCTCATGAAATTCGGCCAACGGGCGTTCGACCCCGCCGCTTCTCCCTTTACTCGGAGAAGAAGATGGAATTGCCGAAACCTGAACCGACATGCTCCCCATTTGTTTCGTCCTTCGTCTGTGGATGTCGAACGAATACGCGAATTGAAGACTGAGGAGAGGATTTCGCTGCGTTGCAGAACATCAACACTTGATGGGTATTTATAGGCAACATGTTCATAGCCACCTTGTCATTTTTGGACTTATTTTTTAGAGCAAACCAATCACATTTTAATGAATATTAACGCGAGTGAAGATTATTTCGTGGCGAAAAGAAGATATTCTCCTTATTATATAATTGGTCATATCCACCCCGCCTCTGTACAACATCGTCTATTAGTAAATTTAGATGTAGTAAATATGGTTTTATTTTCTATTGGAATAACTCATGAAAACTTATTTCTTATGAAGTGATGGATTTTGTGTCTCCATGACTAGATCTAGGGTCCTCTTTCGGGGAATTTGTATACTTCCATACATAACGGCTGATAATTAACTTTTTGTAACAAGTGGAGTCTATTCATAAAATATACGAAGCATATCATTTTGACGTAAGTTGCCTACTTAGTGGTCCGTTGATTCAGATGTCTGAGTCACGACAAGATCTTGGGTCCTCTTTCGGGAATTTGTATACTTTCATACATATCTGTTGATAATTAGCTCTTTGTAACTGGTTGAGTCTATACATAAAACATATGAAGCATATCATTTTGAACTAAGTTGCCTACTTTGTTGGTGGTCCATTTGCTCTACCAAGTTCTTGGATTCAGTTGTCTAAGTCACAACATTCCTTTTTTTGCCCTTTACATACTATTTCTGTTGCCGGTGTTTTAATGACGGAAAACTAATTAATGTACGAAAAAATGATTTCCATGGATTGAAACCATCATACTTAGATTGGGGGAAAACAACGTCTACTTCTAACAAGAACAATATCGTTTTTCATAAACCATCAGACAAATGAAAATTAATTATTTTATTTGAAAATGCTTTTTATAGAAAATGTTTTCCTTTATCTTGAAGATTTCAGTGAAATAGACGCACTCCAAATTTAAAATTTATTTTATTAAAATAGTAAGAAGCAGGACAATAAATGTTAGTTGGACCAGTTTTTCATTTTATTTTTCAATTTGTATATTATCATGCCAACACTAGTGAGCAACCTTTCAATGGCTCAACTAAAGAACTCTGCTACTTTGAATGTGAAGGTTTCACCTCTATAGAGTTCACCACCATCAATTTTGTCAGCATCCGTGGACAATCTCTTCATGAAAACTCACTTCTAAAATCAAGGAGTCCAGCGCTCCTATGTCTTGTTTAGAGTAACTTCATCCTCCTACCAACTACAAAGTGACATTCTTTTGGTAACAACAACTGACATTTAATACACATTAGTTGTAGAGTCTTACCTAGAGATCCTAAAATCAAATGACATAATTTACAATAAGTTATGATGATAAATTATGGTATTCAGCTCTAGCTCTTTTATTTTATTTAATAGAAAAAGAAAAGGGGAGTTATTGGCAACAACAACTGACAGAGTGAAATTGACCTTATTATAGACATAGTTTAACCACCTTATAGCTGGTTTGTTCGTGTTAGGTTAGTTCATGTATCGATTGCATCGAAAAAGTGAAATACTTTTTTGAGCTACCCTCCCAAATTCTTACAACGAAGGAGGATACCAACGTTTGTTGGCCGAGGTGGTAAGGAGCCTGGATTCCCTTAGACAAGGTCTTGAGTTTGAGTTTTGTGTATGGAGCAAATGGTGCTGGGAGAGCCACCCTCCCGGCTGATAGTGCTTGATTCCGAATTTAGTCAGGGATACCCCAGATACCGGAAGGTCATAGACAAAAAATGAAAAATGAAAAAGGATCTTTCTAGAAGATCTTAAAAAGAAGTAAACAAAAATTCCAAATAACTTCAAGTGTTAAGAATTGGATTTTTGAAGGTTTAAATTGTTCCATACTATATAAAAGTCGAACTTTGTTGTTGAAATGTTCAACTATTACAAACAAAGGAAAATGAAAAGAGTAAAAAACAAAGTAAAATCACCGCCACTACACCTAGCTTTTCATTTGGATTTTTTTTAGTATGTAATTAATGTGACATCTTGGATTTTTCAGTTCTGCTTTCAATTAAATTAATCGGGCCTTTCATCAATGTGCTTAAGTGGTGTTCTCAGAGCTGATCACTCCTGAAATAACTAGACTATCTGAGGAAGTCATTAAGGAATTTTAATGCATTAAACTTGAGAATTCGACTAGGAATCGACTACTCAACCGTGCTCATCTGCAGAGATCATTATGACATGGTTAAAAGTCGATTAGAAGTCAAAGATAGGTCGGTTCGACAAAGATGTGTGGCTAAACGTGGGTGATTTCATTAAATTACAAAATTCTCGTCGACTGGCACTAAACTGATTTTCTATCGTTTTGGTACATTGTGTCCGTATTTGAAACCTCGAGATTTTTACGATCACCAAGAGTCGCCAATGTGTTGAAGAGGTTCATTGTGGCTCAAAGAAAATCGACCACGGGTCATTTGCACTAAAAATTTGTAAAAGCTACTCGGTAGACTAGGTCACGCTAAAATCGTACCAAATTGAAATTAACCACAAATTTGAATCCGATTTTAGAAATTAAAAGTTCTGTCATGTCACGAGTCATTTTAGAAACATCAACTCAGTCTCCAAAGATTTTCTGCAAATCAAAATTTTGATGAAAAAAGTCGACATAGGGCCGTTTTCGACCGGGAAATTCTGAGGTCCGTTTTTTATCGCGGAAAGTTCTAAAAGCCTTGAAGTGGTCCATATATGTGCCTTGAAGTGGTCCAAAGGAGGATTCTTAGGAGGGACAGTGTCATGCTTCCAGGAACTCTCCCTCCACTCAGTTCTCTTCTCCTCTCGACAATTCTCTCTTCCCTCTTTTCCTTTTTTTTTTTTAAAAAAAAAAAATTCTCAATTTTCTTTTGTCCTCTTTGTCCATTTAGTCTATTTCTTTTAGTGAATTTGAAAATACTGCTATTGATTCTGCTATTGATTCAACTTACAGATATTTTCAGATTCATATATACTATAATATGAGTAAAAAAATCTGGCATATCTAATTTCAATTAAAAAGATTTTTAACACATAAATTTACAAGTTTAACATAGTCGATTCAACAAACTGATAAATTACATACAATTATGGTCTTGCTCTGGCACCCACAATATTAGTAGTTATAATTAATCGGGGATGCTACTCAATTCAGTTCGTAAAGAAATAAATGAGATAGTCCAAATATCTTTCGTTTTGGTTCAATCTAAAGTGAAAGTAGACAAACATGGGATTATAGATAAGGAATTATTTTTACAAATCACCATAAATACATACAAAAATCATGAGATAATTTTTAAAAAATTTCTTCATCGATAATATAAAAGAAAGGCCAGATGGTTTTGAGACTATCAAATTTAACAAGTCCCCCGACCTTAAATTTGACGCACGGTGGTTAGAGAGTACAAAAGTTTGAGAGACGCCTTTCCTTGATTTAATGGAATATACATCAACCGAATTTCAAGTGGAGATTAGAGTACCTGCTAAAACTAGATGATCCTAAGATGATCCATTTTTTTTTTACATCATTTTCATTGATGTGCTCATCGACAACCACTCTATTGGAGATAATGAGTCTCTTGAACTTGCAAAATAAAAATTATGAACAAGAGGGTTAGATTTAAATTGATTGAGAATTGTAACCTATGTTAAAACTATTGAAATTTCAAGAAGGTTTCATGAAAGAATATGTTTTAAAGTTCCTTCAAGCCATATCACGGTACGGGAAAATTGTTGAAAATAGTAGTCGTAATTGATAAATATTAGTAATTACATACACCTGAAAACCTAAGGAAAAGCGACAGGGATTTTACTTTGCTTTTCACTCTTTCGTTTTTCCTTTTTTTAGTTTGAATTTTTTTTGGTAAAATAATATTTAAAGTTTGACTTCCATGTAATATGGAGCACTTTCCACAATTAAGAAATCCAGTGATTAAAAAAAAAAACATGTAAAGTTATCCGGCGTTTTATTTTAGAACCTTCTGGAGTTAATTTTTTTATTATTATTTTAAAAAATTCTGGAGGGAAGGTAAAAGAAATATTTAAATTTTTTTTATAACCCATGCTACAATTAACGTAACACAGACAAACTAAGCTATAAGGTGGTAAACCTATGTATATGATAAGGTCCAGACTAAGATTTAAGGTTGGATAAACTGAAAAGCAAACGCTTCATCAGGAAACTCTTTTCCATCGACAACCTTCAATTTTTGACCAGCTTCCAAAAGGAATTTGTGGTTTTTGTGACATTGATGGTTTTGGCTTTTCACGAAAGCTTCCATTGTGGCCAAATAAAGACCGCTAAGCATGGTAGTCCAGTGATAATAGGGTCATATTATATTTTATGATGTCATAGTTAGTTAGCCTATCTAGAAAGTCCTAGAGTAATTGTATAATAGCCAATTCAATTGTAAACATTTTAATTTTGCCAATTTAATTTTAAATCTATGAGTTAATGACACAAAAAAAAAATCCTAAAATAATATATACGTGACATATTTATCTTAAACTAATTTTTTGACCGTCAGAAATCCCAAACAGGTAAACCAGTGATAAATTTATCCTCCATTAGTTTCTATTAAATTCTATAATCAAATTACTCAAGTTAGATGACACGTGACAATTAATGAGTGTACATGTATGAGGTTTTATGCTCCATTTGTAACAGGTGACTAGTTTGTGGTTTTTTCTATATTAATCCAATTTAATAGAAATTAATCGAAGATAAATTTGTAACAAACACAGCAATATGGAATTTTTTGTGGTTAAAAAATTAGTTCGGGGATAATTTGTTACCGATGTACTAATTTGAGGTTTTTCATAGTATTATCTCTAATATGCCAATTTAAAAACTGTTTGACTATTTGCCAAGATAGTCCTTCCGACCAATTGTCCAAATAAAAAGTTTAGGACTAAATCGACAAAATTTCAAAAAGCTTAGGACTAAATTGATACGATTAAAAAGTTCAGGACTAAATTGTTAAATTATCAAAAGATTTAGGATTAAATTGACACAATTGAAAAGTTTAGGACTGAATTAGCCATTGTATAATAGGTTTAGAACCTTTTAGAGAATAATCCTCAAGCAATTCGTGTTCTAGGATATCGCCACTAGTGGTTATCTCAACATATCTGATGCTGGATGTGAATAACTTTTATGCTTTATAAGTTCATGCAAATGTTATTGATTCTCATAGAACAGAATGAGGAATCCCTTCAAATTCCGGCGTTTGTTGCATGATTTGTCAAATAACCATTTAGCACGATATGCATGGTACTGGAAAATCTGCTTTCTACATTATGGCGCCAGCAGGCCTTAAAGAAACAATTATGCCTTTCTTATGGCTGGTGGAAGCGGAGTGCAGAAAACCTCCTTAGGGACGGCGTCCATCAAATGCGTCATCCTTGTGTTGCTTCGGGACGGAAGATATCAGTTAGTGCTTTGACCTATCAGCAAAATATTTTAATAAAGTAATACTCTTTGCTATATCTTTCCTGTGAGAATTACGCATGTGGTGCAAAGACAGAACAACAATGACAAGGATACTCCAAGTTTTCCCTAAAAATCATGTTTTGAGTGTCGAGACAAGACTGCATTTTGTTGTTTGAATATATTTTCAAATGTCTCGTATTCTTTGGCATATGAGTTTGTTTGCAAGGATGGATTCGGGGGGAGCTGGGGGAAGCCTTGCCCCTCCAAACATCTCTGGGTCCGTCTCCTTTATTTGGACCACACGTCATTTTTCTCTACCTAACTTAGCTTTTGAGTAGGAATTATTGCGTTGGACGAGTTAGGCCGGTAATAAAAAAATCCACTATTTTTAGCCGAATTGACCGATTTACCCCTATAAACTGTTGGCTCAAAGCACTAACCGACATCTTTCGTTGGATCCATAGCCAACATCTTAGCCCCCCGTCTCTCCCGTATATTCTACAACTTACTCCCAATAAGTTAACATGAAAAGGGGAAGCCTTGCCAGGGCCCGGCGATCCCGGCGATCCCGGCCAATGCTCCCCCACCGTCGTCGGCCCTTCCCAACAACGATGAGGAGGCGACGAGGGCCCGCAAGCCCTCGCCCAGATCCGGTGAGGGCTTGCAACCCTCGCCGCCAGTCGGCCAAGGGCTAGCCACCCCGGCCGACCCTCCCCCTCTCGCCGGCCCTTCCCGGCGGCAGCAAGGGCTCAACCCTCGCCCACCTCCCTTCGGCACCCCCCCCCCGGCGCTTTTTTTTTTTTTTTAATTTTAAGTTTTTTTAGAATATTTTAAATAAATTTACATTTAAATTTAAATTTAACTAATTTTTATATTAATTATTTACACATCAGATACAAAACGACATTATTTTTGCATTTTCTCGCCACGTCAACGTGCAAAACGACATCGTTTTGCACTCACCTCGTCGGAAAATTGCCACATCAGCAATTTGGCTGGATTTTGGCCAAAATAGCACTTAAATGATCTATTTTACTCCAATTTTGGCACTTAAGTGTACATTTTCAAAGTTTTGGCACTTAAGTGTCCCTCCGTGCCAAGTTTTGACACTCCAGGTGTCCATACCTCATTCCTTCAGAAGCGACTTCTCGTCAATTCTCAAATCTAGGAGTGTCGTTGTTGCTCCTTATTTTTTAATTTTTTAATTGTTTTTTCTGAAGTGGCGAATGGCTCAACTCTTTGGATGTAATGTAGAGCCCTCCAGGGTAAGGTTAAACTTAGCCAAATGCTCAATCCATGGCATCAGATGTTGATGTCTTATGATCTTTCGACAATAGGTTTGTGAAGGCAATTTAGTCAACATAACTAATGTTGTACTTTAGCTGGTATGTCCATGATGGGGTGCAATTGTACGCACCATTTCAAGTTGAAACGATACGATGGAAATGCACTAATGGAGGGGTACAAAGGGAGACGTATATAAGCCTCCCAAATACAACCATTGGAAGGGGTTGTCGGATCATTTGTACCAAAATCTCTCTCCATTTCCATCATCAAAGGAAGAAGGCGTTCCATTTCAATTTACAAGAACGGTTTGCATTTACGCTGTGGAAATCAAGTGTTTTCCTTGTGATTGCATCCAAACCAATGTGAGGCAGTGTTGTTCGTGATTGATTCGCAATTCAACGTTTGTTCCGGGCCTATTTGCTGTTTGCGCATTGGAATCAAGTAAGTCGTCTTCCGCCGACAAGAATTCCTACATTGGTATCAGAGCCCGGTTGTGATTTCTGCCTTGTTTTTCATGGAATTTTCTCATTTAACTTTTGATATTAAGATCAAGAGTATCAAATCTACACTGTTTGGATGTCTAATGGTCGGAATTGCCATCTAAAAAACTCGAAATTCAACCGAAGCGAAGAACGGACTCGGGGTCGCGTACACCCGTAAGGTTTTTGGCCAAAATGCATTTTTGAATATACAGGGTGAAAGATCTCATCGAGACGAGTCCAACGGTGGGTCAAACGTCGCCGTACGACACCGCACGCGCCCACACACGCGGCTAGAAGCCGCTGCGCGTGGGCGCCACGCGCCTGAAGCGCTAGCTTGGCCAGCGCGTGCATCACACGCGCCGGTCCATGAACCGCGGGTGCGCGTCACGCGCTGGTCGGCGAACCGGCACGTGATGACGTCACTGTGACGTCATCCAACGGTCGGTAACCGTTGGGATGACGTCATCGATGACGTCATCGCCGGCGGTAGTTGGCCGGCCGGTCACCAGCCAGCGACCCGACCCAACCCGACCACCGACCCGTGGACCATTGACCCGACCCGTTGACCGTTGACCCATCAACGGTCGGACCGGTCAACGGTCAAACCTATCAACGGTCGAACCGGTCAATAGTCGGACCGGTCAACGGTCGAACCGGTCGGACCGGTCGAACCGGCCAGGAGCCTTTTGGCTCGCTAGTGCGTGCGCCACACGCACCGCGCACTCAGGTGGCACGTGGGGGCGCGTGCGAGCTCCGATTGGAGCGTGGTCGGTGGCGTTGGGTTCGTATGGATGTCCCCTACACTGTGGTATAATTATTTTTCATTTTTGGATTTTATAAATGTATGAAAATGTGTAGGGAACCCTATGTACGTGTATTTTTTTGGGGTTTAATGCATAGTTTATTCATTTGTAGCTTGTATTTTCTTGTGGTTTAGGAAATACAGTAGCTAGCTTATGTGCAAATGATGTCATATATGCTATGTATAACTTGGTTCGATAATACCATGTATATAGTTTAATATACTTGCAATTTTCAAGTTGCTAGAAAATTCAAACAATGGTAGGAAATCCATTACATGTTGAATTGTGGTTTTGACTGCAGCTGCTGCATGATTGTTATTTGTGTATTGTTTTACATCATGCTATGTTTTGTGTTAATGGAAAAATGTAGACATTACATGAGATCATGTAATTATTTTTCCTAGTGGGAGTTCGTAGGTTGGTAGAATTCGAAGGAGTTCTCACCTAGAACTCAAAATTTGTGCAAATTAAACTAGTTAATGATAATAGAACGATCGTACATAGAAGTTGATTGGGAACATTGTGAACTTTTGTTTCTGTGTCTATTATTCAATTATTATTATTTTAGTTTGTTTTTTTTTTCTACAAATTAAATATGTGTGTTACTCTGAAGAATGTGCTAGTATTGATTCTGCGTCTATTATATCAATGTGTTATAGCAATTGATTATGGCATCGGCATCCAAGACCATTGTGGCTGACCTCAATAAGGGTGAGAAGCTGAACGGTGACAATTATGATATTTGGCACCGAAAAGTTTAGTACATCCTTGAGGAACAAGAGGTTTTGGAAACCCTCAACCACACCATGGATGAACCTAAGCATGGAACTTTAGCTCAACACAGGAGAGATCTAGAAGCTTATCAAGCTTGGAAAAAGAAGAATAGCATTGCTCGCATCACGTTGCTGAGCTGTATGCAAGATGATCTCATGTGTGAGTTTGAAAGTTATGATAAAGCTTATATAATGTGGGTTGCCTTGAAAGATAAGTTTGGGGGTACAACTGCCACTAAGCTAAGGAGACTCACCATCAAGTTTGCACATACTGAAAGCGCCCAAATATAACGATGAGGCAGCATCTTCGGGAGATGTCAAATATGATCCATGAGCTGAAGTCGGCAGGTCACTCCCTTACTGATGAATAGCAGGTTCAGGCTGTTATAAGGTCCCTTCCTGACAATTGGGAGCATATGAAGATCAATATGACGCATAATGAAAATATTGTCACTTTTGATGATATAGCGCGTCATTTGGAATTAGAGGATGAGCGCTTAGAGGGTGCAAGATCCTCTACTCATGCTTATGTTGTTGAATCGAGTTCGCGCAAAGCTTTGGGCTTCAAGCGCAAAAGGAATTCTCAATTCAACAACAAAGGGAAGAAGATTGATTAGGCACCTAAAAGGGCTAAGACCTTCCAACGCAAGAAGCGTGGTGGGAAGAAGGACAAGGCCAAGATGAAGTGCTACAATTGTGGCAAGATGGGTCACTTTGCTCGTGAATGCACTGAGCCGAAAGAAGTACCCTATTACTCCATTACTTTAAGTAATGCTTTTGTTTCTAGTACTGTAATGCTTGCTGAATCTCATCCAATGTGGACTATAGACTCAGGAGCAACAGACCACGTAGCTAGAGACCGAGAAGCATTTGTGGAGTATCGTCGGATACAGCCTGGAAGAAGATGGATATATGTTGGGAATAACTCAAGAGTTAAAGTGAAGGGTATCGGCACATGTAAATTATTTTTATGTGGTGGTCGAAGCCTATTCCTACATGATGTCCTCTATGCTCCAGATATTCGACGAAACTTGGTCTCTGTAGTTGTTCTTCTTAGCCTAGGTTATGTTTTAAATTTTCATGGTGATTGTGTTGATATTCTATATGGAACAGTTTATTATGGTTTAGGTCATGTATTGAATGGTTTTATGGTGTTAGACATTGACTATGATCAGTACAATGTTAATATTAATGGTTGTTTTTCTTTAATTGCATCTTCTAGTAATGTTGAGATTGATGAAAATACTTGGCATGCTAGATTAGGTCACATTGGGTTGCAAAGAATGTAAAGATTAGCTAGAGAAGGCCTTTTAGGGTCACTCACTAATGTTGATCTACCCGTATGTGAACATTGTCTAGCAGGAAAAGCAACTAGAAAACCATTCGGTAAAGGGACTAGAGCTGAATTTCTATTGCAATTCATACATTCTGACATTTGTGGTCCTTTGAATGTGAGGGCGAGGCATGGAGCCTCATATTTCATTACTTTCATAGATGATTTCACACATTTCGGTTATGTCTTTCTGATCTCCCATAAGTCCGAAGCATTATAATGCTTTAGACAATATATAACGATGGTAGAGAATCAGTTGAACAAAACAATAAAGGCATTGAGAACCGATCGCGGACATGAGTATCTATCGGAGCAATTCAAGGCTCTTTGTGATGAAAAGGGAATTGTACGACAATTGACTATTCCTAATACTCCACAACAAAATGGGGTAGCTGAGAGAAGAAATAGAACCCTATTGAAAATGGTTAGGTCTATGATGGCGCAAGCAAATTTACCTATCTCCTTTTGGAGAGATGCATTATTGACTGCTGCCTATGTACTTAACCGAGTGCCCTCAAAACCGGTCACTTCCACCCCTTATGAATTATGGACTAGTAGAAAACCAGACTTAAGTAGTCTACGTCCATGGGGATGTGCAACTTATGTTCATGAATCTTCCCATAAATATGGCAAATTAGGCCCTAGAGGGAAGAAATGTATATTTATAAGATATTCTGAACACTCCAAAGGGTATGTGTTCATAGGTGAACAAGCTGATGGCAGTGTGACCGAAAAGGAGTCACGAGATGTCACATTCTTGGAGAATGATTTTCCTAGTAGACGTGAGATTGATAAGGATTTCCAATTATATGAGATGGAAGATCCTAATAATACACCCACTAATGTTATGGAGGAAAATGAAGATTTACCTCAACATGAAAGACCTAGTGGGAGTGTAGCATCGTCTGGCGAATTGAATTCAAGAGAAATTCAGTTGCGTAAAAGTAATCGTAAAAGTATTCATCATCGTCGTTTTGAGATTGAAGGAGAAGCATTTATGATTGCTCATAAAGATGATGCCGAGCCTAAGACTGTTCAAGAGGCTCTCTCATCCTCTGATAAGGAAGAATGGAGAAAAGCTTTGGAAGACGAGATGGAGTCAATGAGGACAAATCATGTCTGGGACTTGGTTGATCTACCAACCAATCGTAAGGCCATTGGAAACAAATGGGTCTTTAATATTAAGCAAAGGGCGAATGGATCCATTGAAAAGTATAAGGCTCGTTTGTGGCAAAAGGTTATACTCAACAAGAAGGTATAGACTACGAGGAAACCTTTTCACCAGTTGTAAGGTTTGCCTCAATACGCCTTATTCTAGCCATCGTTACACATTTGGACCTTGAATTACATCAAATAGATGTAAAGACGGCATTTCTCAATGGAGAACTAGATGAGGAAATTTATATGAAACAACCACTAGGTTTCATAGCTAAAGATCAAGAGCATAAAGTTTGCAAACTTCATCGCTCAATATATGGCCTTAAGCAATCATCTAGATAGTGATATCTTCGTTTTCATCGAGTCATAACAACTTTTGGTTTTACGATGATCGAAGAAGATCACTGTGTATATGTCAAGCGGTCTGAAGATAAATTTGTGATTTTATCACTTTATGTGGACGATATTCTATTGGCTGGAAATGACAAGGTTATGGTAATCACCACAAAAGAATGGTTGTCCTCCAATTTTGAAATGAAGGACATGGGAGAAGCTGCTTATATATTAGGAGTTAAGATCGAAAGAGATCGATCAAGGAAACTCCTTACTTTATCACAAGAATCTTATATTATGAAGATTCTTGATCGTTTCAAAATGCAACATTGTAATCCCATTGATACCCCTATCATGCAAGGTGAAGGCCTAAGTACTGAGATGTGTCCTAAGACTCTAGAAGAAATTAAAATAATGGAAACTGTTCCTTACGCTAGTGCGATCGGAAGTTTGATGTATGCTATGATGTGTACTCGACCCGACATATGTTATGCCGTGGGATTGATGAGCCGATTTCAATCAAATCCCGGTCAAGCACACTGGAAAGCAGTGAAGAGGATCCTGAGATACTTGAAGGGCACTATGGACTATCGACTTTGTTACCAAGGGAATGATTTACGCCTATTAGGTTATTCAGATGCTGATTGGGGTGGAGACCTAGATGAGCGTAAATCAACTTCTGGATATGCGTTCTTGCTCAATGGAAGTGCAATTTCTTGGAATAGCAAGAAACAGACATGCACAGCCTTGTCTACTATGGAGGCTGAATTTATTGCGTGTTCTGCCGCAGTGCAAGAAGCAGTATGGCTAAAACGTTTCTTTGAAAATTGAGCCACTATCACTGAGATTCCAAGACCGGTGATAGTTTATTGCGATAGTCAAGCAGCCATTGCCTATGTGAAAGACCCCAAGTATCATGGAAGGACGAAGCACATTGACATAAAGAATAACTTCATCAGAGATATTATAGCGCAGAAAGAAGTGATTCTACAATACATTTCAACCAATAGAATGGTTGCTGATCCATTTACGAAGGCTATTCCTAGAGACATATTCTTGACCCACAGGATGTCACTAGGTTTGCGTAGAATATGATATGTGTTATTATAGAGGATCATTGTTTTATGTATTTATGGACATATGTATTATACTTGTTTATTTATTAATGACTTGATGTTTTATCAAAAAGTACAAATCCATTATGAGACTAGCACAAGCACACATATATTATTGGAAAGTATGTCAATAGGTAATGATTGGCTCACTCACACGAGCAATTGCCTCAAGTGCTATAGTTAGCACGTTGAGATGAGACGTTATGTACAAATAAATGCTGAAGAGCAAGTTTGGTACATAAAATATGTCACCTTGATTGGAGTCAAGATGAGGTCTGTGATTTGTTTAAGACTGAACATGATAGTCCCACAATCATGTATGCCTATAAGATGCCGGATGCGAGTACTTAATTGGGCGCTATAGAAAGCGAGCTAATATAGCACTCGAGTTAAACATGAGTACGTGAGAAGCACGTGACTATGTTTAGGCTAAAATCCGTATAGTGGATATATTTAAGAAATGACATACGCTCTTATAGAAAGAGAAATCCACTATAGCATGTAATTCATACTACATGTGCATTGTTCGACCTAGGAGTGAGCACGGTTCCCGGGTAGAACCGGGAACCGGAGAACCGAACCGGAGGGTCCGGTTCGGTTCCTGGTTCTAAAGAGACCGGTTCCGGTTCCCGGTTCCCTTTTTCTAGGAACCAGTCAAAATTTAAAAAAAAAAAAAAAAAAAATCCTAGCCCCTCACTTCCCGACGGATTTCCCTTCTTTTCCGCCGATTCCCCCTTCTCCTTTCTTTTTCTCTCTCTTTCTTTTCTCCCATTTTTTCCTCCTCACGTCACTTCCTGCCCCCAACTTTTTTCTTTTCTTTCTCTCTCTCCTCTTTCCCCCTCTCGGTCGAAATCCTCCCCCCCGCCCCGCCTCTTCTTCTCTTCTTCTTCTTCTTCTTCTTCTTCTTCCTTCCTCTTGCTGCCGCTGCTGCGCTTCACCCACCACCACACCGCCGCCCCCACGCCCTACTCACCACCACCTCTTGGCCACCGAACCACCACCACCCACCGCTCATCCGACGAGCCGTTTCGCCATTGAGCCCGACGAGCTGTCGCGCCGTCCGCGCCGCCCCTCAACGCCTCTCGGCCCCTCGACGCTGCTCGACCCCCTCAACCCCCTCGACGCCCTTGACGCTCGCTCGGCCCCTCGACGCCGCTCGGCTCCTCGACGCCGCACTTTTTGAGTTCGCTCTTTAGGGTTTTCCTCTAGAGTTCCCTTTTTCATTCCTGCCTCAATCTTTCTGGGTCGTGTCTTTACTTTGACCATGTAATTTTCCAGAGCCAGTTACTTATGCACGTCCTATTTTCTGAGCTCATGATGAGATACCGAGTGATCTGTGATGGTTGCAACATTATCATTTTCTTTTCCTGGTTTACTTAAGTAGAAGCAGGTCATCCAATTGCAGCTTTATGTCTTTTAACTCATCATTTGTTCTGGTTTCTTTCTCTCATTGTAAGGATGCATTGATAGGCTTCCTCTTTTCTGACAATCTAATTGTTGGGATGTTATGCTCATTATTTGTCTGTAGTTTCCTCCATTTTTGGTAAATGTGCCGTTGCATATGTTACTTTTTGCTTCTTGAGTATTTGCTTTTTATCTAACTTTACAACTGCACACACAACACATGGGCATGCTCAGTGAACTAGGGAGAATGTTGTGAATCAAAATCATCAAATCCAAGCCAAATTCAAGGAAGGACTGTCTGTTCTGCTGGGTTAACCTTTGTCATTAACATTTTCCAAGCTGAATCCCTCAGTGTCATGTTGTAGATTGAATGCTTGAGCAATAAGCATGGAAAACTTAGGCCTTACCTCTTCCTTTGCAATTATCATGCTGAAAACAATTGGAAAAGTCTCTTGCATATATTGTGTATGACACTGATATCTGCAAGATTAATATTTAAACCCTTTGAATCAACCTCTCTAGCCCTATGTAGAGATCATTTATCTCTTGTGCACAACATAATTCACGAGCTTGAATGAAATTCTAACATATTGACATTATCTTTGTATGTTTAATAGATCTAAGATTGGAAATTGGTGTTAGTGTTCCTTTACTTACTGATTAATCCAACTCATCCTTTTTTGCAGATGTGTGGGAACTCAAGTTACTTTAACAGTTGGTCGTCCAAATTTATTTTGGTGGACTCCAGAATTTGCTCTTAAAGCCTTATCCTCCCGATCAAGAATCTGCAAATGAAAATCCTATCCAAATTACGATGCATCACTGTAGATGTCACTGGCACGCTCATGGCCTATAAAGGGGAGCTTGGTGACTATTACTGCATGGCTGCCAAATCAGTCGGTCTTCCATGTCCCGACTATAAGCGCGTCCATGAGGGCTTTAAACTTGCATATACAGAAATGGCAAAAAAATATCCGTGCTTTGGATATGCTGCCAAAATGCCAAACATTGTATGGTGGAAAACTTGCGTGAGAAATTCATTTGTCCAGGTAAGATAGCCAAGTCTATGAAATGGAGCTCTGTGATTTGCTTGCTTAATGCAGCTAGAATACTATTTTCTTTTGCATGTCTCGAGTATGTAATCCTGGTTCCAGGTTTATCTTATTAAATTTATGAAGCTGTACAGTTATTTGTTGATAACTTAATGGTTTAATATATCAAAGTGATGTAACTGTCATTCTGATTGCAACATTTTGTGATTTTAATACTGCAAGTTGAGAATTCTGCCAATAGCTTGAGAGTTCTATTTACTTCTCAAAATCCTATGTCTAGATGTGTTACTAATCTTAATTTTTTGCTAACAGGCAGGTTATGAGTATGATGAAGAGACATTTGAGGAGATATTTAGACGCATATATGCATCTTTCGGTTTAGCTGCACCTTACACCGTCTTTCCAGACTCCCAACCATTCTAGAGATGGGTTCAGTTAAATTTTTGCTGCTTCTCTCTCTCATTTAATGCTTCATCCTTTTCTCTGCACGATCACTTCATTATCGTGTTCTGTTTTTTTAAAATCATAAAATCTTTTATCTTTTATTGGTAGGGATTTGTCCTATAATCGGTTAACAGGGAAAATTCCATTCAACATTGGTTTCCTGCAAGTGGTCACCTTGTATGTGTTTGCAACTTCTGCAGAGTGTTTCAAATATATAGCATTTGATCTCGTATCGCTTTCCCTAATTCCTTTCGTAATCTGTCCGCGTACTAGGTCATTGCAAGGTAATCGGTCGAGCAAATTCCATCTCGTGATTGGTCTCATGCAGGCCCTTGCAGTCTTGTGAGTTCTCATTCTCCTATTTTAAGGTCAGAATAGTTGTTTTTCAAACAGTTGCTTAACATCTTGTTTCTCTTTAATCGCCTAGAGATCTGAGCTGTAACATGTTAACTGGACCCATCCCTCCTATTTTGGGAAATTTCACCTACACGGAAAAACTGTGCGTTATCCTCGATACTTGCTATCATTTTTTTACACTTGTACTTAATTCTAGGGGTCACATTGGCATCTTTCTTGTGCTGGTTTAAGCTTGACCTGGGTATGAAACATGTTGTAGGTACTCGCATGGCAACAAACTGACCGGACAAATCCCTCCGGAGCTTGGAAATATGTCAAAGCTTCATTATTTGTATGCTTAGTTTCTCATATATTGGATTGTTTTGAAGCTATGCTTGTGATTTCATCTGCATGGGGAGTCCATTTCTGCAACTTTTTTACTGATTGAGGATCTTTATAACTATTTCATTCTCCTGTTCTATGTAATTTTTCCAAGTCTGCTCTCATGATAATTCTGGCATCCTTCATAAGCTTTAATAAACATCAATTAGAATACGTTCTGCATGTTTCAGGCCACTTAGAACATCTTCTCACCCCTAGCCTGACTATTCTGTAAGTTTATTGTTGTCCCATTGTTGTCCCCAATGCTGCATAGATTATAATGGTACTATATTCTTTGGAAAATGGCAGCCTCTGGGATCTTCTCCATGGTGAGTGAAGTTTCTTTTTAATGACTTGGATGTCCTGCTCAAGAGCCTCTTAGGTGAATATGCGTGTCAAAACTTTTTCCCATCATACGTGAGAACTAGATTGAGCGAGCGTGAAAGAGTGAAAATCTGGAGTGGCTTTTATTAGTACTCATTTCACTCCTGCTAAATTTTCTTCTGTTCAAAGCCAGTTACCGATGCACGTGGACATCAAACATGATATCTGGATTGATGATTGAATTACATGCGTGAACGGCAATTTCTTCATGATCTCAATATCATGAGGCTTGCTGATATTCTGACTTGTTACCATTGCTTTTCGCACTAGTATTTTGCTTCAGAAATTTTCTGAAATACTCTCGTGTTACTATGTTCAAGCATATGAATTGTCATAAACAAGTACATTTTGTCGCGAGTCCAATTTGAACATTGCGTTTTCGGTGTTTACTTCAGTGTTTGTGTTAGATAATATTTCTATGAGATTCTAAGACAAGATGGAGGGGGACATGTATATAATTGGTTGTGAATAACTTAATTGTATTGAATCTTCTTCTTCATATTGTCATGCATAGATAGTCAATGACTCAAAGTAGCTTCAAAAGCTCATTCCTGTGTATGTATTATGAGTCTTTGCAGAATCATTTAGTTTTGATAATCATTTTCATCAGTAAGTCGCAGCAAATTTAGTTCTGCTGGTAATTTACATGCATCCATGGTTCTACTTCTTTCTATGCTCAGCATGCCGATGACCATTGCAGGGGATGTTGGTCAGACTTTTGATTCAAACCGAACAATCGCCCATTATGAGCATAATCCGCAGAAAGGATAGACTATGTATGTTGGAGACTTGTCATACGCAGATGATTATCCCTACCACGAGAATGTGAGGTGGGATACATGGGGAAGGTTTGTCGAAAGAAGTGTAGGTTGTCTCCTATTTGCTGCATTGTTGACGGTTACCTTCTAATAATGATTTGCAGAAGGTGGGAGACAACCATTGGACTGGGCATTGCGGGTGAAGATTTCTCTGGGAGTGGCTAAAGGCATTACTCATATCCATTTAGCTAGAGGCGGGAGGTTTATCCATGGCAACATACCTTGAAGGTTGCATCTCAAAGTTTGGCCTGACT
Organism: Eucalyptus cloeziana; assembly: GCA_014182715.1. Classification (NCBI taxonomy): domain Eukaryota; kingdom Viridiplantae; phylum Streptophyta; class Magnoliopsida; order Myrtales; family Myrtaceae; genus Eucalyptus; species Eucalyptus cloeziana. The sequence continues at coordinate 19,787,210 of CM024637.1, forward strand.
CCTCTGATCCGCACTCCTACAGTGCCTCCTAGAACTAGAAGTGTAGGTTATCGGGCTCCCAAAGTCATGAAAACTTGGAAACCCACACAAAAATTAGACATCTACAGTTTTGGAGTACTGCTCCTTGAAGGATTGTCAAGGTGTCGGACCCCGTTATGTTGAGTTCAAACTATTTTTTTGTGTTAATCATGATTTGAAGGATAAGCTCAAGAAAAGAGTGAGGATTAAGAGGTATAAGATTGTTTATTATTGCTGATTTCATTTTCGTTTTTAAAACTAAAAATGAAAAAAAAAAAAAAAAAAAAAAAGAAAAGAACCTGTTGGAACCTAAAACCGGCCTTGGAACCCGTGACGGGTAGGTTCCGTGTTCTTGGTTCGACGGGTAGGTTCCGGGTTCCAAAAATGAGGAACCTGTACCGAGGGTAGGTTCCGGTTCCACGCGGAACCGAACCGGAACCTCGGAACCGCTCACCCCTAGTTCGACCGACAAGGGAATGTGAGTAAAATTATCCCTATTTACTCATTGTGTGAGCCCTTGAGGTAATTTATAATTTACCTCAATTCGTGCCCTATGTTACTTCTGACTATGTTCTCGAAATGAAATATCAATGTTGCTACTTTAGCATGTTACAGGCGGTCATGAATAGATATGGCCTATGGGACGTGTCTAAGAAAGTAGTTGTTCTAAAATTAAGAGAGACATGAGCGCGAAGGAAGACTATTGTTGTTTTACATCTGTCACATGTATTTACTGGTCGACCAATTATATTGCCTTATGTGGTTGCGAATATAATTGTAAATACATAGTGTTTTAGAGGATAATCAAGTATAGCCTTTAAGGGATATGTATACTTGAATTGATGTAACAAAATATGTCTGGGGCACTGTGAGACATCAGTTGTTTATTTCTTTTTCGAGGTTGTAGTCATTATGTCATCCCTAACAGGTGCATAATTTGAGCTCCCAAGTGCAGATGTACTCACTGGTCGCACAGCTTACTTGCCAGTATGAATTGTTCTGTAAAGTTGATGAAGACCTTGCCTTATATTCTTGATAGAGCGCTATCAAGCCCATCATGTTCGAGTAGGAGATGTTGTACTTTAGCTGGTACGTCCATGATGGGGTGCAATTGTACGCACCTTTCAAGTTGAAACGATACGATGGAAATGCATTAATGGAGGGGATACGAAGGGAGACGTATATAAGCCTCCCGAACACAACCATTGGAAGGGGTTGTCAGATCATTTGTACCAAAATCTCTCTCCATTTCCATCATCAAAGGAAGAAGGCTTTCCATTTCAATTTACAAGAACGGTTTGCATTTACGCCGTGGAAATCGGGTGTTTTCCTTGTGATTGCATCCAGACCAACGTGAGGCGGTGTTGTTCATGATTGATTCACAATTCAACGTTTGTTCCGGGGCTATTTGCTGTTTGCGCATTGGAATCAGGTAAGTCATCTTCCGCCGACAAGAATTCCTACAACTAACAAGTCGTGGAAGTAGAGTCGCTATAAACAAATTATAGCATGTTTGGCAGGGTCGGCATACCCCTTGAAGCAGTCTTCTCAATAAATGAAGAGGGGATATCGAAAAGCGAATGTCGTACATGCTAGCAATTCAATTATAGACAATTTTAGCCGACAGTCGTTGTTGTTGTCATTTACATTGATTATTCAACGTAGTAGGACTGACATTAATATAAATAATTTTTTGAATTTTTTCAAGCCTTTCCTTTTCTTTTCTTTTTTTTGGATGCATTGCCGACCATCACTGCAATTCAGTAATAAAGAAAGGAAACAGAAGAAAATAAAATAAAAAATAAGTTATAAAAAAATTCATCAAATTGTAAAAGAAATTATAAAGATTGTCTACGTCAGTGTCAATGATCTTGCCATATCATATAAGACGGTCAATATTCACATCAGCAATTTTCAGTCAAAATTTGGCAAAAAGATTACATTACCATATCGTCAAAAGTTTAAGAATAATTTGATTAAATTGAAAAATTTAAAACTGAATTGACGCTTATAATATAGGTTCAGGACCTCTTTGATAATTATCCTAAAAATTGGATATAAGATATAGGAGAATTTTTTTTATCCAAACCTATTCTATTGCATCTGATTTGGTTCCTTGACGACCAAACAAAAGGTGAGCTGTTGTCGATGAACCGACATTTTATCCCCATCTGCATTGCTTACTTTATTTCTAATCAGACGTGAGAAAGAAGGAAAAAACACAAGACTACCTGTGTTAAGTTGTTAACCATGGGGGAGGAGCAAACGCCATGGTCACCTTCTTCGGTTCATAAGCTCTGATTCTGAGCAGTGTTGGGATTTACTAAATTGAGTTCGCCAGGGCGGTCGAGTTTAGGTAAATCCACTCATGAAATACCTTATTAACCTCAATGCGTTAAACTCGCATTGTGCTTGAGCTCAAGCGGACGTAATTAGAATCTAGTTGCCACTTGTTTATGGCATTGAGGGTAACGTGGAGTTACTCACAAAATTCATCTTAAAGTGTGCATGTTCAAAAAAGGTTTCATGGTAAAAGAAAATACTTTTTAAAAAATTATTTTTCCGAAAAATGCTTTCCCCTTTTCATGTTAATGATTTATTCCTCTAACTTTAAGTATGCATATTTTCTTTGACCATAAATGATTTTTTATTAACCAATCATTTTTGGGGAAAAGTATAAAAAAGATCATAAATATATTGCAATTGTGTCAATTTAGTCCTAAACATTTTCACAATTTACAAATTAAGTTCTTATAACCAATTTTGGCTAGAAATTGCCAACATGGACACCAAATGTCTTATGTGGCACAATCAACGCTAGCATGAATTTAAAAGTTTAAAAAAAAAAAATTGAATTTTTTTATTATTTTTCCTTTCATTTTGACCCTTGCCGAACACTGGGCAAGGGCCAACGTGCCCTTGCCGGCCATTGGTGAGCATTACAGCCCTCGCCAAGTTTGGGCGAGGATCGTCTCAATGAGGCTGCGATGGCCTTGAGCAAGGTCATCGTCGCCTCACCAGTCACGAGCAAGGGTGCAAAGGCCATAACCTAGATCTAGTGAGGGCCTAGGTGAGGGCTGCAAACATCACCAACAGCTGGTGAGGCCTTGATGGTCCTCACCCGGTGGCCAACTCACAAGCCAAATGAAAGAAAAAAAATAAAATAACCAAAATAATTAATAATTATAAATATTAATTAAAATATTATTAAAAATGTTCACATCTGCATTGGTTATGCCACATAAGATGGTCATCGTCCATGTCAATAATTTCCGATCAAGATTAGTCAGATGGACTCAATTGGTAAAATATGGTTTATGACTGAATTAACACGATTAAAAAATTTATGACTAAATTAATACAATTGCAATAAGTATAAAATTGTTTTGGTACTTTCTTGATCATCTTTAACAAATCAAACGTGTAAAAAAGTGTCACGCCCTAGACCTTCCCTCATCACAGGAATGCGACATTCGCCATGTTGGAATTAATTTACAATGTCTCAGGAGTCGTTGCCATCTCTGCCATCTCATTTTATCTTTCCATTAAGCACATGCGGAAGCGTGTAACTCAATCACCTAATCAACATCGTCAAACAAATAGTGAGGAAGACACACATAAATTATACATCTTATATGCTTCATTGATATAAACCGGAAAGATTCATTTACAAGCCCATTCCTTTAGGGCCATTCTGATTATCGCCCCCACACAAAAAAGAGATACGGGGGAGGGGTTTACAACCTTCAAGGTGAGCCTATCTCCTCTAGCGAGATATTAACCAAAAGTGGCTCTCCTACGAGGACCAGCTACCTAAGCATCACCTACTGGATTGTCTGGTGGACCAGCGTCATCGCTCGATCCGGGAGACCATGGAACCCATGGAGGGGTCAGAAGAGATTCTCATCGAACCATGCATACCAAGCTCGGTAGCTATGGGGGACGAGATCTCAATAGCCTTCATCCACCCAAACAATGGTAGTCATCCTTCGAAAGGCAGCATCCTCTTTGAACACATTCATGACTATGACCTCCATACTCATGGGCACGCCGAATTGCATGAAATGAGCTGGCGGCAGATCTGTACCTATTGGCCTGAAAAAGGTTAAATAACAACAAATAATTCGAAAACTCAATAAGTAAATAGCCTAAACATCGTATAGGCAAATGTCTCGCATCGGAACCTTACGAACACTCAACCCTAATATGTCAATGGCAGATAAATTATAAAGCCTATGCTTTGCCTTAACTATGAATATGAAGTAATTCATCCTCTGCCTGAACAACCGTCCTATCAAAATCTACGAAGTATCCCATACTCACAAAACTTCTAAACATATCAATTAATAACTTTAACATCATATATAATAAGTCTCTCAAGTCCTAAGTAAAGGCATAAAAATCCACAGGTGCTACAAATAGTGCAATTAATAGCCAATGATATTCCCACATGTCAGATAGTAGCATCCAAAATATTTCCATGGCCTTCGAGACTCAATTAACAACTATCAAAACATCCATGTACCTCTCACATCATAGATAACAACAATTCTAGCATGCACATGCCTTTCAAGTTACTAAAAATGACAATTAAATTATATACGTATCTCACACATTTCATATAAGGCTATATCAAACATGCACGAGCCATAAAACAACTTCCAAAGCATGCACATAACACTCAAATGCTTCACACATATTTAGTGCCTCAAGAATCACATAATACCCCATAATATTATGCTATCTCTAGTCGAATTATTAATCACACATAGCTGTAACCCTACGGCTCTTCTCGAAATCTCTGGGGTATTGTCTCGCCCTATTGAGCACGGCATCCGAACCCCCGTCACACATCCTTTCAAGCATCGTTCCATAAGCATACCCGCAAACGTCATCCAGAATCCTTTGGGCATTGCCCTCCGATGTCTCTCAATGGCAACATCATCCTCCGAAATCTTGGGTGATGGAATTTCTCGTGTGACCATACGAATTAAACACACAACCGGTTTTATCTTCCACTTCCACTTTAGTCCAAAGTATGAGTGCCCCCAAGGGCATGCCAAGCAATGTGTAATTCATGACCTATTGAAAATGCATCAATAAAGTATGACAAGCACAAAACGAGAATCGTTGCTTGACTCGTTACGTTCAAGCACCAACCTAAGTCAAACGCAGATCAGACAATACAAATTAATATCGCTGAACAAAGAGAGTGACCTGGCCCAACGTACTTACACACACGTCCAAGAACCCACACCATTCTAGCTTTGGAGGCTTGGTGTGGTTTCAAGCATCAACCATGACCTATGGACGTCTAGATACAAAGACCGCATCCATGTTGCAATAACAATCCTTTACAATCAGATATAGTAGTAACACATATTGAGAATTCAACCAACATTAATCATAACACATAATAATCTACATCACATAACAATCTAAATCACATAATGCTTATACAATCAACCATAACAATCAAACATTAAGACTAAGCCTAGGTATTGATAATGAACGGTCCACAAGCAATAATTACGGCAATCTTTCTAGCGCAAGCAATCAAATCTAAACAGACCATTCTACCAATCAAGCCAATCCGAACAATCTCGATGATCACATATCACTCCTCATTTATTCCGAACCTTATAGTAAAAGCATATCATGAACAAATTATACAAAATTAATCACATGAGCTCTTCTACTTAGGATAGCTCTAACAACACTAGAACTGAACCTAAGCCAAGTTACATAACACAACAGCCAAGCCGACATTCAGAAAATTTACTCACGAACAAACGAGATGCGAGACACAGATGGCGGGTGGACAACGGCTCAAGGCTCATAACCTGGCGGCAGCATGAGGATAGCGAACAACGAGACGGCGAGTAAACGACGATAGCAATACGGTAGCGGCAACGGTGCAGCGGCGGCGGGTGAGCCGAGAGAGGGAGACGTGAGGGAGAGGAAGGAGAGGGAGGGGTTGGCCAAATGAGGGGAAGAGGGAGAGAAATGAGAGAAATGAAGAGAACTTAAGGAAGAAGGAGTTGGAAATAATAGAGGAGAGAGAAAATATGTCACTCAAGCATTTAATGCAAGTTTGTATTATTGTCCTAAGCTTATGATGCCCTCTTGGCTTAAAAAGCAAGAAGCAATCTCAACCCATTATCTTGTCCAAGCTTGTCATTCAAGAATACTTGGCGAATAATGTACGGAATTCAAGAGCAACTAATCTAGTTGCACAAACTAAACTTGGTCTTCCTCTTTGTTCTCTCCAAAGTGGCGCCTACACCCTCGAATAATGGCCACTTGATTTTTGTCTCACTCAATTTAATCTCAAGAAGTTAAATTGGTCTTATCTCAAGGGCTACTAAGGTCTATATCCTTATATTAGCACATTTCTCCAATTAATGCGCTAATGGGCTCACTAATATCATTTCAATTTGATAGAAATGTCTTGATAACATTCATAATCAATACCCATAATCAAACTAGGGTTTGTGGCTAAGTTCTTATCGGAAACAGCCTTAACGCAAACCTACGTGAATTTGGGTGGCATTGACAGAGCTCGCACGGCTAGACTCGAACTAAGTTCGATGCTTGTCTAGAGTTTTACGCATGACTTTTATTTGAGTTTGGTTAATCTATGAATGACTCTCGACTGACATGTAATCGAATAAGATCAATCAACTTGCTCTGAACTCACGATCGTTCAGGATCGGATTATGGTCATTCATGAACGATACATTGACCATGCGGTGCCACCTACGACCGGTATATACTCGGGCTCAATTGATTTATACCAGTCCATTAATCGACTCATGACGGTACATACATGGTTCAACACTCTGGTCTATCACAACCTTGATCTTGAGTCGCTTTCCTCTAACCAGCTAGTTAGTTCGTGAATAATCCCTACAATTGAGTCTCAGCCTATTCTCGTTACTAGCATACCAATCCTTAATTCATTCCTCACGGTCTAGATAGGGATCTAAATCGAGGACGTCACAAAAAGTCCTAAAAGTCAATTCGTACTCCGACAAACACACGTTAGAATATAGAGCATGTGACTCGGTGCTTAACGACACTCATCAAAGGGAGATACATGATCAAGAAAAGAAGACAGCTGCACAAACATCACTCAACGGAACCCCTCTCTTTCCAGCTTGTGCCCTTTTCTCTAATTCACTTATGTTCTTTTTTTCTAATTTATTTTCCTTTTTTGGTTTCTTTCTATATATTTTACAATTTTTGTTGATTTGGCAACGACATATAAAATCACATCCAAAAACACAAGTCCCATGATGAAGTTGGATTGCCAGTCAGATACCAATCTTACCAAATCAAACTGAAGAAATAAATTGGTGCCATTGAAAAATATAAGGACCAAATTATAAGTGAAGAAAAGTATATGAACAAATTATGGCATTGTCCTTTTAATTTCGAACCATTAAGTTGTCATATAGTCTTTTGAGTCTCTTCAATCTTTTAAAAGAGCAGGGAAAATCTTTGAACAAAATTTTAGGTGCCAACAATAGCCAATATATGTTGCTTTGAATTCACAAATTATGGTATCTCCATTGTAAACAGAAGAAGAAAGATTATACTTTGCAACCTTTTTCATAATGGCAAGTGTAGAAACCTAGACAATCCGGCTTCAATTCGAAACACAAATAGTCCAATTCATTATTGGTTCAATCACAAGATGTTGTACAGAACAAAGAAGAGTGCCACAAAATGCAGAGACCCTAGACCAAACCCATCATCCCCACCATCATAGCTGGAGCTCTTGCCGTGATGGAGTTTTGAGCTGCCAACGTATGTTGGGAAGTGGAGAGAGGGAAAGAAAGTGGTGAGGAAGTGGAAGAGGAACAGCAAGGACAGGCAAAGGAGAACCATCACAAAAGACATTGCACCACCTCCATCATCCCCATTGGATTGAAACATTGGCAGCACAAGCTCCGCAAGCCACATCAAAGTTGGCTAGAGGATAACCACTCCTAATGCCCCAACCATCAGTGATGGCACCAATGGGGATGGCCCTCCTCCTCCTCCTCTGTCCATCTCTCTCTCTCTCTCTCTCTCTCTCTCTCTCTCTCTGGTGTGGTTGTGGCGTGGTGTAGTGTAAGTGTCTTTATATTATGCCACTGTAGGGGAAAACAATGACGAGGATATGTGGAAAGATGTGACCAAGAAGAAGGGTTAGATGCAAATGGAGATGATTTCTAGGCAATTTGGTTTACATTCTTTCAATTGGAAGTATGTGGCTAGTTCACCAATGTAGCAAAAGCTCTTCCCTTTTGTCTTGTTGATAACCCACCAATGCATTAAAAATTATTGTTGTAACAAAAAGGAGGGTAACTCTTATTCTTTTGAGGTTTTTATTCATTGACCACTTAGTCAACAAAGTATATCTATCATGGATCTGTAATCACTTTAAGAGCTTTGGAGCACATTCAGGCAACAATTATGTTTTCCTCTTCTTGAGAGATTGGTTAAGTCTTTATATACGCCAGTTATTGCACGACCAATGCTTTTAACTTGAAATTTTACTACATTTTATATCTAATGAAAGGCATCTCCATAATTTTTAATAAAAGGGGAGTAGTATGTAATCAAATGTTTTTTCTTTATCTGCATGCTCTTAGCTTCCTGTGAATATTTTTCATGGGTGATAAGATTCATAGTCATAGAACTTCAATCTACTCTTCTCATGTGTTCTATGGTACTAAATAGAGATAGGAACTATCAAGTTACAATGCTATCAAATCTTCGAACATAAAAAGAGAACGAATCTAATCCTTGCTTTCTCTGCATCAAACTCCAATTCCTACAAATATGAATTGATTTTTTACTGATCTACCACCAAAGAGGTGATAGAATAAGCTGTTTGTGAATTCTGAGTAGAGGCCATCTAATATGAAGAATGAAATACTTGAAGCACTGTACATGTAGGTATCCATGTCTCTCGCTGTGTACAATAGGAAGGAGACATCTTTCCAGACCTCTGTCCTGTGACGGAGGAACTGATTCATGAAACTTACTATGTGGACAAGGATGACTTATCATGTCTAACCTGGAAATTCACAGAACAGAATAACCCCCAGATTAAATTCGCCATAGACGGCAAACCAACTCAAGACAATACGTTGCCATATCAGAATCAGCTTACTATGTTAATCAGAAGATGGAGTAGTTGTTCGGCTGTGTAATATTTTCATATCACGATCCGGACATGATTGCATAGTTTGTAAGATTCTCATATCACGATCCGGACATGATTGCATAGTTTGAATTCCCAATCTCATCGACATTTTATTTACATGAATTGCTTGCCAAGGTGACCATAAAAGAGGCACTGTATAACTCGACAAATATCGGACATGACTTAGATTCCAACGATGTCACAAGTTTCATTTGTCAAGATTCCAACGATGTCACAAGTTTCATTTGTCAAGACTTGATTCAGAGTAAGCTTATTACAGAAGAAAATTCAAGAGGATAATCATTTATAAGCGCATAGAGGAATATACATGTGCCACCAACTTCAAGAACTGAAGAATTCTCATGTATATTATGGCTGCCGCCAAGTAATATCAAATACTTATAACAGACCAACTTCTCTAGGTGCATATTAATCACATTTTCATCTTTCTTTTCTTCACCATTATCATGCAAACTGTGTAGGTCTCGCTCACCACCCCATTTATTGGGGGGTATGAATGCTAAATGGATCTAAGGGCATCCCCGTCAACCAAAAAAATTGGTTTGCAATTGATAGTTTACCACCCGATGCAGAAAAAATTTAAACCAACATAGAAAGTATGTAGCGCAACAAGTCCTAACTCTTAGGAATGTTCTTCCCCACAATCTTTGCAGGCGCTATCCGCAAAAGATTTCCTCGCTTTCCAGGAAGGGCGCCTTTGATCATGACTACATTCAGATCTTTATCAATTTTAACAATCTTAAGCTTCCTAATTTTTCTCTTTGTTCCTCCCATCCTACCAGGCATCTTCTTCCCCGGATATACACGACCTGGCGTTGTTCCCGCACCAATCGAACCCAACTGCCTGTGGCTCTTGGACCCGTGTGTCATTAGACCTCTTTTGAAGTGATGCCGCTTGATCCCACCTGTCAGGAAAAACATAAATACTCAAGGTCAGCCTGTCTGATATATTTAATAGAAAAGAGTAAATATGAAGCATTTCCATGTTTCCTTGACCTGAATAATGAGGAGCCCCATATCAAGAATTTTACCCCCAGAACAGGGAAAAAGAAGCATCCCCTCAATCGATTGACTCCATATTAGCAAGACTCAGGAAATTAAGGATTAAAGAAAGGCAACATACTAATTCGACAGCTATAGATGTAACTCACAGAAGTTCTCATGATCTGAAGCCTAAAAGAAGTCAAGACTGATGATACCATTTAGAAAACTAGAGAAAACCTTATGTCTGAGGTATAAATCAGAAGTCTATCCCCTTATTTAGGTGCTCTCCCCACATGCAAAGGGTAAAAGCCCATTGATGTCAAAAGCTCACGCCCTAGCTCAAGGGATCTTATTCATTATGAGTCTGATGTGTCATTACAGAAATGAGGATCCACTTTCCTTTTGATAGCTGGACAAGAACACCCATGCCTAACGCTGAAAATTGCTTAATCTGCTTGTAAGACATACAATCATCAACAGACCTGTGGAGTACAGATATCGACAACTGTAAACTACTTCCATTGCACCTGAACAAACTTGCGATGGTACAAACAAGCCCCAAGCTTCCACACTCCAGCAAACAGCCCACGTGCTTTTGCACAAAAGACTAGATCCACATCGATGAAAAACACAGAACATCCAATTCATTTCCACTTGAATCACATTAGCTGACAACAAAACATAGGGACCACCACACAGAAAACACCAATCAAAATGAACTTAAGGCCTTATGCAACTTTAAGGAGTTGCAAATCCACTGCCATAAATCCTCTCAATGAGATATTATTTGAACTAAAACCACCATCAATCAAAATTTTGTCTTCTAGAGATAGACATGTCTCAACCAGTGAGTCTAACATGAGTAAGAAAAAATATGCTTAGTTAGGTGAAAAGGGTGAATTCTGGGCTTTGAGTCATCCACATTCTGGATTGGCTCAACCAGCTCACGCATTTCAGTTCATGTACACAGGTCAAATGCATGGATACATGCACGTTACTTAAGTGCAGTGCATGCTCCTATTCACCCACGTGGAGAGAGTGAGACAGAGACAGACAGAGAGATTTTGACTCTTTTTTTCCCCCATTTATCTATGAAACTAAATATCAAAGCAAACATTTCAATCAAAGAACCGATGAGTTAATGATGCGCCATTGTAATTCTACAGGTGAGACGTGAGTGCCGCAATTTGAATCTGGTGTCCATCTGACAAACAATGTAAACTTAGTTATGCTCTTTCAAGTATACTATCACATCACTGAGCATATACCTAAGAAAATTACTGGTCAGACAACAGTAACAACCTAGAACTTCTTTGAAACCTCACCAGATGATTATTCACCCTCAAGTCAGACAACTGCAGGGTAGACAATCAAAAGCCCCTCCCTTGTGTCACTAACTGAAGCAAAAGCAGTGAAGCTGAAGCCAAAAACTTAGGAGAAATGGACCAGACATATGCTTGGACATCTGTTTTCTTCATAATTAGATCAAAGGTTCACATTCGATGTTATTAAAAGTTGCAATGACTAAAAAAGCACCCTGCCCTGTTCCTCACAAGCATCTAAAAAGCCCAGGCATCTTCCTGCCTATCAGTTCAGAATAGCTTTTTGCACTTTCACAACCAAATAGATGAGTAAAATGTCTTGCTCAATTCCCCATTAAGCTAACACTTAAAAGGTGAAGGTGATAACTCCATTAGTAATTAACTGAGGAGGCTCATTTTCAAGAGGTTAATGAACAAGAGACATCGTTTGACATGTGGAGTAGGGTGGGTGGGAGGTTGCATCCACAGATACTAAGGAATTGTCAAATCTGTGTTAGTCTTATTGAAATCAATTTAGCCGAGATTGCGATTTTCGGCAACTTTTTCTGTAACTTTTCAGATAGATGATGATGACTGCCGGTGCTTAAACCAGCAGTAACATATTCAAGAGCTCAACCAACAACAGCACATTGTTCCACAGTGTAATCTTTGTGAGCGAATTGCGTCTGAATCCCTCTTCATGATTACATTTCCTAAAGTAATTTTAAGTTCATAAGACCTTATTGAATACAAATCAGCTGTATCGCTGATTCTTGAACAAGACAATCACTCATTAGAGACCGAAGAAAAAATACCCAGAAGAAAAAAACACTCATGAGAAACCAACAGCTTCAGTCACCCACAATCACACTGACACCCTTTCATGAAGCTGCAATCACATATCTAGAAGACGCACTGCCTCCTCACATTCAATTCAAACAGACAACACTTCAAAAATCTTGGAGAGAGATGAGAGAGGGAGGAACAAACCTTGAAACCCCTTGCCAATGGTGGTCCCAGAGACGTCCACGAGCTCGCCCTCCTTGAAGACCTCGTCCACCACGAGCCGCTGGTTGGGCTCGAACCCGTCCACGGCCTGGAGCCGGAACTCCTGCAGGTGCCTCATCGGGATGGCCCCGGCCTTCTGGAGGTGGCCCAGCTCGGGCTTGGTGAGCTTCCGGTCCCTGACCCGGCGGTACCCGACCTGGACGGCGTCGTACCCGTCGGTGGCCTGGGTCTTCACCTGGGTCACGATGTTCCCCTCCCGGAAGCCCACCACGGTGACCGGGACCACCGTGCCGTCGGGCTCGAAGTAGCTCATCATGCCCAGCTTCGTGCCCATGACGCCGATCCCGGCGTCCATGCTCATGGCGACGACGGGTCGGTGCCGGGGGGCGGTGGGGATCCGGAGGGAGAGGCGAGGGGCAGCGGTGGTTTGGCGGGGGAGGAAGGAGGAAGAGAGACTGCTGGGGAGAGAGGGAGAGGGGTGAGGGTGGCAATGGCCGATGGAGAGCGTCGAGGGCACGGCCATCTTCGCGCAGATAAGAGAGAGAGAGAGAGAGAGAGAGAGTTGCAGGAGCGGGTTTTATCTTCTTTCTTCGCTTTATCCGTTTGGAGGAGACGCTATCCAGCGGCGAAATTTCGATTTGTTCCTTGGAAGTGGCCTCATTTCCTCATGAACCGTCCAATAAAAGATTGTTCTCATAAATAACTTCAAAATTGATACATTCATAATAAATTTATTATTCATTAATTTTTATTAAATTTTATCATTAAATTACTGATTTACACCGATTCAAGATTTCACCGGCAATCCGTAGAATTTGTGGTTTTTTGTGATATTTATTCAATTTAACGGAAAACGGAGGTAAATTTGTCACAAAAATATTAATTTAGTAGTAGAAAATTGGTTTGGAATAAATCTATCATGGGAAAATTCCAAATAATGACCTAAAGTTGATCATTTTTCTCAAATAAGGACCCAAAATGAACTTTGTGTCGGATAAAGACCTAAAGTAGATTCATTGTCTCAAATAAGAACCCGAAATGGTTGAATCAATTCCAAATAAGAACCTGAGCTTGTTGATCAGTCAAATATTCGCCAGCTATCAAGCATGTGACATTTCCAATGACTAGAGTTTGGGCAATTTTGTCCAAAATAAATATAGGGAAAATTAACAAATCCTAAAACATAAAAAACCGTAGGTTTTCTACGGTCTTCTCATTTCTTGTATCTATCCTTTGCAAAGTCAAAGACTGAAGTTCTCCCCATTCCCTGTACCCATCCTCCGCAAAGTCGAAAACCCAAATTCTCCGCCGGTTGAGGCATGAATTCAAAAACAATAAGAAAACCATATGCTTATTTCTTTGTTTGCGGAGACCCAAATTCTTCGTCGGTCGAGCAAGGTGAGAAGCGATAAGAATCGAGTTGCGACAATGACCGGGCAGCAATTTGGTTGAGGAGCAGCGAGGGAGAAGAAAGAAGAAAACGTAAACATCTAAATGAATAACCTAAACTTAATTAATTTAGAATTTTCCCTTTTTTTCAATCACAAATTTCTGACAAAATTGCCTCTATTGTAATCGCCGGAAAATGCCTACCAGTGAGCTAAGGTCCTCAATAGAGATTAACTTAATCACTCCGGGTCCTTATTTGATACAAAATTCACTTTAGATCCTTATTTGAAACAATTGATCCACTTTGGATACTTATATGACACAAAATTCACTTTGAGTCCTTATTTGAAAAAATAGATTCACTTCGGGTCCTTATTTGGAATTTTCCCATCTATCGTTGATATATCAATTTGGTATTTTTTTATGGTTAAAAAATTAATTAAGGTAGATTTGTCATAAATGTACCAATTAGGAGATTTTCATAGTAATAAGCAAACAAAATGAGTAAATATGGGATCACAATCTTTCACCCTTAAAACTTTTTTTCTTGATGTTGTGTACAAAACTCCCTTTTTAATTCAATCTAGTCCTTATTAATTTATCTAAATTGGCTCAATGTCATCCTTCAATTAAATAATCCGATGGCATTAACTGATGCGGAAGAGGGTGTCATTGCAATCGGACACTTGCCAACCATGATCCTGATCGGAAGAAGTACGAGATCCTCTAGAAAATCGACGGTGCATGCTTCGGAAGTCATTAGAAGAATCTTCCATTTCTTGGCCATCAATGCCAACATATAATTTTATGTGCGGGTGCAATAGGAAATTCCAAAAAGCTCAGATAAAGATTTATCCTGTGATCTATTAATAAAGTCATGCCCTTTCTAGGTACCGATCCTACTTCGTTGGTTAGATTACTAGCAAATAAAGCTCGTATCCCATCATTTAACCAACGTGAATCTTCGTTCCATCTTCAGCAAACCATAAAAAATCTTGAACCCTCCGCCCAACAAGCAAGCATACTTAGTGCCTGTTAATGAGAGCATATATCTTTCCATTAAGCTGTGTTGTAAAGATACAGTTCCATGGTGTATTATGGAATCATCCATGATTTGACATTTTCGAATTTTGCCTGTAACTCACTATAGGCTTGGGAAACAAAGTATAAATTTGTACAAATGATATATATAGCAACAAGGAGGAGGAAAAAGGATTGAATAGAGGAAATTCCGAACATCTGGAGATCTTATATGGGTCAATGTCAATGATGACTCTTTATTTCAATGAATCATTTCTTTGGGCAAAAGAAGATTATGTAAACACTTAATCTAGGTGCATTCGTTTCATAAAAAATGAGTAATTTGAAAAAATCTTCGAAAAAATGATTGCTTGTATTGCTTTAAAAAATTAGTCAATGCAACATGTTTTCATCATTGATAAGAATTTATGCCTAATTATTTTCGTAGGTGATGAAAATTTTTTCCATCTATTTATTTTTACAAGTGATATAAGTGACAAAAATGTTTTCCTAATCTCTCATTTTTCGCGAAAAGAATGCACCCCAAAATTTATCTTCTCATCACCTTTGGTATCGGTTGCTTTAATCTTCATAACGAATATGTTTCATTGTCACTTTAAGACCCTCTTATATGAAAAATAATTAAGCAAACATGTAGAATCTTATCAACACGTGAATTACTAGTTCGGCGCAAGCTGGCTCGTGCCTTGGCACCTAGATGTCGAGCTTTTGTCCAAGAGATGGTGCAATAGGGTTGAGTTAAAAATTCATCTCTCAATTATCAAACAAGAGGTGTAATTGGTGCTACAGATCTTCTTCCACATATATATGACGCGGCCATGTACAAGTTCCTAAAATAACACAACAACTTAGCTATATATAGTATGACTATAAAAATAAAAAAAATAAAATAAAAATAGCTACATATTGAAAAGGAAATAACGAGCAACTCTAAAACAACGAAAAAGGTCTCATGTAATACACATGGGTTTGACTCGATTCGATAGACAAAGTCGATAATCACATCTCAAGCAACATTGTAATATACATGGGGTAATGATAAAACCACATGTTCGAAGAAAAAATTACAACAACCTTGTGCAAACGATAACCAAGAAGGCTGAAGAAAGCCAACCAAAGGAGGGTGAACCAATAGGATACATTAACCTCTTCCCATGAAACACGTAAAATTAACTCATATTAACAATTTTCAACATGTTAATTTAAACGTGTTGATTTGTGTTTATATGGGTAGGGCATGTCAATTTGCGTAGAGTATGATATTATCGTGTCATAAATGAGTTTAAATGTATCGACCGATGTTTAAACAGCTTAAACGAGTCTACTGTGTATGACATGATTTTTCTTGTGTCATCCCATTTATGCTAAATGGGAACTTATTTAATTACGTGTAGTAATCATGCAAATGAGTTGTGTTGAGAATTGATGGCCCTCACTTTTAAGTAATGTGGCAAATTACAATTGACTTTATACAGGCGAGCTATATTTGTAACTAAATCCGTCACATCAATTAATATATGAAGTTTATAAAACTTCTCCATATATTTGGCCTTATTTCTTGAAATTATGTAAACGGCTACATTCATCTAATATAATAAATAATTTAATCAACGTGAATTTCATTCCCTCTTCAGCAATCTATATAAAATCTTGAATTCTACTTAGATGCATCTTGAAGTATTCAGTATTCACCATCTGAATCCTCACCCAGCAAGCAAACATAGTTAATGCCTCTTAATTAAAGCACATATCGTCCTATTAAGTTGTGTTGCAAAAACACGATATAGGCTCTACTCATTTTTCGTAATAAATATGTTTCATTGTCGTTTTTAAGATGCTTTCCTCTCAACTTTTTAAATGGACAACAATTGAGAAAAGGTTTTGATAGTATGTAAAGACCATCCCCCAGCGAACCCTTTACTAAGGATGCAAATAGTAGAGATACTCCTATATAAAAAATTAATTAGGAAAACATGTTATTCTTACTAACACGTAAATTAATAGGATTGAGTTAGAAGTTCCTCTATCAATTGTCAGACGAGAAGTGTTATTGGTGCCGCAATTCCTCTTCCATGCAAACATGACGCAGCCATGTACAAGCGTCGAAAATACCACCACGACTTAACTGCATATTGGAGAGGAAATAACCTACTACTCTAAGACAATGAAAGAAAGGTCTCATGCACACAACTATATACAATGAACAAAATTCCGAAACATGTAAAGTACGTTGGTACACGATAATTTATATTCACATATTTCAACATGTTAATTTAAACTTGTCAATTTGTGTCTAAACAGATCATGTGGGTCAATTCACGTAAGACACGATATTATTGTGTCATAAACAAGTTTAAACATGCTGATTCATGTCCATACGGCTTAAGTGGGTCAACCGACTCATCCCATTTGTGATACCAACCCATTTATACTAAACCAAAACCTATTTAATTCGTGTAGTAATCATGAAATATTCGTGCAAATGATTTGGGTCGACAATTCCTAGCCCTAACTTCTACGTAATGTAGCAAATTACAAGTGAGACTTTTTGTAGATGAGTTATATTCAAATCTAATAAGACTTCATAAAAGTGCTGGCAAGCAGCCTCGACCTCTGTGCGCTCCTTGACGGTGCCGGCCTCGGGGTCGAACTCCCAAATCTGCCTCCCCCACATAGTTGTTGGTGCTGGATAAGCAGGGACCGTCTTCTCCTTCTACTATCTTCAGCCTCCACATTCTGATCTCCTCTTGTTCTCTCTTCCTTTATACTGTGACTCTCTGTATTTGGGTACTCGCGAACCGTCCTTCCTGATGATTATGCAAACATAAGAAGGAAAGATATGAGTTTTGCTGCAAAATCAAATCTCCTCGGTGAACTTGCTCATTATACATTCATGAACGCCGTTCGTTTTCTGAGACTAATACTAACATCATCACTTGCATGCATAAAGATGTCAAAACTCATCACGCCGTGATCTTAGTCCAGCATAGAGAAAGCATGAACCAGTTACACGGAGAGTCATCTGCTTCTTCTGTTTCTGAGAGATTTGAGAGAGCTGATGATAAAAGAATGGAGCTCTCTCTCCAAAACCAAAGCGAAGTTGTTTTCTGGAGAAGAAAGGGGACCTCTATTTATACCCACGTCTTGGGTGGCTAGCTTCTTCCTCTTTCTCTCTCATTTCATTCTGGTTTTACCGAACAAAAGCAAAGCAATGCTAGGTCTGCCCAACAAAAATGTTGGATATAACTATCAGTGCTAAGAGCCATATTTTCTCATCTCATCCCTGATTGAGTGTGTACGATAAAAGAGATCCGTGGATATGTGTACGATCAGGTTCTCGATATTTGTCTATTTTAAATAATCCTAGTGAATATTTTGAGAATGTAGCTGCAGTTCTGAGTGGTATATAGAAAAAGAAATATGTGCTCTATCTTCATTTTGTAGGAGGGCAAAATTTTTTCTCCGGCCATGCTTCCAATGGACAAGTGGCAAGTTATAGATATCACACGCATACAAATTTAACTACATGAAAACGTGGGCGATGCTTGTATTTAGGAGAGTTTTGATATTATAATTTACCGTTTTACGATACCGTATAACAAGGTTGGTCTAAGGTGAGATAAAAGGTTTCTTAATTAGTCTAATATGAGACTGGCTAGTATGGGCAGAGTTGAGCCTGGCCCGTAATGAGGAGGCCTGGTTGGAAACTCTATAAATAGTGCTTAAGTCTCTCCTCTAACCCTAATTCTCACTAGTATCCTCACATAAGAAGTGTTTACCTAGCGCTAAAGGGTGAGGGGCCGCCTCATTGAGCCAGTGATACAGAGGACAATAGAGGAGAAGAACTTGCACATGGAACATCGGTTTTCCGCTTCCGCTTCAAGAATGATGGATGTGCATTAATATTTCTACTCAATTATGCATGTTCTTATTCTGGTTATGGAGATCTTGGGATTGCACAATTTGCATCCATCATGTACAAGTTCCAAAAATGGTAGCACAGCTTAGCTGCATATTGGAGAGGAAATGACCAGCTACTCTATGACAAGGAAACAAAGGTCTCTTGCACACGACTATATTCGATGAACAAAATTCTGAAACATGTAAAATACTTTGGTACAGGGTAACTCATATTCACATGTTTGAAGATGTTAATTTAAACGTGCTGATTTGTATATAAATGGATTAGGTAGGTCAACACATTAGACAGGATATTATTGTGTAATAAATGGGTTTAAACATGCCAATTCGTGTCTAAATGACTTGAGCAAGTCAACCGCGTAAGACGCCTTTTTTCTTGTGTTATCCCATTTATGAAACTAACCTATTTATACTAAAAAGATACCTATTTAATTACGTGCGGTATTCATGCAATATTCGTGCAAATAATTTGGGTCGAGGCCCTAACTTCTAAGTAATGTAGCAAATTAATAGTGAGACATATGCACTTGAGTTGTATTCTAATCTGATGAGAGTCTGTCACATCAATTAATATATCGAGAATTCTCTATATATTCAGCATTATTCCTCAAAATTTAGTAAAAGAGCTATATTCAAACTCTTTTCGCATCATTAATATGCCAATTTGATCAAATTAGCATTATTCTTTAATTAACATCTGGCTATCATGTTGTTTTGTACTTTCATTTAGTTACTGTACCAAATGTACTTCAACCACTTTTTATTTCGAAGGTGGAGTGTGTCATGACCAAAAATAAATTGGTTAAGTCGATTTCCTAACTTCAAATTAAGGACACTCACATCTTATTTAATATATAAACCCATCTAATAAAAATTCTATTAAAAAGGGGCTACTAGGCAAGAGCTTAAATGCAGTTGCTTTAAACGGCATGTGATTTCAACGGTGGTAATCTTAATTGAGCAAGTAATCATGTTATTAAAATAGACATTGACATTTAGCTGCAAATTCAAAGTTTAATCACACCTTAATATGCACTGTTCTCTATATTAGCTGTACGAAATTAACATATTAAATTGGCTTGTATATATATATATATATATATATATTATCCATTGAAAATCATAACCTAATTGTTAGTCCAGTGAGGAGATGTGGCAACATATACTCATCAAGCCCATTGGGAAAAAAAATAAGAATATTGATAATTAATATTTTCAGCTTAGTAAAAAATAAAAAGATTGATTTTAGTATCTATAATATATATATATATATATATATATATATCAAATTAAGTAAGTGTTATTGATTATCAATAAACAAATATTTGAACATATTCAAATCCACAGCTATTATTAATCGTATAGATTTCTAACCAAAATAGGATAAGAAAATGAAATTTGGGGAATTTATTATATCATGTCCATTATTTGGTGAATTGCATTAATAAAATTGAATATGTCCATATCATATTTTGTTCATTATTTGGTAGAAATTACACATTAATATAAATGAACCTAAAAATGGATATGGTAAGAGTCTCTCATGATACACTACTAATGAAAGTACAAATGCACAAATGGAGACAACCTCTTGTGATTAATCCATGAGTTTAAAAAAACAAAATTGTTTTTAGAAAAAGGAAAACACAAGTGAGAGGGAGAGGGTGCTTCTTCTCCCTTGTGACCACTGCCCCACATTGCTGGTGGGGTGGTAGCAAAGGCTAACGAGGTAACTGGAGCTTGGGCGAGGGCCTACTAGAGGCGAGGGTTGCCCGCCCTCGCCTCGGCCAAGGCAAGGGTCACCTGCCCTCATGTAGGCCTAACAGCCCTCACCTAGCATCCCCAGACCTAGGGCAAGGTCCGAAGGCACTAGGCAAGGGCCGCCAAGCCTGCGTGAGGGCTAGCGACCTTCATCTTGATTTGGGAGAGGGTCACCGTCCTCTCCCGCTTTTGGCGAGGGCCTGTTGGTCGTCGCCTTTGGTTGGCAAGGGTCGTCAACCCTCGCCCAAGCGCTAGCCTTCGTCGCCGCCCCCACCGACGCTAGGGTAGTGGTGTGTGTTTTTCCTTTTTTTAAAAATTTTTAATCTAATTTAATTTAAATTTACCTTGTGTTTGGACAAAAATATCCCCGATCAGTCAAAATATTTTTCTAGCCGGTGAGGCTAGGCCCTTATTTGAGTAGTCATAACCACTCGAGGCCTTTCTTTGGAATTGATATGGCCACTTCATGTCCTTATTTGAGAAAATAAGAATACTTCGAGCCCTTATTTGATTTTTTTTTAATAGTAGTAAAAAAGGAATAATTTTTGAAAAGTTGAACATATTAGTAAGACTATGAAAAAGAAAATTGCGAAATGCCATGTTTGAAAATTATAATTTTTTCCCAAGCAAAGACAATGTGGATATCAGTGTTGATTATGCTATTGAGAAGAGATTTCATGAGACTATTGTGATTAGTGGGAGCATTGCGTTAGTTGGTGAAATTATGGTACAAGCTTGCCCCACCGTGTGAGACCCTTCGATATATTAATCCCTCATATGGTACTCTTAGGATTTTTAACTATACTTCAAAATCTTGAATCTAGTGGGCCTGACACATTAGCATGTTTGTTCCGGCCAAGAATGATGCGGCCTTCGGGGCATGTTAGGAAAGCAACTAACTTGAGATGGAGAGATCAGAGTGGGAAATAAACACCAATACGTATATACAACAAGAATATGTATTCCCCAATTGGACATTCATGTCTATCTGAAGTGTCATGAACTGATTGTGAATGTGACGCACTTTATAAGGGAATAAAGATGGTTGAATTGATGTGATTAATCAAAAACATAGGGAACGACAAGATTGTTCATTGTTGCTTCTTTGCGTCCTTAACCGATTCAATGCAAGGGCACTCATTGGTCGCATGGCCAAGATGCCAGCATGGATTGATCCATAACGACATTGCTTGTAAAATAGTTTGTTTCACTTTCATGGGACTTTATTTTTGGGAATATTCCAAATAAGGACATCTCATATAAGGACTTGAAGTGTCTATAATAGTTTCAAATAAGGGCTTGATCTCACGGGTTGCTTGCTAACTAAATATTTAGATGGTTAAAGGCATTTCCTACAAAAGACAATTTTAATTTTAAATTATTGATTTAGTTTTTTTCTTTTCTAGCAAGCGTCGAGTCTTGCCGGGCATGGATGAGGTCGGCCTCACCCAAGCAAGGCTATCCCTCACCCAGCCCTCTACGGGCATCATCAGTGGCTGGCCATCGTTGGAGACCGGCCATCGGCGAAGAAGAAAGGGAAAATCAGAAATATGAAAGTAAAACGAAAACAAAATAAAGAAAAAATTGAAAAAAAAAAAGTAAATAATGAAAATGCTTTTGTAGCCACTATATGCTTTTATTTGAGAAAATAATAGCACGTTACTCTTTTATTTGACATAAAATCCTTTTCACAACATTATTTGAGAAAATAAAAGCATTTTAATCGCTCATTCGGAATTTTTCCCTTTTTGATTTTTTACTCATGAGTATGACTTGCAAATCTTGTCGAGGAAGCCTTTTGGAGATACTACGGTCCCTTGTTAGAGACCGGCGTCCTCCGAGAGAGAGAGAGAGAGATACCCTTGAGCAAAAAGCTTTTTTCAGTTGTCAGATTCATCATCGTCAAGCTGATGAAGCGCACAAGTGTCCGCCCCGCTTCTTCCATCTTCCTTCTTCTTCTTCCTGCTCCAGCTGCCATCTCCAGCGAGTCCTCGTCCCATTCCATTCTCTATTTCCCTCATCCTTTCCTGTTTCGCGGTCGTCGGAGGTTTTGTTCGATCCCTAACTCTCATTATCTAGACGACCCGAGCAAGTTCTTGAGTTACGTGAGGAGAAACTGCAGAGCTGGTGGTGTGTTTACGAGTGTCGATGATGCCCTGTGCTGCTTCCACGAAATGTTGACGACGAACCCTTTGCCTTCGCCCAGGGATTTTAGTCTGCTGTCGGGTGCTGTGGTGAGGATGAAGCACTACTCGACTGCCATCCGCTTGATGAAGCAGCTGCCCTCGCTGGGGATTGAAGATGATCATGTCTTGCTGACGATTTCCCATCAATGGGGTGGCATCGAACATCCTGATTGATGGTCTCTTTATTCAGGGAAACACTGATCAAGCACTGAGGTTCCTTGATGATATGGGACGAAAAGGCCCTGAACCTAATGAGACCACGTATGCGATAAACGCGAAGGGATTATGCACGGTGGGTAACACCAGATTGGTGATTGGGCGCGCATGATAAAATTTCTGTTTCTCGATTTCTCTGTTTCTCTGTTTCCCAGAACAGGTTTGGAACATAAATCCGTTTGGTAACGCAATTTGATTTCTCTATTTCTGAAACAGATTTCTATTCCAGAAATAGAGAAATCGAAGAAATCAGAAGCTGAAATTTTTAACTTCTCAGTTTCTGAAATAGAAATAGAAATAGAAAAAATTTTTTCTCAACTTTTCAATTTAGTCCAAAATATTTTAGATCACTAATATTGAAATAGAAATAGAAATAGTTAATTTAGTCCAAAATATTTTAATGATTTTTGATATAATCATTTCAATCAATATTGATTGAAAATCTTAACCATTGGGCCAAATGGTGGGAATTGAATGAACAATGCTTCATTTGTTGCACGTAAGAAATTTCACGCATGATAATAGTCAACTTGCCATATTCATATCTAACGAGTCTTTCTTCACATACTCTTTTATCTTGCCAACTATTTTTTTAATCATAAACTTCATATTGAGGCGGTAAAAATGGGTCAAATTATTAGGATTTCATTCGATTTTTCTTTTATAAGGAAAAAATATATAATAAGGAATCTGTTGTTCTTGTAAGAGTGTTGATGAAAATACAGATTTTGATAATAAATTTTTAAATAATCCTAGTGTTGATAATTTTGAAAAAAAACTGGTGACGATTTTTGAACATGGTGAGGATTTTTTTAACAAAATTTGGAAAGAAATTGGAATTAGACTTGAAGTTAGGATTTTTTTAGGAGATTAGACTATTATAATCATGGCTATCATTTGACTTATTTGATTAATGTGAAATCAATTTCGACAAAAACATAACGACATATTCACTACAATTGAATTTCAATTGATTTTTTTTTTTTTGCCACGTTGTTTATTTTTTGAAAGAAAATATTACGTAATAGGAAACGTAAGCACATGTAATAGGAAATTCCATGAAATTGTATTTTCAACTTTTGTAATGTATTAGTATTATTTCAACTATTATTTTGTATTTGAGGATTTCCTATGTTGTTTTAGTATTATTTTGACTATTATTTTCTATTTGAGGATTTCTTATGTTGTTATTTAATCAATTTCTATTCCTAGAAATAGAAATTTATTATGTTATCAAACGGATTTCTGTTCCAGAAATAGAAATTTTGAGTCATTATTAAACAGGTTTGTTTGCTCAGAAACTTGTCTGAGGAATAGAAATTGAGAAATCAATTTCTGGCCAGAAATCAATTTCTGAAACAGAAATTTTGTCATGCGCGCCCTAAAAGATCATTTCTCTCTTTTCCTTAGAGTTTTCTCATCTCCCCCTAACTTTCACACAGCTTTTTTTTTTTTTTTTTAAACCTTTATGGAGGGGAGGGTTTGAGATAGGTCTCTTCCTTCCCTTCCTTTTTCCTTTTTCCTTGGTTGATTTGGTTCTCATTCTCTTTTCTTGCTTTCCTCCCATTTGTGGAGCTTTTCTTTTCGGATCTAGTTTAGATCTAAACACTTCTCTCTCCTATTTCGGGGAGATTTCTATCCCAACCTAGTCGAGATTTGGGGATTTTGTGTGTGTGATTTGGGCTTTTTGTTTTTCTCAAGTTTCATTGGTGTACAAATCCAGTTTCGAAAGAAATCAGATGAGCTTTGTAAATGTTTTGCTCTCACAAGTGTTAGATCTGTGCTCGCTCAATCTTATTTCTTTGAATGGCGATGGTGTTGGGGCACCACAAAAATGCGAAGTCACAACAATAGATGGAAATCTTCGTGTGTGTTCATTACCGAAGATAGATACAGTGATTGACTGCTAATTTTGGTTTGAAAAAATCTCGGATCTACTATTTGAGGTAGTGATTCCTAAGCTTGCTCTAATAGTTCCTTATCTAGAGCTTGTTTTGTTTTGAAATGGTTTGGGATTTGTTTTGGTTTGCAATTAGATTGCGATGTTTCTCTCTTATATTTCTATGAAAATTAATCAAATGTTACTTTTACCAAAAAATATCAAATAAAGTCACTATGTTTAGACTTGTGTGATAGAAATTGGCATAAAATCCGTGTAAGCCGACCGGTTAGGATTTTGTACACATACTTGTATTGGATCATCAAATTCATGACCAGATTGAACACTCTAGACACTCATGCAATTAAAAAACATTGGCATATATTTAATCCTGCTTACTTTAATAAAGCTTATATTTTCTTCCTTCTTTGACGTAATTTAGGCATTTGGAATCCACAAAATAGAGTAAATAAGAAATAAAAAAGGGCAACTCAAGACTTTGATCCCTCGCCCCCCCATTTGGCCCCGTCTAGAAGGAAGTACTTTGACATCATCGTTAGATGACTTGGACCGCCGTTTCGCAAGCTAAACAAGAGATAAACAGATTGTTCAATCACTCATCAAGAAATCTGACCCCAATAAGAAAAAAGATAGGCCAAGAGATGAAGATGAAAGATGGTTAGTCTTGACAATGTGAGGTGGCGTGAGAAGGAAGGGAGAAAAATTGACTGAAAATTCATAAAGTTATTGTACTTTTGACAATTCAATTTTCAACATTTTAACTGTGCTAATTAAGTCTTAAACATTTTCAATTTTATCAATTAAGTCTATTTGGAAAATTTTAACTAAAAATCGCTAATGTGAACTTTGACAGTCCTACGTGACACGATTAGCTTTGACAAGCATAATTTTTTATAATATTTCAATATTTTTTAAAATATTTTTTATTTTATTTTTCTTTTCTTCTCTTTACATTCTTTACTTCCCCTCTCTCTCTCTCTCTCTCTCTCTCTCTCTCTCTTCTCTCTCTCTCTCTCTCTTGACTTTTTTTCCTTTTTCCCTCCATTGGCCATCATCGAGCCTTGTCGATGCTTGTTAAAGGTCACTAGCCTAGGCTTGGGCATCCCTTACCCTAGATTAGCAAGGGCGACTGACCTGGTGAGGGCTTCCTTGCCTAGGCCCAAGCATCCCTCGCTTGAGGATGACAAGGGCAGCCCTTTGCCAGATCGGGCGACGGTACGATCTTTTGGTGCTTGGTAATCATTTGGTGACCTTTTGCCTAGAAACACAACATAGTGATCACATTGAAAGAAATGTTTAGAAGAATGAATATCATGCAATAAGAGATAAGAGTCGGTTGATAACATTAAGTAATTAATATGCAGGTTCCTGTGAAACTTGGAAAGGATTCATCTGATCATGATGCTTTGAAGATGGTGGTTGCCAAGGGAATGAGAAGAGAGGTAATTGTTATGTGCAGAAGTCGATGTATGGAGACAACACATTCTGACATTACCAACATGGAAACTGTTTTAGGTAGCAAGAGCAATAACAGGGCTTGGTGAAGGAAGAGTTACAGTAAATCTGAAAATTGTTGGACATAGCAATAAAACTCCACTATATCAAAAACCTTCAAGCAATATGCGGAAGCCAAGTCGAATGTGACTCTCCGCCTCCACTCCACATCAATTCCTTTCCAGGTTCATCGGGGATTGGCGTGTCCTTTGTGTAAGTAGTCAAGCACTAGCATATACCATGGGAAAAGATGAATTAAGTTGGGATGCCAAGAAATTTTCATCATTCAATGCGTGGTTGGGGAACCTATATAACAAGAGGGGATCAACTTACCTTCTATGCAGATCCAAAACCACCCTGCCCGAGATTGCCGCGGAAGGACAAATTCGTTTGTAGCTTCAGTGATAGTGCTTGATTTCAAAGAAGCGTCGATCTGTGTTTCTTCTTCCTTGGTTGCGGACGTTTTGCGCGTCTGGGATTCCTCAAATTATGTCGAACTTGAAGCAACATTGGCAAGTACTCCACACCCGCTTCTTTCTGCTGTCGAGGCAGTCGTACAATGCGTAGAATGAAATCAAAGCAATCATCAAATGCTTCTCTTTTCTGTCAGACCAGGTACCAAATTTCTATGCTCAATTCGACACTAGTTTTTTTCTTTCCTGAGGGATCATTATTGCCTTTGCATTTGGAATATATGATTTTATTAATAGATGCTCTTAGTTTTGGTCTCAATGTGAATGAGGTTACATTTATGTTCTATTTGACTCTAGATGTTAACATGATATCAGAATAGGAGGATTGAGTTCAAATCTTTGGAGACCTCTACTAGTCTCTATTGTTATAATTTTATGAGCTTACTCTTAGGCCAAATTTCAGCCTGTGCGTGAGGGGAACTATTAGACTTTTTAAATATTATACCACGCATTTATCTGACATCTTTTAGTTTTCAGAATGGTAGGCCATGGTTTGACAAAAATTTTCATTGGTTTACTCCTCTTAGTACGAATATGTATGTCATATCACGAGAATAACCTAAACTGGACTACAATCTTATTCTCGAAGGGAATTATCAACGTTAACTAAAAAAGAAGCATCGTGCAATTTGCAGTTTCCAAATCATACCAAACATCATGAACATAGTGTTGGAATTCCAGTCCCCAATACTTGCATAACTACTAGTGTTTTAAAGAGAGTTTGTTATGTAACTAATTTAGGGCGAGAGAACGGAAACAACTAGCGGCCTACGACCGTCGAAACCGTAATGTCGTTTAATGAAGCCGTTCCATCGCTTGCAGATAGATTCGTGCCATGGTGCTTGCTCTTGAAAACGCATGCCGGTTGTTTCGGGGATGCAAGAACCACATCTTTATTTGCCAACATGAGCACAACGGCGGACATGTTCGGCCTATCGTCTGCGAATTCTTGCACGCACAAAAGACCGATCTGGATGCACCTCAAGGCCTCCTCTTTGGAGCATGAATCACCCATCGACTCGTCGATAACGTCCTCGTAGTTCCCTTCTTTCCATAGTTCCCATGCCTGCGATTGTGTAGTGAACAAGCGAGTATTTCAGGCTATGTATTATGTCTGTGTCCAGTCCTGTCTTTTGTACTTATTAAGAGTTCCAGTACTTACACGGCCAACCAAATTGGAAGATGGATTTTCATGGTAATATGCACTGCTCCTTTTGCCACTTATGATCTCCAACAGCAAAACTCCGAAACTATAGACATCGGATTTTATCGAAAATATACCTTCCATTGCATACTCTGGCGACATGTACCCACTGCCGCAGAAAAAATGAAGGAAGAAAAAAGAGGTTTTGACTAATTAGTTGAGATGAGGCTCTTGGACTCAATAACACAGAGTATTGCGATAGCAAGAATGCTTACTATGTTCCAACTACATGATTTGTGTTTCCTTGGATTTGGTCCCCGCCGCATATCCTAGCCATACCGAAATCCGATATCTTTGGATTCAACGCTTCATTCAGTAGGACGTTGCTGGCCTTTAAGTCTCGGTGGATGATCCTGAGCCTCGAATCTTGGTGCAAGTACAAGAGTCCTCGGGCCAACCCATATGCGATTTCCAACCGTTTTCTCCAATCCAGCAACGATCTTCTCGTTTTGTCTGGACCAAGATCATGACATCAACAAACCATTGTTTTTTCGGAGTATTGTAGCTAGTGGGAGAGCAGAAAACGTACCGAAAAGGAAGGCATCCAAGCTTTTGTTAGGCAAATATTCATAAATTAGCATTTTCTCGCCTTCTTCGACGCAGCAGCCTAGTATTCTCACCAGGTTCCGATGTTGGAGCTTCGCAATCAGCCGGACTTCGTTTTTAAATTCTTCAGCTCCTTGTCCTGAATGTTTCGATAGTCTTTTGACAGCTATTTCCAATCCATTGTCCATAATGCCCTGTCAAATTAATTTCCACTTTGCAAGTCTGTATCATCGTTTTTACTAGGTAGCTTTTTTGTGTAATGGAAGTTTACCTTGTATACTGATCCAAAACCGCCTTGACCAAGCTTATTGAGGACGGAGAAATTGTTTGTTGCCGAAGCTATGGTGCTTAAGTCAAAGAGCGGCACATCTCTGTTTCCTCTGGGTCCATCATCGCGCTCTTTTACGGTCTGAGGGCCGTCGAGATATATTGAATTTGTCCTCATATCACTCACCAGTGGATTATGGCTTCTGTGATCTGTTTCCGAAACAACCACACAAATGCCATTATAACCTTGGAAGAATTGTGAGATTCTTCACTCAGGAATTCATTTTGTTAAACCGAATGAAAGTTGTAAGCTTATTAAGATCTTCGCAAACATTTTTATATCTGTTTTCCTGGTAAATATATTGACGTATTGTATGATTTCATCTCTTGTATCCTGAAACTGGCCTTGTGCTGGTTTAGGTTCATTGTTGAATTGCTGCATTAAGATCTGAACTGGCATCATCATGCTTTCTTTGGTTCAAGGTTCTTAGATTCGGAAATGATCAAATAAAAACATAGAAGTTACTCTTTAACTGACTTCCTACAGCTGGGAAAAGTTCCAAGACTGAACCAACCAAAATTTGTGTCCTTTATTAATTGGTGAACAATAAGAGTTAGCAGACGAATTAACCGGAAAATATAATAAAGAGCGTACTGATGTTGAGGACTAAGTGACGCACCCTTTCTCTTCTTGATCACCAGGCGGTACAAGAAGGGGCTGGCGAGCAGTAAAGCTGTAAAAATTGAAACCAGAATTATCGCAGCCGTTGCCTTTTGGCTGAGGGATCTTGTTTTCCTGTAACGAGCTGAAAGGAAAGTACAAACACAGTCTTCAGATTCAATGACCTCGAAAGTGCTTGTGCCAAGGATAGAATGAAAAATTCTTTCAACCTCAACTTGAAAGCACATATCACCAAGCTGATCTCAAACGATATACAGTTTATGCGATGCAAAAGCTCAAATTTGGTTCCTAGAATCATGGATGTGAATTCTTATGCTCATGAATTTAATCTGTTTCAAGTTCGATTCATCATTTGCTTGACAATGCTAATTTAATGAAACAATTGAGGTTACGGGAGATACATCACATTAACAAAAGTAGTAGTAGTAACATAAATTACAGAAATAGGAGTACCTAACTCAATGGCATCGACCCGTACATATAAATCTTGACCCAAATCTGCAAATGTTCTTGTATCAACTAAATTGCCGTGCCACGTGAGGCACCCGGAACCTCCCAGGCTCTCACTGGCACTAGCATAAGCTGTGCAAGAGCAATCCCTCAGGCATTCCTCCTTGCACTCCTTCAAGTTCAAGCTCATGTTGGCACGTGCTTTTGAAGTGTCCGGCACCTTCACACGGGCCACCTTCACGAATCCTTCCCCACTTCGACACACTGACACCCCTCCCCTCCTCACGCACCCCGCCGATCCATCTCCAAGGTGCCAATCGCCCGGCGACTTAGGCTCGAGCCCTGGCAGGCATGTGCACTCGAACTGGCCCGCATCATATGGATTGCAGTTGCTGTTGGGTCCACACTTGCCGTAAAAATCGCACTGGTCCTTTGGAGCGAACCAGAATTCTATCCACCGGCGGTCTCTGTCGTGCCATGTGGATCGTCGGAGTGACCCCGATTCGCTCACCACCATTCTGGTGATGATCGATGCATCAATGACGCCATACATTATAGAAACCTCGTCTGGGTCATTTACAAAGCTTGCGTTAAAGATGTAAGCACGAGTCATTTCAGGTATACCGCTCCACTTATCTCCAGTCCATGACCCGGCACGCCAATATGGATCCCCGTCCTTGTACAGAAGCAATTGAGTGTAACCCGTTGGGTCGATCCTATAGGAGCAATTGCCAGGTGTCGGATCCTCTGGGGTCTTCCATGATGTTAGGAACCGGTTCAAACCGGTTTTGCGGTTCAACCCGAGTTTCATGAAAGGAAGCATAGTGTCTGTTGGATAATCAAAGCTTTGCCATGTCACCCTTTCGCTAAAATCTTGAACCAGGACTAGATTGCCTGAATCCATAAGCCGGGCTGTAGTAGAATAATTGGATAATGCATAAGAAACATTTGTGGACCAAACAAGAAAGCTTCCATTCGTCTCATGGAGCACCAAATTTCCATCAGAATCAATCGAAAGGGCTCCTGAAGTGCCATTGATTGGCCTCTCTCGGTTAGCAACCCAAACAATGGTTTGCTCAGAAACTTGGTAATACCAAATTCCGACATAACGGTGGCTAGAATTACCTAGGCTGAAGAAACCGAGAGCGAACTTTTTACCGCTGGAGACCAAGAGATTGCCATCTCTGATGGTATTGTTTTGGCTTAGGATGTCCAAGCCAGTACTTCCCTGAAGTAGAAAAAGAAGAAGCAGGGCATATACTGACCCCTTTTCTGTGTTCATGCTGTCTTTTTATCGAGGATACAGTGGTATGATGTCTGAGACAACAGAAGTGACTGAGTAATGATACCTCAAATACCACGGAGTGTAGTTGAGGTCTTAATTAGTGGGGACCCACCTTTCCCACGAATTTAAGCAAAGTGATTGTCACCTTTTCGATCCACCAAATGGAGTGCAAGCTGTGATGCCGACGTTGTCCTTTCTAAGCTTCTTGGTCGATATTTCTCGATCGTGAAACAAGAAATTAATTCCACTTTCATGTAAATTGAAGTAATGGTCACGTACCTTGGGGACTCGCCTCACCTTTCCCTTCCCAGCAGCCTTATCACTTTAATTAATGTGGTGGATCGATGTTGCTTGAGGTGTATTTGCTTCTCCATTGAATCGGTTCCAGGTGAATAAACAGGGCTCTTGGTTTATCATCACTCCGCCCATCCTACAGAGAACTTGACATTTCAGACTGTTGTGACAGAGATGGATACCGTGTCGTTTCCATTGACAGTGATTTTAACATAGAAACAGTCAGTCGAGCCTGAAAATTCAATATCATAATGTCATTGCGGAAACTGAGGAAAAAAATAATAATCCATTTCTAGGTCTTTATTCAAGGCTAGAGTCAAATTGCCATTTCATCCTTTTCAGATTCGTCCTTTACGCTAGGCTAGTATTCTCTGTTTTCTTATGACAGAACTAAGCTACTATATTAAGATGATTCTTTGGGGTGTGTATCTGACCATTATTGTGCCTATCATCAGCAATTTGCAATACTGTCAAAATGATAGCAAGCTATTATGGATTGCCAGTCTACCCAACAAAGAATTAATCTTGGCAGACTGAATTAAAGTCACTAAGTTTAGACTAGTGCGACAGAAATCGGCATAAACTCTGTGTAACATGACCCGATTCGAATTTTGTACACTCACTTGTTTCGGATCACCAAATTCATGATCCAAGTGACCACGCCTGATGCTCGTCCAATTGAAAAAGCACTAACATATATCTGATCCTGCTGACTAGAACAAAGCTTACCCAAGACATTGATCACTCGGTCATCCATCTGGCCCCGTCTGGAAGGGACACTTTCCACCGTTCATTAGATGACTTCGACCGCCATTTCACGAGCGAGGCTAGAGATTAAACAGTGTTCAATCATAGATCAAGAAGTCTGACCCGTAAAAGAGAAAACGATAGGTCAAGAGAAATAGACAAACCGATGGTTTCTCTTGGCAATGCGAGGTGGCATGAGAAGACGGCAACCCCATGGAACAGACTTCACAATCTATAAACGGTTGTTCGTCTACTCAGTCGTCCACATCTGAGAAACCTCTGTCGCGTTCCTCACAATGGTGATAATATAGTTGAAATTATTAGGCATCAAGGGATCGCCACCATGCGGATTCTCAATTATCTGTCCGCCCCGCCAATATGGAGCTCGACCCTTGTAAAGGAACAATTGTGGGTACCCTGTTGGTTCAAACCTGAATGAATTACTGCCCAGTACCGGATCATCTTTGGACTTCCAAGATGTCAGGAACCAGTTCAAACCGGTTCTCCGGTCCAACCCAAGCTTCATGGATGGAAGAAAGGTATCTGTGGGATGATCAAAGCTCTGCCAAATGACCATTTTGCTCAGATCATGAATTAAAACCAGGTTATCTGAATCCAAAAGCTGAGCAGTAGTAGAACCATTAAAAGTCGGGGAGGAAACATTGGTTGACCAAATGGTAAAGCTCCCATCGTTTGCATGGATCACTAAGTTTCCGCAATGATCAAATGCAAGAACTCCTGAAGTATCATTCACGGGTTTCTCTCTGTTAGCAACCCAAACGACGGTTTGCTCTAGGAGTCCATTGTACCAAATCCCCACGTAACGCAAGCTTGAATTATTTAGGCTGAAGAAACCGAGAGCAAATTTTCTTCCTTCGGAGATTAAGACATCGCCATCTTTCACGATATTGTTTGGGGGCAAGGGTGTCCAAAGAATCAATCAAATGAAATAAAAGAAACAAAAACAGAATTTGTAATGACACATTTAGAGGATTCATGTTGTACTTAGATGGGGATGCAGCGTGCTTATGTTTCAGGCAAGAAAGCAGAAAATGTAAGGCTTTTGCTTCATAACCTATAAAACATGACCAGAGCATGCTTGACTTGTCTTCTTTCCTCTCCCGGAGCATTTATTTCCTAGACTTAGAAGTCAATAGAAGACGTTTTAAGAACTGGGGAACCGTGGGGAACCATTCAATTAGCCCGTCAATTTTCTTTTACTTTTCCTTTCGAGAAACCCCGAAAAGTCTAAGTTGATTGAATATCATTGCTCATTGGTATTGGTTGCTGAGTACAATAAATTAGGGATAATGACACAATTTAAACTTTCGCTCAATATTCAATACGATCAAGGTCGATTTTTTTTTTTTTTTTTTTGGATGTAGTACCTTAACTTTTTACATAATTCAATGTGGTCCTTTAATTTATGGATTTGCACCAACTATTATTTCAAGTTATAGAGTGGCCCAAAAACAAAGTATTTTTTATGAGGGTAAAGCTTTCTTCAATCTTTCGCCTGGGAGAAGTCAGGAAATATTGCAAATATGCTTGACAGAAAGAAAATGACTTAGGGTGCATTTGGTTTAGCATTTTGACAACCTATTGGAAAAATGCAAAGCAGTTTAATCTAAAGGACTTTGGGCAAATGCAAAGACCGTTTGGTAAAGTATGCTTTGAGAAAAATACCGTTCGATAAAAAACACATTTGAAAAGCTCTTTGGGTGATTAATATTAGTTTTTTTTTTAATTTGTTTAAGGTCGAAAAAAATAATATATGCAACTTTTTAAATATAAATTTTCAGAATAATGCTAAAAAAATCAAATACATATATATATATATATATATATAAATTTAAAAAGACCAAAACCTTATGTATATAATTTTTTTTTAAAAGACCAAACCCTTCATCAAAAATTTTTAAATTTTTAATTGTTTAAAATTGAAAAAAATAATGTATGCAACTTTTTAAATATAAATTCTAACAATAACACTAAAAAAAAGCAAATACATATATATTTTAAAAAAAGACCAAATCCTTTGTCGAAATTTTTTATTTTTTTTAAATTTGAAAAAATAGTATATGCAAATTTTTAAATATAAATTTGAAAATAATGCTAAGAAATCAAATATATATATATATATATATATATGTATACATTAAAAAAGACCAAACCCTTCGTTGAAATTTTTTAATTTTTATTTGTTTAAAATTGAAAAAAGAATAATGTATGCAACTTATTAAATATAAATTTTGACAATAATGCTAAAAAATGAAATATATAAATAATTTTTTTAAAAATACCAAAATATATTTAAAATTTTTAGCATTATTTTGGCATTTAAAAAAAATAATAACGAGGGCAAAATCAAAAATTTGAAGAATGGGTGAAGATAGTTTTGGAAGAAAAAATAAGTTTCAGCATTTGGCCAAATGCTAAAGCTCGAAACTAGTCCCTACTAGTATTGGGTTTTCAACATTCCGAATTCTAACTTTCACTTGAAAGTTACTTTAAAATTATTGCCAAATAGTCCAGCATTTCCCCAAGGGGCTTTGGAGGTTGAAAACCCCTTGGGAATGCTGAACCAAACACATCTTTAAATAGACTAAAATTCTTTACCAACAAGTGAACGTAGTTGACATAAGAGTTCCGGCGTAATTGGCTTTCGGTTTTGTAGAGAAAGCTAACCCCAACCTTGCCTTCCTTAGGCCATGCACAACACAAATCCGTGTCGTTTTGTATTTCGAGCCGTGGTTTCCATTCAGACCGACTCTCTCAAACCTCTCAAACTCACATGCATGATTGGATGGAGGAGGAAAGATATAAATATAGAATGAAAAATTTCATTACACAAGAAACTTTTATAAATAAGGGCGTCTACATGCTACAATTAAGAAAACACACATACTTAACTAATTTAAATCTGGAAAACATGAAACACAAAAAACTTAAAAATTTTACCCATGTAAAAAATTAGGATCAAGATTTAGAGGAGTGTAAGTATGAGTATCTACAAATAAATTAATATCATTTCTAGATATGTGATGAAGACACTTGGACCTAAAATAGGAGGACAATTAATCCAATACAACTCTTAATGAAGTTCTACTTTTACAATTATAGAGATCATTGTCGCGACCTCCCTTTTTAGGCACCCTTATGCGCAAGCGCATGTGAAGGCTAATGGCTAACTAAGTATTAGGCTTAACTTGAGCT
This sequence comes from Eucalyptus cloeziana, assembly GCA_014182715.1. NCBI lineage: Eukaryota > Viridiplantae > Streptophyta > Magnoliopsida > Myrtales > Myrtaceae > Eucalyptus > Eucalyptus cloeziana. The sequence goes on from CM024637.1 coordinate 19,822,813, forward strand.
CTCTCAATCCTACCAATTTATATTTTTGGTTCAAGTTTTTTAACCTATAAGTAAATTTCAAATAAGAGTCGCTATTAATAGATTTGAGGTGAGTCGATTAGAAATCCAAATGCAATATCGAGAGAAATATTTCACTTCGCGCAATCAAAGAAACTAGAATAAGATAATTAATTACACTAGTTAATCATTAATGCAATTCCGATATCTAATCTTATTTAAACATCAAGTAAAACATTTATGAGCATTTTATACCAATCATGAATTCTAGAATTCCATTCCTAACTAGTTTAAGGAAATGGAAATCCATGCATTATAAGGGTGTAATTATAATAAGCCAATATTTTTGAGTAAATTATCCAAAAAGTTCTAAACTTATTGTAATTTTGCCAATTTAATCATAAACCTTTCAATTTTGTCAATTCAATTTTAAATATTTTCATCTTTTGCCAATTCAGTCTATTTGGCCGATTTTGGCCTGAAAATGTTGACGTGAATGTCGACAATGCCATACGTAATTGTTAACACCGACATATATAATTTTTAATAATATTTTAATATTTTTTTGAACTTTTATTATTATTATTATTTTCATTTTTTTCTTCTTTGCCTTTTCTAGTGGTTGATCAACCATCGGCCACACCCGCTAGTTGGCGGCTAGTTGGCCTCGCTCGCCGAGATGAGGCCTCAGGCGGCGGTACTCCAATGACAACCGCGGTAGACACCATTCGTGCAACCGACCCGCGAGAACTAAGGGGACGTCAGTAGATGACTACAATAGTGGCCACAAGCCGAGCACCAACACGGCTACCCCGATTACGACACCTTGACGGAACGTAGCCAAGCACGGGTGAATCGATTTTGACCAAAACGGGGAACAAAAAACTGGATCTCATTCAGGCAATATAGCTACTGCATGGTAAAATTTCTATTTCTCGGTTTCTCAATTTCTCTCGTTCCCCGGAACAGAAATTGGAGAAACCCGTTTGATAACACAAACTGATTTCTCTATTTCTGAAACTGATTTCTGTTTCAGAAATTGTTTTGGAGGAGAAATGAGAAGCTAGAAATTGTAGCTTCTCTATTTCTGAAACAGAAATAGAAATTGTTTCTCATTTTCTCCAATCTAGGCATCCTTCTTCATTCACCATACGGGTTTTTCTATTTGGGCGTTCCTTCTCCTCAACCTTCAACCAAAAACCCTAGCGCCCTCGACTCCAACTCCTTCTGTCCTCGCCGTCGACTCCAACTCCGCCCTCTCGCCGGTGACATCGTCGCTCACCTCGTCGTCGACTCTGACTTCGTCCTCCCTGCAGTCAACGACTCCGCCGAATCCGATTGCGTTGAACCCATCTTGGGTTCGTCTCCGAGATCAGAACCCGCGGCCCTTCCTGTGAATCTCCGAACCCGCGTGTCGTTCTCTGACGCCGGTTAGCAATTCGCCGTCGGCTACGCCTCTCCTGCCGAAATAGCAGCAGAGCTTCGTCGAGGAGGATCGGGTCGGCCGCTTTCGTTTGATCCAGCGGCATCGACCTCGTCAAGGTCGAACCTCCGTCGCCAACTCGTCGACCGGGGGCCTTTCGATCGAGTCCTCCGCAAGTTCTACGAGGAGGACTATCGAGCCGTTGTCTAGGTCCGAGCTCAATTCGAAGATTCCTGAGGAGCGGATTGTGGACTCGCCGGAGGTTAATCGACAGGTGCCACAATCGGATCTCGATGCTCCAGGTAATTTTCGAATTTTGGAATTGAATATCCCAATGGTTCGTCGTTTTAGAATCCTCAATCGGATAGTGGGTTATGGTAGTAAGAAGGTTGTTGAATGAATAATCGTATGATTGTGTGTCCTGTTTGGGCGGAACGCCAAATGTTAGTTGTTTTGCCCTAACGAAACATGTTTTGTGTTCTTATTAAATCACGGGGGGTTAGCCTTTGATTTCTTGAAGATCTTGCAAACTACACATAGTCTTGGTTATGTGCTTGGGAGGTATTGGATTTTCATTACCTTGTCGTATCATGATCTAGAAGTTTCATTTTCATCTGTATTGGTTCTTGGCCTGCCATGATCTGAAAGCTTTATTTGTTATGCCGTTGCATACTCTGCCCCTTCTCTTCATCTTTTGAGAAAGGGTCTCCATTTCAATATGATCAGCTTTTTGTAAGTCTAACGTGAAAGCTTATTCGTGTATCATTTGAATGTGGTCCCATTGCTTCTTTTGATGTAGAGCAGGGTATATTATATTCATGGAGTACCAACGCATTCAACATCATAAATCTCTTGAAATTTTATTGAAATGGATTTCTTAAATCAATCATGTGTGGGTTTCATGGCCTTATTTGAAATTTTGGCTACTTGACATGTGGGATACTCTCTTCAAATTCGTCTGATTTTAGGGTCAAGATTAACTAACATGAAAAGAGTAGGTGATTTTTCTTTACACATTTACCATCTCTATGTTATTGAGGGAGTAGAAAATGCCTCGATACATGCATGTTTGTATTTTTGTTAGATGAAAAGGAATGGACAGAGGAAAATACGTGATCATGTTAAATACTAACACGTTCCGTGCTTCTTTAGTAGGAAATAATTCGAAATGTGCTTTTCTTCTGTTGGACTAGCATGACGAAATCCTGCTAAGTATGGGGAACTATAATGGATGCTTAGATACTTGAAGGAGCAAAAGAGGCTGTAATATCCACCTTACAAAAAATGATTTCCCTCTTCTTTTGCAGTCCTCTATATGACGAAATCATCTCACTGTGTCTTGACCTTGGAGAATTGGATGCTGCAGTCCTCTATATGACGCGGACCGCCCATCGACCAGCGACCCGCGACCCACTCTCGATTCCGCGGATCCAGTCGCCGAACTCCAGTCGCCGTCGCCATTGCCCATCTCGGTCGCCCATCTTCGTCTGCATCCCCTTCCGCTCTCGATTCCACGGATCCAATTGCCGTCGCCCTTTTCTGCTTTCGATTCCTCACGAGGTTTGATCGATCCTTCCCTTTTCGCCTCTTTCTTGGTTGTTCTATGCTTGTTCTGTGCTTGTGCTCTGCAATTTGTGCTCGAGTTTGTGCTTGTGATCTGCAATATGTTTCTGTTCCCTGTGCTTGTGATCGTGCTGTAATTTACTTTGATAATCCCCTGCTCTGGTCAAATGGTAGGAGATCATATGCTTTGGCCATGGCTACATAACCTCCTTAAAGTTTCTTCATTGCAAGTGGGGTGTAAAGGTCTCCCTTTGTCAATGCTTCCTTTGCAGGCCCCTCTCCAAACGCTGAAAACCAACCGATAGAGGTGCCCACATGTTATAAGATATGATAACAATATTTTTATGATTATATTTACATATATTTCTATGGATAAATAATTTATACTGACATAGGAAGGGAAGTGGGTTCCTAGTTTTCATAGTTTTCAGTCCTTGAAGTATCCTTTATTAATGATAATGGATATGTTATATGCATGTTTTTTATGCGAACTTAATGAAGGTAAGAATGTATAGGCTGCGAATATTCTGGAATTGAGATGGTGTGGATGTAGGACCATCTCTTGTTTTTTTCTGTTTGTGTCTGTGGATCTCTTCTATGCCGTCTTGGTGATAGTTGAGTTATGGCATTTTCTCCGTGAAATTTAAGCGATTTGGTGTTTTTGCTGATCTTCGATGAAGCCACAAAGAGTTTTACGGAATCATTTCTGTCCCCAAGACAAAACGTTCATTTCTTAGTCAATTTATGGTATGCTACGAAGGCAGTTTGATGTACTGCACTAAATAAATTGCTGAATAAGTTATGCTGGTTTTGCGGACATTACTTATCTGGGTTTTACTTGTGCATATACTTATGTGGGAGGTAGTTTGTTGGGCATGCTTTTACATTTGTGACAACTGAGCGATGAGAATCCACAGGTTGAGATCATCGTTTCAATGTGTATTTCTAAGAGATGCGCTTTCCTTTTGTTTCCTTCGCTGACTGTGCTTGCTGGCTTTGGAAGGAATTGAGAGATTTCTCATTGAAATGTTGCTGGCTCCTAGTCGGTTCTCACTGTTATATCATAAATTTCACCATTTAGCTTCTAATAATCTTATGTAACTGTTTTTCTTGTTATTTGTTATTCTTTAACTTGTAATTTCAGCTTATCCTTCATGATGTGCTTGTTAATCGCAAGCTTTTGTTTTTTAATTGGTGCATCATCTGATATATTTCATTGAATACTAATTCAGTTAAGGTTAAATGGCACCCCACAAAAAAGCATTTATAGCAAAGTGGACTGAGCCTTTGACCAATGTGCTTATAAGTTTGTTGGTGGAAGAGGTGAAAAAGGGAAATCATCCCACCTGTACCTACAACAAAATAGGGTGGAATAACATACATGTCGAGTTCAATAAACAAATAGAACTCCACTATAATGTAATTCAATTGAAAAATAGGGTGAACAAACTAAAGAAGCAATATAGTAGTTTTAAGAAGCTTCTTTCACAATCTAGATTTGGATGGGATAATATCAACAAAACAGTTACTGTGGAGGATTCAAGTATATGGGATTCTCATATCAAGGTATCACTTTACTTGATTCATTTTTTCTTATTGTGGGTGTAAGTTTCAATTATATTGTTCATGTATGTCATTTCTATGAAATTTGCAGGGTAATATTGAATGGGCTAAATTCAAGAATGATGGGTTTCCTCAGTATCCAGACCTCTGTATTGTGTTTGGTGATACATATGCTACTGGGCAGTATGCTGCAGGAAATGTAGAAGAAAATGCAGAAGAGTATGTGGTGTCGGATGGAGAAGACAATGTTGTTAGTGGCGACAATGGTGGTGGTGCTACAATAGGTGATGCGGAGGAATCTAATGAAAACTATGTTGATACGGGAGTCCTTCCATCTGACGCGACTCCCACCCCAATTCATGAGAAACACAAGTTGGATAGGACTCCAAATTCCAAGAGGAGAAGAAAGAGTAACAGCCATGATCTTGGTGTCACCATGAAAGCCATTCAAGAAATGATCAAATCAAGGACCGCCCAATCAACAAGTGGCTCCATAACCTCATAGGCCCCATCTTCTGTAGCCCCACCTCCTGTAGACCCCTACTCCACAGCAGTTGTGGTCGCCGTTCTAAATGGCATGCCTGAGTTGGAGCAGGATCTTTACAATAAGGCTGTGAACCAGGCATGCCTTAATGCCAATTGGAGAGAGGCTTTCATGATTGCTCTACCTGAAAGGAGACGTGGACTTATTGAGTCTCTTTGAGTAGTTATTAAGAAACATGCTATAGATTTCTATTTTGCTTAATTTCATTTCATGACTTATGTATTTGAGACTTTGTTTGTTTATGTTTTTACGTTGCAATTATGATGACATTATTGCTATTGTGGATTACTATTGGAGTCCTTATCTAATGGGTTTATATTCTTATTTTGTGTGATGATATAGGTAATATGGATGAAGGTGAAAGTAGCGTGTCTAATGATCAAGTAGCATCAGTTGAATCAATTGGACAGGATTTTGATGATTATGATATTGATATACTGATAGCATGGTTAGCCACTGTTGCAATGGATATGTCCATGCACACGAGAGAACCTATTAGGGACAGCTCATTATCAGGACCGCAATGGATAAGGGAGGTTCTTCATGGGCATTCCGATAGAATATATGAATCTTTTAGAATGGAGAGACATGTCTTTCTCAATCTTTGTGATCTAATGAAGGAAAAAGGTTGGTTGGAAGATAGCCAATATATTGGGATAGATGAACAAATCGGGATTTTCTTATCTATGATTTGTCACAATAACTCAAATAGAGATCTATGTGAGAGATTCCAACGATCGGGACAAACTATAAGCAAATACTTCACTAAAGTATTACAAGCAGTTCTCAAATTGGCAAAAGAGGTTATCATACCACCATCCTTTGATGTTGTACCACAAGAGATTCTTATGAATCCTAACCATAAACCTTATTTCAAGGTAATTCTCAAATATTCCTTTACACCATCAATTTTATTTTGTTGATAATCTTGTATAATATTAGTTTTTGATCAAATGACAGGGGTTGTATAGGCGCCATTGATGGCACCCATATTCATGCTTCTATACCTGTGGCGAAGCAAATCCCATTTAGAGGTAGGAAAGGCATCACCACTCAGAATGTGTTGTGCACTTGTTCATTTGATATGAAATTTACTTTTGTATATGCTGGTTGGGAAGGCTCTGCCAACGATTGTCGAGTGCTTGCAGCAGCACTCGAGACTCCTCGCTTGGAATTTCCTTTGCCGCCACCAGGTATTTGCTTGTCCTCTAAGGAGTAATTTTCTTTATGATCATATTTATAATTACAAATTATGACCAATGTATGAATACATTGTTGTAGGCAAATACTATGTCGTGGATTCTGGTTATGTAGCAATTCCGGGATTTTTAACTCCTTTTAAACGTGAACGGTATCATTTAAATGATTATAGGGGTGCAACGAGACGACCAACAACTGCAAGAGAATTGTTCAACTATAGGCATTCTTCTCTAAGGAATGTCATCGAAAGATCATTTGGGGCATTGAAGAATCGCTTTTGCATTTTGAGGCACATGCCCCCATTTGCAATTCGAAAGCAAGCACATGTTGTAATTGCATGTTGTGCCATCCATAATTACATTCGTGATTAGGACAAGATGGATAGGAACTTTTCCCTATATGGAGATCCGCAATACTTGTCTGAACCTACGCAAGATGAGGTTGCAAACAATACATTGACCGAGGAGGAAAACCAAATGAACACGCTTAAGAAATCCATTGCCAACAAAATGGCAAGGGATAATAATATGCCGGAAATTCCATGAAATTGTATCTTCAGCTTTTGTAATGTATTAGTATTATTTCGACTATTATTTTGTATTTGAGGATATTCTATGTTGTTGTTTAATCAATTTTTATTTTTAGCACAACTTCCATTTTATTAATTTCGAATCTCTCGCAAATTACGCCTCCCTCCATATCAACTAGTACTTCGTTCGCCAATTGGCTTGATGTTGTGGTTGAAGATTTCATTCTATGATTTTGTGTATATTAATGGGTCATCCGTGACCTTTTGAACACACAATCCTCCTGTAACTCACACATAGGAAAGTAACCGAAAATCACACATCTGTCCTCCTGAAGTGGTCTCAAAAGAATGCAAAAGTGTAGTGACTTGAACCCAAATCTTGAATGAGGAGAATAAATACATTCACTATTTGCATATTAGCATTTGAAAATACCAAATCTTTTATAGTTTGCATATTAGCATTTTTTATACTAATCACTAGCTTTTATTTACATAAATTGCTAATGTATTGAAGTTCCTAACTACTCTATCGAATTACCAATATAAATTAAAGGGGAGAAGTGCCAAAAAAGTCCTAAACCTTTTGTCTTTGTGCGGATTTAGTCCTAAACCTTTTTTGGTGCCGATTTATTTTCTCAATAAAACAAGGAGGTTTTAAACTAGGTGCGTGCAAAGTTTGATCGATTAATTTTGAGTACGGGAGCACGTACGAATTTATTTCCGAAAGCTTTAGAAAAAAAAGTTGCGCAAGATTATTTCCAAAAAGGGTGGTTAGGCAAGAAAATAGAAAATAAATGGGGTGTCGGGTTTGAACGCCAAATTTTATTTTCTCAATAAAATAAGGATGTTTTAAACTAGGTGCGTGCAAAGTTTGATCGATTAATTTTGAGTACGGGAGCACGTACGAATTTATTTCCGAAAGCTTTAGAGAAAAAAAAAAGTTGCGCGAGATTATTTCCAAAAAGGGTGGTTAGGCAAGAAAATAGAAAATAAATGGGGTGTCGGGTTTGGACGCCAAATTTTATTTTCTCAATAAAACAAGGATGTTTTAAACTAGGTGCATGCAAAGTTTGATCGATTAATTTTGAGTACGGAGCACGTACGAATTTATTTCCGAAAGCTTTAGAAAAAAAAAAAAAGTTGCGCAAGATTATTTCCAAAAAGGGTGGTTAGGCAAGAAAATAGAAAATAAATGGGGTGTCGGGTTTGGACGCCAAATTTTATTTTCTCAATAAAACAAGGAGGTTTTAAACTAGGTGCGTGCAAAGTTTAATCGATTAATTTTGAGTACGGAGCACGTACGAATTTATTTCCAAAAGCTTTAGAGAAAAAAAAAAAGTTGCGCGAGATTATTTCCAAAAAGGGTGGTTAGGCAAGAAAATAGAAAATAAATTGGGTGTCGGGTTTGGACGCCAAATTTTATTTTCTCAATAAAACAATGAGGTTTTAAACTAGCTTCTAGGTTTTTTTTTTTTTAATAAAACTGCGTCGTTTTGTTTTCAGGCATCCATGTTAGCGCCGGTCCATCCACGTAGGACGGCCGGCACTGGCTTTGTATCCACGTAGGCATTTTCCGAGCTAAATTTGTCGGAAGGACTAAATCGGCACCAAATTGAAAGGTTTAGGACTAAATCGGCACAAAAAAAAGTTTAGAACTAAATCCGCATAAAGACAAAAGGTTTAGGACTTTTTTGGCACTTCTCCCTAAATTAAAGTGATTTACCAACTTTTGTCAAATTAAATTATCATCACAAGCACCAAGAAGAGAAAGGATGGGGACAACATGATTCATAGAAATAGAAATTTTTTTCTGTTATCAAACGGATTTCGTTTCGAAATAGAAATTTTGAGTCGTTATCAAACAGATTTCTTTACTCAAAAACTTGGCTGGAGAATAGAAATTGAGAAATTGATTTCGGCCAGAAATTGAGAAATTGATTTCGGCCGTAAATCAATTTCTGTTTCAAATTTTGTCATGCGCTACCCGAATTGCCAAGGACTGGGAAGAGAGAAGCTGCCGGATCAAATCCTTCACATACAATATTATAATCGATAGCCTTTGCAAGGAGGGATTCATCATAGAGGCTTTGAGATTCCACGAAAGTATGAGTAGGGAAGTGATCAAACCAGATATTTTTACTTGTAATCCCTCGATCCATGGTTTGTGCAATGTAGGCTAGATTGAAGATGCTCTGGCATTGTTTAAAGAGATGACGATCAAAGGAGCCAATACAACTTATTGCAAGACCAGTGAGTTTGGCAACCATCTTTGAAGGGTTGAGGATGACAATGAGCATACCCACCCCAGAATCGAACTTGAACTAGCCGGTTTGAGCCAATTTTCAGGTGGAGCCAAGATCGATTCTCACCCTTAAGCATAATCAAGTGGTAAAAATTTCATTTCTTAGGATTTTTGGTTTATGGTCAAGCGTCATTGGCAATCTTGAATGTGTACTCCCTCACGTTGACCTGGTCAATGTCCATTCATGATTTTTACTCGTAAAACGCACCCACCAATTTAAGCACAAAACCAGTGGGGAAACACCGAACTCTCTTAAAGCACACCTGATCGGGAGTACTGTTTCTTTTTCTTATTATATATCTATGTCATGCTTGATATGTATGATATTCCCAGAAAAAAGAAATTTCTGACAGCAAAATAAGAAAAGAGGTTCCATACAAGTACAACCATAGGAAGCAATTCAAGTCGATAGAATTTCATTTATTCTCTGAGAACTCATTAAAATAATGGTTGAATTGTCCCTATAGGATTCAATATTTATAGGTATGCGCCTTAAGCTTACATTGCACATATTGACGTGCCATAATGATTAGAACGCGTCTAATGGGCATTTTATTACTACCTACATTCCTATAAAATCTTGCAATTAAATAGGCTTAAAAAAATTCAAACTAATGATCACAATATGAAAATATACATCAACCACATGTATCTTGTTCAAAAACATTTCTCATATTTGAAGACTACCAGGATGATTACCCATGTCAAATTGCAAATCGGTTGGATCAATGTGTAGCCCTGACAATATACATTATACACATTAAAGCCGTTTCAAGCACGAATTAACTTACAGTTGATCAATTGATAATCAAGAAAGTACAACTAAAAATAATGAAAATGGGATCTATCCAATAGATTCTGCAAATCCATGTATTGAAAAGTACATAAAGAAAAGAAAATTGTGCGGAAATATTAGTTGAAAAGTAATACCAGCACAAAGGAAATTAGTATATAATGAGGAGAAATAAACAAGGTGGGGTTGGTGAAAAGAAATCCGCACGCACTCTCTAGACTCTCTCCACTATCTTCATGGTGCAAGATGAGGAACTTCCACTTACAGTACATTGTAAATAGATAGATGATGGAAGCTTCATAAAGCATTTTAGCTGAAAATACAAGGCAACTAGAAAAGGAATAAGAGATATCATCAAGCATATCATATGATGACTGTTGATACTGCCCAAATAACGTCAATGGCAGGCTTATACCTGTTGAATCTCTCATGGGCAGTTCTCTACAAAATTACACAACTATTTTATGGAAAGACGAAAGACGAGTGATCACCAACCATGCAACAGCCAACATGATAAAGCAAGAGGCCGGAGGTGGGATATTCAAAGGATCCAGTCAGGGCTCGTAGCAACCACCTTCTAGCCTTCTATTGGCTTAGCTGCCGCCCCAATGTTATCCCCAGAACAATTCAGATCTCTTTTCTTGTCGCACAAGATATTCACTTTCGTCTTTATTTAATTGACCTCAAAATTGCATTGCCTTGAATGAAAAAGTCGCCGAATCAGTTGAAAAGAAAGACCTCATCCTTTATGGGATCAAACACATACTTGCTGGCACATAAATTGCCCTCTTTCAGCTTGTTGCTTGGGTTTTATTTCCTTATTTCACAGTATATAAATATAAATTGAAAGTGAAAACAGTAATGGGAACAAAACTATCTAAGAATAAATCACTTTAAATGAAAATGTTGTGCTCTTACATTCCTTGAAATCATCTTCTCATATATCCTCAGGGCCGTTTATAAGCTGAATAATGATGCAAAGGAATTAGAGAGCAGGAACTGAGCTGAGTGAAAGGAGCACATCCATGACAAATCTAAGAATCCCACAGCCATACCTTGTTGTCAAGTACTACTCCATCAGGAATTTCAATCCTCATCCCAGGTCTTGCAACAATGCTGGCATTCCCCT
>CM024637.1:19838855-19848173 GCA_014182715.1 Eucalyptus cloeziana
GCACACCCCCCCCAAACACCAAAAACAACAACCAAAAAAAAAAAGAAAAAAAAAAAGGAGAGAGAGAACCCCAAAAGGAAGGTAAAGGTTCTCAATCTGATACCCTACCTTCACAAAGTGAGAGGACATATCCATATTGCACCAATTTCCAATTAAATTCATGCAGCATATGTGACTACTCCAACATAGAACCTTGGGGAGGCTGAGGATTCCTATTTTACAGCATACCAGAAAACTTCTAAAACAAAGAGTACCCTCAAATAAACGAAAGCCAAGTTTCACAAAGAATACCAAAAGAAACAAATTTTTGCAACACGAATCATCCACCTTAAGTAAGATACAATTGCAATAATAAATTATACAATACATATTTCAGGCAGAGAACCAAAAATAAAACCGAGTTTTGAGAAATTTCTAGATAAATAATGATGCTTACTTGGGACCATCAAATCCCATCTTTGTTCCCAAAGCTCCATTTAACTTCAGGACAACAAGTTTGTCCAAATGCTTCTTAGTTTCAGCAACATCTGTATGAATCCAAGAAACAAAAACCTTCTTATGAAAATGGTCATGTTTTATTTCCCTTCTCTTTTGGGATGAAAAATGCAAGATTTTATTAGATTAGATGGGTTAATTATCTGCAGTTTCAGGAGGCACACAGAAATAATAAATGAAAAAAATAAAATCAAAGCAAACTATAGAAAATCAGGAAAAAAGAAAATGGAACATTGGACCGATATCATCCACAGTACAAGATATAGCCCATTATATCCATTTGTACCAGTGAAAAGAGCAGTACATGATGTCCATCATATCAGTTTCTAGATTGTAACTATGGAATCAGAGAAACAGAATCGCCACAAATGTATACACAGAAGCTGCAGCGAAGGATTGGACAATACCTTCAGGAAAAGGAGCTAATCTTTCATAGGGAATTATAGGCACTTGAATCTTTGCAAACTCAGCCCCACTATCACTCTTGCTCTCCTCAATGCGTGGCGCCTCCTCCCTTCAATCCAGAACTCAATCATGTAAAAGCCAAAAACTCAGCCACTCGCTAACTTTAAGAACTTATAAACATCCATGCACAAAAAAAGAAACCAAAATGCTTATGACACAGCCATTTAGCACACGGGAGCTGCATGAATAAAGGAAAGTGCTAGGCATTTGAAAAGATTTTACTTTCCAACATTCAAATGAAAGAAAGAATAATTCCCCACATGAGCAGCTTTCACCAATCCTCATAATGCAGTCCCAGAAATCATTTGGAGAAATTCAAACCAAACAAGAATGAATCACGCGGTCCATCAAAATGTAAAATTGCATACCGAGCTTCAGTCTTGGGGGCAGAGGCAGGGCAGAGGCAGAGGCGATGCCGAGCCGGTCCTTGGCAGCAGCGAGCTTCTTCTGCTCGAGCAGGAAAGTCTTGGTGATCATATTACAGAAGAGGTACACGAACTGCACCGAGTCGTTGGCCGGGATCGGATACGTGATCTTCTGGTAGCACTCCCACGGTATGCTCGAGTCCACCAGCGCCACCACGGGGATCTGCAGCTTCGCGGCCTCCTGGATGACCGACGACTTCCGCTCGCGTCCATGACCACGAGGCAGTCGGGCGGCTGCGTGGGGCGAAGCAGATCTTCTTGTTGCGGGACCGGAACTTCTTGGGGCTGCAGCTGTTGGTGGAGAGAACCCGCCCGTCCGCCACAGCGTTGCCGCTGGGGGAGTAGCACCCGATCCCGCCGCGTCATCTGCTCCACGATCTCGTCGAACAGCGGGTTGGTGTTGACGAACATGAAGCGGCCGCGCCGGCGGGCGAGGGCGGCCACGAAGTCGCAGGCGTTGCGGAGGCATACGAGGGTCCGGTCGGAGTCGATGATGGTCATGCCGTTGCGGGTGCCGTAGGCGAAGAGCTTGAAGTGGTGGGTGGCGACGCGGCGCCGAGGTGGGCGTTCGTGCTCAGGAGCTTCTGGATGACGATCGAGTGGAGCGTCATCCTCGGCGGCACTGGCTCGGCTCCTCGGGAGCTCGGAAGAGTTCCTCTTCGAGGTTTCGGGGAATTGGCACGGGAATGTCAGATGGAATCCATGGCGACTGGGTGCGCGGGGAGGGGACTGAGGTTTAGGGTTTACTGCCGGGCGACGCGGCCGAGGAGGCGGAGACGAAGAGCCGATGAGACGGGGATGCGTGAGCTACGGGCGGTCACGTATCTTTGAATGACGGACGATGAGTTCCTCGGAAAATCCCTCGTTTACCTGGTCGGTAGCCACATTTAATTTTTTTTCATCACCATTTGTCAGAAACTTTATTTCAATATGCATACTGTTAGTTTTTATTTCATTTGACGTGGTTGCTAAGCTTTAGTTTACGTTTAATTTAGTTCTTATATTATGGAAATGTTTGACATTATTCATGAATTTCAATTAATTTAAGAAAATATTGAACATTTTCATAGTTTATGAATAAATTCAATATGTACTAAAAGTTCAAGCGTAATAGTACATATTGGGTTAAAGTTCAAGAATAATGTACATATTAAGCCAAAGTTTAGAGATTATTTGTGTCATTTTTTCTACATTAATATCTCCCACAAATGCGGATCTAGATCAAATGATGTTATCTACTCTATTGGAATCATTCTTGAGAGATTTAAGCAATCTCAAGAATGGACAACTTAATCCTACTGATCCTATTGCCTTGAAAACTTATGATCAACTTCCTCTAAATCCGATCCTTTCGATCGAATCAGACTGGGAACAAATTCAATTCACTTTCATCTTCCTCTTCCTCCTCAATTCCTGCTATTGAATCATTTTTTATTGGACTAGCCACTTCTTTGATATTTATGGTTGATCCTTTAGATTAGGAAATAGAATTGAACCCTTCTAAACTAGAGGTTATTCAACCAAATAATCCATCCTGACATCTTCATCTCCTCTTCCAAATAGTTTTTCACCGTTGGTGATATTCCTTATTTCAAATGGTTAGAAAATTTGAAGAATCCTACTCTTTGGCTAAATACTCAAAATCTCGCAAACCATGATAAGTATGAGGTTCTCCTCAAATTTGTTATAGGATTCATTGGGAGTCTTAAACATTTGTGACAATTAGTTCCAAAACGAGACCAAGTTCAATTTCGATTTTTGGCATATTTTGCCAGGCCATGACATCTGCCCATCACTTTTCATTGGAAAAACTCGATCTCCTTAAGCTCAAAAGAAGAGAATATTTTGAAAGAAAATATTGCTCTCCAAAAAAAGAAACCTCGATAAAGATTATCAAAAGATGCTTAAATTTTTCATGACCTTGAAACATGCAAATTTAAAGCAGGTTTTTCTAGCCTATATTCTCATAGAGCTTTCCCAATATGTTGAGAATCATTTCTCAACAAACAAAGGAGAATTGTGGATTTTCCCTTTGGAGAAATCTAGTAGGAGATTCATCTTTGCCTTGATGATTTGTGTCCAAGATGATGAAAACCTACTTCGACACAATTGAGAACTTGATGATGCTTGTTCACACCAGCATTTGAAGAGCAAATGTTCTTAAAACGATTGTGATGGCTCTTGTGAAAACCTTCGGATAGAAAAATCATTTCAAGAAATTCTAAAGTGGGAAAATCCAAGCATGGATTTAAGCATTTTTTAAAGAAAGAAGAAATGGCGATTCTTGCAAAGAAAGAAAGAATGCACGGATCGTAAAAATCAACTCGGTGCTTCATCTATAACAAGAAGGGTTATTTCACCAAAAATTATTCCCAAGCAAAGAAAGATTTGTCATAGCAAATTCTTTTTGTCATTCTTTATTATCAAACCCTAGCCACACTCCGATTCTAACTCAAATTCGAGGAATTTTATCATCTATCTCTAACATTTGATTCGACTCGGCCACAAGCGAGGGCTACCCGACCCTCGTTGGCTCTAAATGAGGATGTGCGCCATAAGTGAGGGTCGACCAACCCATGCCAACTCTAGGCGAGGGTGTCATGGCTCTCACCATTTCTAGGTGAGGGCTTGTGCCCCTTGCCTAGAGTCGATGAGGGTCACCAACCCTCGTCCGTGACCTAAGAGTAAGAAAAAAAGAAGTAAAAAGAAGAAGAAGAAAAATCATAAAAATTCAAAATATTATTAAAAAAGAGTGCCATGTTAGTATCAGTCATCCATATCAGCAATTTACATCCAAAATTAGTCTGATTGATTGAATTGGCAAAAGTGAAAATGTTTAGGATTGAATGACAAAATTGAAAAGTTTACGATTAAATTAACAAAAGTGTAATAGGCTTAAAATTTTTTGAATAATTTTCCCAAAGAGATTGTAATGATGATATCTCTCTATCATAAATTATTTTTCTTAATTTATTTTTCGTACAAAATTTGTTATGAGAGAGCAAACTCTAATCCACAACTTTGGAGGGTGCAATTTGAAAATTCAGGGGGCAAAAACATTTCCTACTTTCAAATTCGGGAGACGTTTTTTTTTATATATTCAAGAATAAAAAAGAAATGCAAGTCGATCTTTTAAATCGCATGCATCGCACATATTACATATTAACAGAAAATATGGATGGATTTTGACGATTGTGACTAGTGTGTTTGTTTCGCGAAATACATTTTCAAGGAAACATTTTCCTCATTTTCCAAGATTTGGCTCACTTGGAAAATGAAGTCAACGGAAAATGCATAGTCACGTAAAACGTTTCCTAACAAAACTTCAATTCGGGAAAATGATTTCTACTTTAAAAGGATCGGAAAACGTTTTCCGAATCTACCAAAACTTAGATTTGATGCTTGATTTACAAAAACAATTATTCTTGGCAACATATATTTTTAAATTTTTATAATTCTTTTTAAAATATTTTAAAAATTGAATTTTTAATTTTAATATAATTTTTATTTATTTTTAAAATATAATTTTTTAAATTATTTTTATATTTTAAAATATAATTTTTAATTTTTAATAATTATTTTTTCTTCTTCTCTTTTCTTTCTTTTTCTTTTCTTCTTCTTACCGCCGCCACTCATGACGACGACTAACGCATCGGGGCCACAAAGAGATCGAGCTCGCCACGTTGGCGGCTCGATCTCGCGATCCGGGGCGAGGCCGAGGCCCCAATTCGACGTCGGTGAGCTCGAGCCTTTTCAATCGTTGGTGAGGCTCGATCTCGTTGATCTAGCGAGGCTAAGAACCCGCTCGACGCCGGCGATCTCGAGCTCAACAAAAGAGTTGGCGAGGCTGCCTCGAGCTCGCCGGCCGGGCTAGCTCGATCTCGCTAACTGGGAAGGCCAAGGCCCCGCCGACACCGGCGAGGCTCAAGCCTCGCCCGTTTATCACCGGCCATCGCCTTGCCGGTCGCAGTTTAAGGAAGGAAGAAAAAGAAAAATAAATAAAATTGAAATATGAAAATAATTATAATTTCGATTTTTTATAAAAAAAAAAATTATAAAGTTAAAAAGGTGATGGACTTAACAAATTAATTTGGAAGTAAGAGACACACTATTGTTAATTGTTAGGTCAAATGTCATTCAATCATTTTTTAAATACGATCCAAACACTAAAATACTTTCGCCACGTATCACCAAATAAAGCGAAAACTAACCACTTTCTTGGAAAAATGGACTCCCGAAAACATTTTCCAAAAACGCTACATTTTCCGTGAAACAAAACACAATCTCTAAATAAAGTTCCGGGGTTCTAACGAGATTAGAGATCCTCACCGCCATTTGTACTCTCGTTGGATGCCTAATAACGCTGATAGAGGTTTAGCTTGATTTATCAATCATTACATTGATTAGGGAGAGTATTATATGTTATTTTTTACAAAAGAATTTAATTTGCGCTACATTTTACTGTAAACATCCCTTATCACTTTAAAATAACCACAGTATCACTTGCGAATCCTAATTATGACTTTTACGATTATTTCTTACCTTGTTTTTCTTTTTCTTTTTTATTTCAATTTTACCAAAAGGCAAACTACTCTACCTTGTATTATTTGTACTTGCTCAAATTATAACAAAAGGTTAAATTCTCTTGCCAATGGATAATGAAGAATATGCTCATAAGAAGGCAACATGAAGGAAATATTGAAATATAATCGGTGAAAAAAAGTAGCTATTAGCTACGGTGAAAAAAGAATTGTTTGAGAGGACAAGGCTAGTTTTGTCTTTTAGTAAAATTGAAGCCAGACGAAAAAAGGGAAAAAAAAAAGTAAGACATAATCAGAAATCCTACGGGGATAATCTGATCACTTCAAGGTGGTAGGGGATGTCTGCAGTAAAAAAAAAAAAAAAGTGGAAAAAGCACAGGCAAAAATTTACTCTAAATAGACTTCAACCCACATTTTGCACGGATTGTTTGAATAATTTAATGATATGCTACCCACTAAGTAAAAAGAGAACATATTAGTGGAATATAAGAATTACAATATAAACTTAATATTAAGAATTTGGAGCAATCAAAACAAATAAATTAACAAAAAAATGACTTTATTAGTAAAAGATACAGATACTTTTGAAAAATAGAGATGTCGCAACTTAAATTGAGAAATAATGAAGATAGATTAAGGAGGGAGATGAGTAATAAATAGGTAGTGTTATGATGGGAGAGATAAGAGAAGTTGCCAATTAAGTGAAATGGGCAAAAGAGAGCACTAAAACCCTAAGATCACTCTATTTGCAATACCTTCCATTATACATATATAGATGCAGATAAATATATGTTTGATGGCAATTGTAGTAAGAATTTCAAGAATATGATGGCATTAGTCACACCCTGCCCTTCTTTAGCCTTATGCTAAACACTAAATTGCAGAAAATCTCAAATATACAAGTATTTATTGCCATTAATGAAAACTATTCAAATTGTAAAAATGGGATTTTCATAGTAAAATACACTACATGCAAAGTTCCCATTCACACCTATCTTTCATTTAGCAAAACACACGACATTCATCCAAGCCACCATCCCGTCTACATGCAATGCATATATAATAATGAAGAATCTTAATAATGTCTCGGATCTTCCTCGTCCCTTGTCGGAAAATCGCCGAATGCTCCTTTCTTAGCTGGCAATTGTCAAAACTAATCCGGCGAAGTGAGAGTAGGACCAAAAGCTCCAGCCTTGATTATTATTTCCATACAAAGATTCAACTCGTGTCGTCGTCGTACCGTCATGAATGTTTTGGCATAGTTGCCGTCGCCAAATCAAAGCAAGAACCCTAGGACTCATCGCTGCCCGTTGGTCTTACCTTGCCTAGGTTATAACCACATTCTACGCCTCGCCACGCCACCTACCACTCTTCCATAGTTCTCATCAAACAGCTGCTCACTCGGCAAATGCAATGCCGCGGTCATCCCTATCCACGTCCTCGTCGCCATTCCCACTATCTGCCTCATGGACCAAGAAGCTCTTCACCAACCTTCCCTCCTTTGGGGGCCGCCGGAGTGAGCTCGGCGCACTCTGACCTGACTGAGGAGAACCTCCAGGAGCATAACCGGAGGCAGGCCGTTGTTGACGTCCGGAACTCCAAATGTAGTCCTTACTACAAGGGCCTGACCGACCAATCCCTGGCGATAGGGCGCCAGAGGCCCTCGGTCTCGAGCCCTGGACGGGAGAGCCACGCGACAACCATGCGCACCTCCTCAACCTCGACCTCGTCCTTTGTGAAGAAGATGAAGGAGTGGCGCTCCCGCTTCAACAAGAACAACAAGAGGTTGAAGAACGATGAGCAGGCCCCCGCCGCTGGCCAGCTCTTTGTGAGGAGGACCAAGAAGACGACGCTGCTGAAGGAGATGGGCGTGAAGGGCCTCGACACGAAGGGCCTTGGCAGCGACAGAGGAGTCGTTGCGGTGGTGAATGACAACCAGAAGCCATTGAGGGAGAGAGTATCAGAACCGAAGACCAAGCAAACATTGCCAAGGTCTTCAAATGTCAGGTCTGAGCCAAAAGCTCAAGCTGGCGGTGACGTTTTGGCGATGGGAAAACCATATCAAGGGATGGAGAGTGATGACAAGGTGTTGGAAGCATCTGATCAAAGTCCCAATTTGGAAGACATCGATGGGGTTATGAGCAATAAGGACAAAGGGGCAGGTGCTGACGACATGCTGGTGGAGAAGGAGTTTGTGTGGGCGACCAAGTACAGGCCTAAGGCCTTGAAAGACTTCATCTGCAATAGGGACAAGGCACTCTCTCTTCAGGCCCCGGTAAGATGTCTTCTACACAATCAAAATTACTCGAGATATATCAAAACTAATTTACAAAATTGATTTTATTAATAACCTGATATTATCCTATCCAAAGGTCGTGCGTTAGATAAATTAATTTCAGGCATAATGTATTGAAAGTCCTAAACTTTTAAAAACTACATGAAATCCTAAAACTTATCATAAATGTGCAATTAAGTCCTAAAACATTCGACAAGTGGAATTAAGTCCTAAAACTTCTCAAGTTTGTGCTTCTCAAGTTGGTGTGATCAAGTCCTTCATGAACTCTGACCAACTTGACAAATGAAAAACACTAACAAGTTTTAGGATTTAATTGGATTAACTGGACAAGTTTCAAGATTTGATTGCATCAATTTAATAAGTTTTAGAATTTAATTATGTTTTGTGATAAGTTTTAGGACATAATTGTATTTTTTGGAAGTCTTAGAATTCAATTGCACTTTAATGACAAATTTTAAAACTTTCAATATATTTATCCTTTAATTTTATTAACCAATCAAATATATCTGAGGTTAATTAATTTTTTGGAAAAGATAGCAACTTCAACAAAAATGAAGATAACCATAAGTGAATTTGGATTTAGGAATTCAAAGTGTAGGGAATATCTTAGGTAAGAGTCGTGCGGTGGACTTGATATAATAAGTCCATCATATCGTAATGATGTGATTATAGCAAAGTATGATTTGTATTTTAAATTATTCTAATTCTAATTGATGATGTGCAGTAATAGTGATATTTCTCAAAGTGATAGATGGAAATTATAATGCTCCGAGTCCAAGGATATTTGACTAACCAATGAAAACACCGTCAAATAGAAATGTTGTCTCTATCTAACTCAAATGCTTCTTACATTTTTTTTCGACATGATTTTCTCTTTGATAAGTACTTAATTTTTTTCAAGCGAGAAAATAGGAGGAGAAAATAAATATAAAAAGAAAATGATTTGTCTTTTGCAGAAAAAAGATTGTGGCCATTTCATATTTGAAGGCCCACCCGAGTGGGGAAGAGAACCATGATTTGGGCATTGCTTCGAGAAGTCTTTGGTGCTGAGAAAGTACAGGTGCATAATTTAATTTTAATTACAGAATAACAAACT